>VZRN01003941.1:2108514-2132544 GCA_013397935.1 Dasyornis broadbenti
TTTTTGTTCATTTCCAGAACACTAGTTCAGATCTCTGTCACTAAATTTTCTTTTGCAGGTGATGTTCTGACCATTACATTTGCTAATCCAAGTCACTTATGGCATACTGACAATGCATGTTCATCCATGAAGGTGCCTCGCAGAAGATAGTTTCCTTTCCATAAATTTTGTGGAATTTAAGTCATCTGTCAAATGCCTTTCCACTAGCAAAGTCAACACACTTGCGTATTTTTTGACAATCAAAGCTGCTTGGCTCAATTAAAAGGCACGCAAGCACAGCTTTGGTTGTGCAAACTTTCTCAAGCTCGAAACAAACAAGAAAAGGAAGAACATGTAAGTAATAATGGAGATTAGCAAAATTAATGCACTAAGGCACACTGTAAGGTTCACCTGATTAAAGTAGAGCTATGGGTATATATTTTAAATACAATACACCTGTTTGAACACATCTGCCGATGCAGCTGATTGTGGCGGGCACTGGGCGAGTTTGACAAGGAGGGGAAGGGGATGGAAAGGGCGGTGTCAGGGAGGAAGAGCAGAAGAGGTGCAAAATCTCTGCAATAAACACAACACTGGACTATGATACTAATCCTCCCTTAAGTAAGAAATGTTGAACTCAAGTATTCCAGCACCAAGCTGCTGTGCAACACTGGAAAACCCTGTCTGCCCACACAGCGTTCTCCCCTACCTGCAACTCCATTTCTCACACTTACATGGTGGGAAAATTCTCCACAAAGCTCGCAGACATCACTTGTTCCTAAACTGGGAAAACACTCTCCCATTTCAATTTTCTCCCTAGAAAGTTCATGGCGTTCAGCTGTAACTTCCCAACACTCACTCAAGTGTCTCACTGCCTCACTGTCCTGTAAAAATCCTTCTGCTGGACTCTGTCAGCTTTCCACAAACAAGTCCCAATTCCTTCTTAAATGCAATGATGCATTTTTAGATGTCTACAATATTAACAATTTCCATTCCACTGTTAAGCTTTCTACTGATCTGTTTACTAAATCTGCATTGCTCAAATGTAAGGATTGGGTGAGAGAGGAAGATATGTGATTATTTTTAGAAGCAGGATGAAAAAATAGCTGGGTGTTCAGGCTTCGAATGCAGTGGTTGTGGTCTAATGATCCTACTGGCAGCTGACCCCACGTGGTGCCCCTCATGGGTCAGTACCAAGGTCAATACTGCTTCATCTGGCCAATGGGATGGACATACCCTCATCCTATTTAAGAGTAATCAATACTCCACTCCCAATGCAGTTTAAGGGAAAAATTCAGGTCACATTAAATAAATAACTTCTGGGTTGAGTCACCACCCCTGGAGGTATTTAAGTGCCATGTAGATGTGGCACTTAGGGACGTGGTTCAGTGGTAGAGCTGGCAGTGCTAGATCCATGATTGCACTCGATCTTGGAGGTCTTTTCCAATCTAAACAACTCTATGAATTTATAACATCAACCTTGGGGAGGACTGAAATGCTGGGGTGTAGGGCTGCCGTCCCTCAGCATCAGGACAAACTAGAAAACTGTTTTGACAGAAGTCTTACAATATTCAGCAAAGACAAACACAGAATCTTGCAGCAGTGCAGGAAAATCCCACACAGCAATGCAGGCTGGGATGATCAGCACAAAGAAGCTGAAGATCCAGGTGAATGAACCAAGAGGGGCCATCAGGGGACCTTTGCAGCAGCCAAGGCTGCCCACACACTGGGCTGTCTGAGCAGAATTGCAGCCAACACATTGGCAGAAATGATTATTCCCATCTGGGTGGCAGCTAGATACACATCCAGAGTGGTATCTCCCAGTACAGAGATTGACCAGCTGGAGAGATTGGTAACGAGGCTGCAACATGTCACATAACACCGGAGGCTGTGAGAAAAGTCAAAGCAAGATCCAATTCAATTCTTCACTGCACTGGGGAGCAGGGACTACAGGAAAAAAGTGCATCAAACTCTCTTCAGAGGTGCCAAGGGAAGGGGCAACAAATGGAACACCGACTCAGCCACCTGTTTTAGCTTTTAAACACTCTCAAGATGTTTTTTTTCTTTGTACCCAGAGTTGTAGCCTTTTCTTTTTTCTACATATTCAAAACTCAACTGGGGCAAGACCCTGAGTAATACTATCTATCTTTGAGTCTTTGAAGCCATCACTGCTGGAGCTGGAGGGTGCTGGACCAGATGACCTCCAGCAGTTCCAACCTACATTTTGCAGTGATTCTGCAATCTATTCTAGGACAGTATGCATGGTATAGGATTACAAATGTAATATACCGGCAAGCCAAGATGCACTGCCAGCCAAAATGTAAGAATAGAAGACACTACTCTACACTCTTTTGACATCAGAACTCTTGTCAGATGCTTCAAAATGCTAGATCAAAACTCATGGGAAAGGCCAAGGCAAAGAAAAGGAAAAAAAAAAAAAATCCAGAAACAAAACCACACAGTTGCTCTGACATATCTGTACGGAAGGACATCTACCTTAAATATGGCTGATCATACCTTTCTGTAGCTCACCTTTGAGCACCAACACAGGTAGCACAGATGCTGGTAGCACTGATCCGGCTTGAAGAGGGAAAAACATCTGGGACAAAAGGTAAGTGTCTTGAAACGGAAATTTTTAGAGATTCCTGTTGCTGGTTTACTGCCACGAGAACCTACTCTGAAGTCACAATTCAATGACAGATTTATTGATGTGTTTGAACAAATCCTGATGTCACTTATTAAATACATATGTATCACTCATTTTGTCTCAGTCAGAGGTACTTCACTGCAGGAAATCTTGAGGAAAACTTGGAGAACAGATTTGTTTGTTTAAATAGATGCATCTGATAGCCAGCCAATGAAAAGTCACAATGAAAAGTCTGTAACAAACAGGGAAAACAGATTTTCTGTAACACAGCTGATTCAACAAACTTCCCTCCAATATAAATGTGACACTGGTGTTTTGCAGAGCCAGTACGGCTGTGTTTGGGAATTGAGACCACTGGACATGCTGGGACAGAAATACAGCTGATGTTAATCAACAGAACTCCATCAAGCAGAGGGGATCTGGCCTGCTGTGCTTTTGCTGCATATGCTGAAAAAACTTCAGTAGAGTCTGATGTGATAACTTTGATTTATGTTGATGGAGAGTCCTCGTGACAGAGAGTCTGTTAAAAACAGGGTAAGGGATTATTCGTTTCAATATCTGACAGTTTAAGCCAGAAGCTGACAGAATTTACCACCTCTCTACACCTCTGCTCTACACAGACAGAATACAGAAGTAAATATTACCTTTTGCTAATGAATATAATTAAAGATACTATGTGTCTAAAGTCAAAGTTAGCTTCAGAAGCCTAACTGAAATTTACTACAAAGGCTGGAACCTGGCCATAATTTAGGCGGAACATGAGGAACCTACACCAGTGAAAAGTGTAGGTGCCAGTAGAACTCGACAACAAGATAAAAGCCAGTAATAAGCTGTCCCTTACACACACACTGATATTTCTTCTTCCTGTAATCACAAGAACATCTATCATCTACTCATTGAAAAGTCTATTTTCATTTGAAAACTACTATTTTGAAGAATTTAATTTTCACCGATGGCCTGCGGGGAAGAATGAAGGGAGACAAGAGAAAACAGGCTCATCCAGCACTGCACTACCAAAACCAAATTCACTCACTCCATGTTGTTTAAAGTTGTGGGCATTTACAAACCAGCCCACAAGGAAATCAAGGAGACTGCGGTGAACGGACTTAGGTGAAAATAACTTCAGAAGTTAAAATACTGGAGCGTTTATGCACTAATATGTAATTTAAAAATAGAGGTTGAGACACGTTGCAAACCCTCAACCATTACTAAGAATGTTACTCTGACATTTGGAAAACATAGCCTCTATTGTAACAGTTTCTGTGTGAGCTGTACAACTAGTTATTGAACTGAGTACAATTTATACAAGCATATGTGTGAAAAGAAGCAAAAGGGAAAAGAAGTCAAAGGGAATGAAAAAGAAAAGGGACATTTCAGTAGAAGATTCCCCATTTTGCTGCCCAAAATACTAAGCTTTCTGGAGACTTCTGATGAAAGCAGTACATTCAAACATGTTGAATAGGTACAGCAGGAATGCTGTCAAAAACATGGCAAAGATGGTAAAAGCTGAACTCCTCACCATTCTTGCCAAGCTGCAAATTAACATTTTGAGTGTGCATTACATTTTTGCAAAGCAAAGCCACCTACATCGACAGCTTAAGCTAGGTGCAAATACACATTGGTTCCAACAGTTTTTATTAGCTCTCTGATTGCAAAGAAATACAACACAAAAATAACTCAACTAACATGTGTCTGCAAATCAGACAACAAGCAAAGAATAAGCCCTATATGAACAGATGCAACGGGAGGAAACAAAAAACCCGTACCTCAGAACGCTCAAAGCCCTTCATGAGAGCCCATGTGGCAGAATGTGATCACTTACTAAAGATGCCAACCCTTACCAGTTTCTAAATTCCTGTCTGCTGGCTTGTCAAGTGTCATTTACAAAAATGCAGCCTGAGCAAATGAGACTTCATGACTCAAGATAGTGTAGCATCAGAACCACAGGATTTAAATAGATACATCTGGTTAATTCATTTATAAAATAGAGAAAAACTGAATAACCACTCAGACATTTGAAGAATATATGCAGTTGCATTTAATATTAGTACTACAGTTCCTTAAACAAGGAAGGTTATACAAATAAGAGGTTTAGACATGTCTACTAAAAATATCATGAAAACTTAATCGTACATTTGCACTTTTTTGATCCCCAGTTGTCTACATCTTACTTCAGATTTGCATATTTGGACAACTAAAGCAAGCAGATTAGACCACCAAAAAGAGCTAGAGAAACCATTATCTATCCGGGCACGGAAACATAAACCTGAAACATATTTAAGCATTTTAACCAGGGAACACCTGTACAGGCAATTTTTAAACAGTTACAACTCCTCATTAGCAGTTTTACTAGGGAGTATCAATGTTTTGCCGAATCAAGCACATCCTTACCGTTTCCTTCTTCACTCATCTCACACTTGAAACTTCAAACATACCCATACAGAAAAAGAAAAGTAATCAAAAAGTGCCTTTCAGATCAAAAAGAATCCATTTATAAATACATCCATGCCAAAAAAATGTAGCATGTCTTTTTAACTAATGCAGAGGAACTTCTCTATGAAGAAGTTAACTGTGTCACAGAGTTTTAACACTCAACAATACTACAGATTTTTATGAAATGCATCACCTTATCTTTCAACACATTTTGGTTATTGCATTTGCCTGTGCTCCTAAGGCAACCTCTCCTCCCCACATCTTCAGTTTTTAATTAAAGGTTTAAGTGTTTATTTCAAGATATAACACTGTCTCCTGTCTTCTGCTAGCCCACATTTCACCTGAGGAAAACACCATTAGCTTGTGTGAAAGGATATGCTGGGGGAGGCAAGTGCACCTCACATTATAGCGCATCTTAAAAACCTTTTTCCACATCTTAAATCTTCATACTTGCAGCAAATCCCTTCCACATCGGCCTGTGCTCTTCATGCCTGATTTCTACTCAAAGGCAATTCCTGCAGAAAGACTGAACATAACCAATCCAGCCATGCTTTAAGCTGATTATGCACACACCCCACGCCATTGTCCTTGTGCTCTGCACAGAAAAGTGCTGCTGACGTAACTGAGCGATCTACACATTTCTGCTCCAAAACATGGTTTCTGTCATAATCAACTCCATGATCTTAGATGCACACACACACCCCCGGCCTTCCATCCCTTGCAAGGGTACCTTGCAAGGTGGGCAGGTTTTGCCAGCTTGCAGTGGTTTTTCTCATTGGCCTCTGACTCTTGAGCAAAATCCAGTCACCTGGTAGAACAAGCCAAACAAATGCTTCTGAATGGCTGAAACGCGCAGGCACCACAGGAAACACCAGGAAAAGGAGTCCCCAGAGAAGAGGGAGCTGCTGGTGGGTGTGGTGACAGTGTCTTCCTGAAAGCCTGATGCAGAGGAATGATCACAAACCTTAAAAAATGCCAGATGGTGCCTCACTGCTGCTACATCAGCTATGTAAAAATAAAAAAAATTCATGCAAAGAACACCACACCATGCACGCTAATCAGCCTTACATGTCAAGGCAAGTTCTCCAGGTTAAATGTTCACCAAATAAAATTCATTTTAGAATTAAAAATAATTAACAGTAGGTAGGATTTCATTAACAAAGCAGCATTTCTGAGGGGGTTGTTATAACAGCAACTGAGCAAACAAGTCTGATCTTGCAAAAGCTCACTCATGCCCTGTTTTCTCAAAGCAACTGCAAGGAAATACCCCCCTCCTTATACACAAGGGCTTGTGAATACGTTTAAACTTACTTTGTGTGAGAAACAAGCCATTTAATGGGAATATCTAGATGCAAGGAACTGTTTTCATCTAAAACGCTGAAGGGTCAGGGCAAAGGTTTCATAGAAAAGTGATAAAACCCTTTCAAATATAGAGTTTGAAGCAACAGAAGTCCAAACCACAGCTAAAGATGACCACACAAGTACTTGAGCCTAGAAGAAATATGACGATACCCCTCTTTAAAAGACTCCTGCATAAAAATGCTACAGACAGAAGCATGCAAAAAAGCTTACCATTAGCAATCCCAGCTCCTCCATACTGCTAAATTTTGCTCCCCTTCTAATCCTGGCCTCTTTCCTAGCAGTATTTCAGAAATAGCACAGTACAGTAGGTTCTGTTCGCCAGAAACTATTTTACTCAAGTGGCACTTTCCTACAAAGATGATGCTTCTTGAAAAATCAAGAGGATTTCTCTTAAGTTGCACATATAACATTGACATATAACGTCAATGAAACTGCTCTGATTTAAAACAAAAAAATTATTTTACACTTACTGTAAAAAGGACATACCACAGAAATCCATTTCCCTGCATTACAGAAGAAAACCCATTATTTGGCAGACACAAACAGCTAACGCCTCACCAAAGCACATGAAGAACCTCTTTACTTATATGGCCCACTGAAAGGCATTGGGGCAAGCTTCTAAAGGCTTAAAATCACAAGGCTCTGAAGCACCTTGTATTTCACATAACTCCTGAATAATCAATAATTTAATTAATATTAACCCCCAAGAAGTAGTAAAAGAAGCAAAAAGTTTCCAGACATGGAAATAAGCTCTCCAGATACCTGACTTTCTAGTTGTCATGGCCAAAACTAAATCCCATACATTCCTCTGTCATGAAGTGAATACAGTGAGGAGCCTTTCTTAAAACCCTGAATTTGATTGTGGCAGAGAAACAAAACAAGGGAGGATGTCTGTGAAAAAGAGACTTGGAACAAGCACTTTTTATGCCAAGTTCATCATCTGTGTTATTAATATGTTGCACATGGACCCCTTGTGATGCTTTGAGTGAAATTAAACATAAAGAATCTATTGACATGGGTACAGTTATTATTTCCTACAACAGTGGCTTATGAAATACTGTTAGAACTGTGTGAGAAATTAGTAAATAAAAAGATCCAAGGAAAACACTATAAACAGACAAATAAAATAGTAAGAATTGAAATTACCATCCTGAATGACCTTGGGACATCCCAGTGCTCTATCATAAAGAGTAAGCAAACAAGGACTAATAAGGACCGGAAACAGGATTCAGGCATTACAGGTGAAGATCAAGCATGACCAAGCTGCCCAGGGCAGGAGGGTAAGAGGATTACTAGAACCCACTCCTGAAGCGAGGGAGTCCCAAGTGACCTCCAATATAGGAACAATTACAACTTCATTAACTATAACCTAAAATTGCATTTTTCTCACCTTACCATGAAAGTGCAGCTGCAATTACTGAGAAGAAATATTTAACCACTGCCTTTGACAACATGAACCACACTTATGCCTATTTCTAAGGTTCTTTTTGTAACACAAGGGTGTCTTTAGAAGAGATTCATTAAAGAGAATAAGCTCACAAGTTCACAAGAGTATATTGCTTTGAAAATGAGTTGCATGCTGCACTGCTGTTGGCAATTAGAGCCAAGGTTTCAAAATAATTTTCATTACAATATTGCTTGCATGTTTTCAGAGGTTCACAAATTTCTCAAAATTCTTCCTTTTTATTTGAAAGGCTTCAGATTCACTCCGGGAACTCTCTCAAAAAGGGTCTGAATATGCTCCTTAAAACATGTATTAAAAAAGTACTGTACCCTAAAATGTGATCACTTAGGGGCTACATAATAATGTGTGAAAAAGTCTCTATGACCAATCTAAACCTGACATCCCTGTCAGCTCAGGTATGCAGCCAAAATGTCGGTGAGTGGGATTTACACACCTAGCAAATGAAATAGAATCATGAGGGTTGGAAATGACCTTCAGGATCATCAAGTCTGATCATCAACTCACCACCATTTTCACCACTAAACCATGTCCTCAAATGCCATATTGTTTTGTCAAACACTTCCAGGGATGGTGACTCCACCACTTCCCTGAGCAGCCTATTCCAGTACCTTAGAACCCTTCCTGTGAAGAAATTTTTCATAAAGTCCAACCTCAAACACTGGTGGCATTAACTAATAATCTCACAATCTTTATTTTCTTCTGCTTGTAATATACCTCTGGATTCATAACCTATGTTCACAACAACAAAAAAAAACAAAAACAAGAAAAAAAATCCAACAAAGAGTTCTGAAGAAATTTAATATAAAACAACAAACTATAAACTAGCAGCCTTCCATCTGGAATTATTCAGAGGTACATATGGTCATATTTTTAATGTAGAAAAGTTTTGTAATCTGATATTTATTTGCCTTTCTTATGATTAGCTGCTCCACACTAGCTTTAGAATATGAAGCTCAAAATCAAGTTTTATAAATGAAGTATTAAATTAAAATTATTGAGTCCTTAATTTCATATATTTCCATAAAATGTATACATTTTCTATAAAATATATATTCTTAAGAGAATTAGGTTGGCTTACTTTTTCATTTAGCATACCGCAACAGTAAAACCAAATTAAAACACATTTTCTCACCTGGAGCGTATGTATAACTGCCTTAATAATGACAGCAAGACAAATAATGGTAACCAAATGGGATAATTATATCATTAGCTGATTTCAATTTTGGGGTAGGTTTGGTTAAGAAAACAGTACTGTGTTTGTTTATATTTGATTTTTGAGAAGACACAGTGACATAGGTGTATGTGTAACATTAGGCGTTCTCAGAAGGCTTTGAAAAGGAAAA
The DNA here is from genome assembly GCA_013397935.1 of Dasyornis broadbenti. Taxonomy (NCBI): domain Eukaryota; kingdom Metazoa; phylum Chordata; class Aves; order Passeriformes; family Dasyornithidae; genus Dasyornis; species Dasyornis broadbenti. Next base: position 2,117,744 of record VZRN01003941.1, read on the forward strand.
TCCATTGTGTCTTTTCACATACCCTTTTGGAGGATGGCAGGAGAAGGACAGGAAGAAGTGAAGGAAAAGCAACAGAGGGAGAAGAAAGTTGTTGGGTTTTGGAGAGAACAGGGATGTTCAAGAGCGTCTAGCTCTCTCCCCAGGTGCTCTACTACCACAGCAAGTAGTTTTTCTCCCTCACAGTGTCCGTCCTGCAGCCACACATCAAGGAGATATTTTCAGTTCACGAGTAGGAAGTGAATCAGCTCCATCCACTGTGCTGGCAGACAGGAGCTCCACAACAGAGACAGACAGGTCTTTGCAAAGGGGAACCGGACCACAGGCTGGCCATACTGGGCAGCACACACCAGGCAGGCACCTTCTTTAATTTCCTTGCCCTCAATTCAAGAGCTTTTCAGAAGGACAGAGACACAGGGTTATCTTTACAGTTTGCAAACCAAGTTTTCAGACCACGATCTGCCCACTCACTTCCCCACATCTTCCATCCTCCAGAGATACGGTGACAAATTGATCCTCCCAGTAGCCTCCTACACAGAGTAGAAGAGTTCTCACTGTCACCCCCAGACAGTGAAGAAAGTGGTTACCATGAGATGAACAGTGTAGCCTGGCAACTCAGATCAGGAATTAGCTGATTTTCTGCAGAAACATACCCATTATCATGGTGATGGGCACACAGCTAACCCTAAGCATTTTATACAAGACATCATTTGGGCTTCAAGTGCTCACTTTTTGGTTTGTTTTTTTCCACTCTCCTGCCCTCAAATACAGTCAGTACTTAATATTCACCTGAAGAGGGGTTATAAAAAGCAGACTGAAAACCAAAAAATTCGTTGTGTCCCAAGGCAGAAGAGTCACACTCAGGAGCCCGCTGTCCTCTGCTGCCAGAGCTCTTACCAGCCCCCTGCAGTTCTCCAGCTCAGCTTCATGCACCACATGGTTTGAGCCATGAGACGAGTCCAGCCCTTCCCGAGTGCAGCCCAGCAAGGCACCATGCAGATGAGCTCACACACACAGAGCAAAGCACACTCCCAAAGGCAGCAGTACACTGTCCATCCTCCAAGAAGGGAATGAGTGAAAACACAACCAGAACTTGAATTCATCTGGTTTGCTCTTGCTGACACTTTCAGAAATGTTTTTATACAAACAGGAACACTGACCTATTAAAGGACTACAAATTACAGTCTCAAAACTAAAACTGAGGGGGTTTTTTTCTGGTAGGCAGAAAGTAGCTGAACTGCTCAAATGAAATTTACTCAAAAGGGAGTAGAAAAGTGAAATGCAAAATGACAGCAGAACACCACACATGGCAATAAGAAGATCACAATATGTAACAGAAGAGCTGCAGTACCTCTTGGTAATTATAACTACTCTATAAGACTGCTACAAGTCACCTGCTTGATCAACAAAAGAAGCAGCACTGGAAAGCACTTAAAGACAACTGTGTGGTCAATTAGAAAACCGAAGTTTCCTACTAATTACATTGACGTATGTGGGTTCAAAAAAATACTCTCAGTAATAAAGCAGAGACAATATACACTATGCATGTGAAACAGCATGCACAGCAAGAAATCATTAACTTTAACACCACAAAGCATAAAAATTCATGGTAAAAACAGCAGAGAATCTCCAGTGATCTGATGTTGCACTTCCTTCTAAGTTTCATATTGTACTCATGTAATTGCTGCAATAAAAGTCCTTGGAAAAATGAGTTACGTCAAGCAAAACAATCAAACTGTAACGATTAACAAATAAGTGGAATGTACCTCAGAGCACAAAAACCTCCAATATAAATGCCTTTATGACTATTTGCTATGCTTTAAAAAAGTGTAGCTCTATTTTACAAAAACAAGTTGTTTCCTATTCTCATAGCAGGTTATCTTAAAATGCATTAACCATTCTGCAAACAATAGAAAAATAATCAAAAAATACAAATATCAAAACAACCCTACACTTGTAAGAGTCTTCAAGAACTCTAGGAGTATATTTTACAAATGTCAACAAAACATGTTCTTAATTAATAAAAATAAGAATAATTAAACTGTTCCTAAAAACATGTTAAGATTTACCTACTTTCAGTGTTTTACTAGCATGGAAGATGGTCCCCTTGATGATTTTAGTACATAAGCACACATGAAAAATCAGAAGAAGAAAAGAGAGTAATGAAGAAAGCCATATGGCAGCCATCATCTTATTAAATAAGAAGGATGGTTCTAGTTAGCAGAGAACTGAGGAGCAGATCCTTGTTGGACTGAACAGCCACTACAGCGCAGCAGCAGCACCCCCCTCCTGCTCTAAGATCCCTGGAAGTGGCCCAGTAATCAAGTCCTCAGAGCACCGCTGTGATTCAGTTTTCCATTTCAAGAATATTAATGGTTCACCCAGCACAAAAGGTAAATGACTAAAACCTATTCTAGCTACTTCTTCCAGGAGACAGAAAATTGTTTCTATAATGCTGAAACCACTAAAAGTCAGCATCGGAGGAGAGCACAGATTAGAAAAAGGGTGACATGACAAAGCCCATGACAAGCAAAGGCACAGTAGGTGAACATGGCATGCACGTTGTACACCACCTCAAGAATTTTCCAGCAAAAACTTGAAATTAAACGGCATTCAGTGAAAAACAGAAAATAATATTCCACATGGAACAGAAGTTTAAAAAAACCCCAAACATCACAACAAAGCGTCCACAGGGATACTGGAGAGGGGAGGGGTAGTTCTACAAAATTACAGTCGGACAATCTAGGTATTCATAGTGTAGAGCACATGTCACAGCAGTCTGACACCACAGGGAGAAACACAAGTTGCTCTGCAGAGAACCCCTGCAGCAGCTGCAGCTTGTCAGCATCCCTGTGAAACTTCCCAGAGAGCTCACCAGGGTGGCTCCCCCAGTCTCCAATTAAAAGCCTTCCTTCCAGAGGCAGACATTTTCCTTTCCCTTCCCCACTACAAAGCTGTTTGTGCACAGAAAGTCAAAGCTATATGTGATATGGAATTATTACCATTACCCCTACTTTGTACAAGCACACAGAAATCTCTGCTGTCACACAGCCCAGCTTCCCTACACATCACTTACAACCACATCTGCAGGGGAATTAGCAAAGAGAAGCAGAGAAGGTTTTCATCTCAAGGGTCTTGCCCCAGATGGGTTACCCCAAATCCCAGTGGGGATGTTAACACATACACATTAAAGCTGATGAAGCAGATGAAAATCGCTATGAAAAGGCTGTTTCTGCACCCCTATTTCTCAATAAAGAAAGATGCAGATCAAAGGCAGGAGCCGGTACCCGAGGCTGTTAAGCCAGTACTGTAACTCAAGGGTTCATAACATCCCAGAGTAATTAAGCTGATTAAGAAAACTCGAGTTAAGAGTCAACAGGCAACTCTTAGGTGACATCAACCCTACACATTTTTTCTTCTAAAAATACATACCCAAAGATCATACGATAGTACAGAGGAGCTCTTTGTCAAAATGCAGCTTCTTGTTCATTTTAAGCAAGTCACTTCTTTCTAGCAAAGATTTCTATCTTCTGCTGCCTGCTAATTAGTTTAACTTTGAAGGCATTTCGAGTTTTAACTCATATGCTGAATGCAAAAGACTCTGTAAATAGTAATATGGCAAAGACCAAAAAAAAAGCTACTTCAAAGTTAGCTTAAAGTTTTGCAAAACCAAAATACATACTGCAACACCTAAGATAATCAAGATTCAGTAATACTGACAGGAAACTAAAATGTGCATTAATCACACATACAAAAAGTCAAAATAGGGCTATATTACATAACAGATATGTTATATATAAGGTAGGAGCGAGTCTCCCAGGAAAAAAGTGATACAACAGAGGAAACTGCATCAGAACAGGTTTGGATTTGGTATTAGGAAACGTTTCTTCACTGAAGGGTTGGTCAGGCATGGGAATCAACTGTCCTGGGAAGTGGTGGAGCCAACATCCCTGGAAGTGTTCAAAACCCCTAGATATGGCACCTGGGGACACCTTTTAGTGGTGTACATGGCAGTGCTGGGTTAACAGTTGGACTCAATGATCCTTGAGGTCTTTTCCAACCTTAACAATTCTATGAATCTGTAATAATAATATTTCAACTGAAGAATGCATACACACTTCAGTGAGATCATAGAAGCACTATGTAAGGATTTTATGCAGTTTTTGGAGAAGTCAAAAAGACCTGTTGCAGATGCTGCTGAAAATGTAATATACCACCAGTTCCAGAACGAGCTGTAATGGCATTATCTGACATGTTCAGTTATGCACTAAAGAAGGCCAGACTCTGACTCCTTTAAATAAAACTGGGGGAGGGGATGGAGGATGTCAGTGGGTGTGTTACTATATATATATATATATATATACACACACGTATATATGCAGACACCAGAGTCTGGAAATTTCCCAATTAGTTATGGAAACTAAAATAAAGATTACTGAAATTTAATCTATTTAAATTACCTTCAATTAAAGGCTGAAAGGCAGATATAAAACACAAATCTGCACAAATCCACAAGTACAACTTAGGCTCCAAATACTCTATGCACACTTTCTTGTCAATTCTCTTTCACTCTCCTGCAATTCCCAGTCATTTTATCTACAGCTTTGTTTTCTATGGATCACAAAGGGATGTTTATTTCAAACAGCAAATGTTGCCATTCATTCACAAAAATCAGCAGCCAAGTTAGAGCCCTTTTGCTGGTAAACTGCTGTAGCTATAGGAGCAGGAAATTGAAATTTCTACTGCAAATAATAATTAAGTAAATGCAGATAATTAAAAACATAAAACAACTCCTTGCTGGTCCTCCAGGTTCAGAGCACACAGGTACAGCAGTGCTCACCCAGCAGCGCAGAGCTCTCTCTCCATCGCACAGCTCTGGCCATCTTCAGAGAGAGGTCTCATCTGAAGCTGTAAGACTTTCTGTCGGCACAGAGAAAGCGACAGAGCTTGCACAGCTTGCAATCTTTACATCAAATACCTTAATCCAGTAGTGAACAGCTTACACTCTGTTTCTGAGGAGCATGACTACTTTGATATTTGACTACTAAAAGTCAAATTAAATGCTCTCCCAACCTCATATTCCTCTCCAAGTAGACCACTATACACACATACAAACATTCCTGTAGCAGAGTCACAAGCTAGGCACACACACACAAAATGAATGTTACAAAATCTGTTCAAAACTGAGATGACTGAATATAAAGAAAAACTGGTCTCCCATCTCCAGTTCAGTAAGCAGGATGCCAGATTAGAGTCCCACACAATACCATTCCAGCACACTGACAAATTATCCTAATTAAAAAGCAATATAAGGTTCCTCCAAACAAATACTTTCTTCATTTGCTAATGCACGCCATGATATTTTATGCATAAAAAAACATTCTGCAGTACACTATGATCAAAGATTGGTAACAAACATTAAGCTGATGCCCACAGCTTGAATCCATCTGAAATTTAAATAACTAACAACTATTAATGTCTAAAGATTTGGCATCTAAAAAATGAAAAATGGATTCTGTGATTAAAGAATAACTTCTGGTCTGCATTTGTCCACATCATTAATAAAGTGGGATTGTTTTTCAGTTCTGGGCTGGGGTGGTTCTAAACTTCAGAGTTTACAAATTTGAAGATTACCAGCTTCTATCTAATTTTCTCTACACCTAAAGCAGCTAGCATGGAAAAGCTTGAGGCGTGATGTTAATCTCACACAGAAATTATTTGTATTCTCTATACTTTGACAATTTTCCAAATGAATAATAAAAATGTGTATCAGTTTGTAATACCATTACTGACTAATATGCTGGGTAGACTTTGGAAATGCACCACACAAAGCCCTACAGTACTTGGGGGCCAGCAATCATTTCTTCCTATTTAGAGTTTGTACCAACAATTCAGACCAGTTATTCTAGCAAACAGTACAGGAACAGTGCCATACTGGAATACCACTTCTAATGAAACACTAGTAGCCAAATAAAGTGTTCAGGGGAAAAAAAAGTGTTTTCCAAGAATCTGAATTGTTTACTGTTTACTACAACTATGCCTAATACCCATTTTCCTCCATGTTTTAGAGAAAGAGAAGCAATTTCTATTTCTAAAGCTCCTTTGAAAATATCTCAAATGACCCAACTCTTTGTTTACAACTAATGCATCACCCTTCAAAGCATCTTTCAGAAAATACTACAGTCACAGATGACACAAAATACAGAAAAAAAAAAAATCCAGATCTGGAGAACAGCACTGCCAACATGTAATCTTTCTTACATATATCATATAATTTTCATGGGAAAATGCCATCATTAAATCCTTGGAAAACAGACATGCAGATGGACTCAATGCTGTTTCATGCTTATCCTGTGAAAGAACATTAAAAAAAAAAATTATTTAAAGAAATACTAAAACCCATAGTTTGTACTGCTTGTTAGGGTCCCCCTTGCCTCATGGCTTTAATGCACATGTTCAGAATTCAGAAAGCAAGCACCACAGCCACACTGATTTCCTGCCAGGTCTCTCTGATGGCATTTTCACAGCACATGCTGGGACATAGTAGTTCAGTGTAGAATGTCATAGTTAAACAAAGTTGTAATTACCTCCTTGTTAGAGATCTTGTTTTAAAAAGCTAAGTGATACTATGCAGGCATGAGTATTGCCATGTCTCTGAATCTTGCAGCTGGAAGAGTTTAATTTATGGCTCCTACCACTGAAGGATCCTCCTTTCCACATCTCTCTTCGGAAGTACCGAAAAGCACACTTTTAGAAGTGCTCTTCTGAAATTCCATTCAACCAAATTCTATCCAAAAGACTCCCAAACCGTAGGAGTTGCAATGCATGTGAATATATGTGAAGTGGGCTTGGGCTCTGCTCCCAGATGGATGCGTGCAGCAATCACCTCAGAGCTGCTCCTGCTCAAAGTGTGGTTTCACCACAGCTACACCAAACCAGGGATGTGCAAGAAGATCTTTAACAGCAACCCTTTCCCATTCACTCCACGTGGCCAGGATTCTAACACCTACTGCTCCTGGAAAGGAATTTGGTCAGTTGAGCCTCACCTGAAGGATTACGTCTACAATTCAAAGCCACTCCAAAGTTTGCCTATTAGTTACAGAAGCCAGAAGTACTGTAAGATACATACAATAAAGACTGAAAAATACTTAGTTTGGGGAGATGACGTCCTTCCTCAAAAACTGAACCTGTGAGACTGGGCTCTACTCTGCCATGTTTAAACAGAGCTTGCCAACGAAAATCTTGCGTTCTAGTGAAGTAAAGATCCATATAATGCATACAGCAGGAAACATCTTAAGAAAATGGCATGGTCTGCTTGTGACCAAGAATAAGGGGGAAGGAAACAAACTCCAGCCCAGCCATCTGCTGTTCTTCTCTACAGTGATGGGCACAAAGCTCGTCAGAACCCTGATGTAAAAGCAACATTTTTCTTTTGTTCTCCGAAGAGGAAAAAAAGTAACATATAGTCACTGTAAGGAAACTAATAGTTCTACCATTCATCTTATGTATATTTGGGATTGTGTTAAATTAGTTATGCATGGGCAGGCTTGCTTACCTCAGCCACTGACAGAATTTAAGCATTTTAAAACAATTTCTAGTACCCTTATGTCATCATTTCATTAAAAACCATAAAAAGTGGTGAAATCATTACCTCTTTGTTTGGACAGCAAATATACATTTCTTGTCAACAGCCATTTTCTCACTTTTGTGTCTCAACTCAGAATAAAGAAATCCAACTCTTTTGTCTTTAAAATAAGGTTCTCATGAACACACATTTTCATTTACTTTAACTAAACCATATTTCTAGATCTAACTAATTTACAACATTGCTTTAGGGAGCCAAATCTGGGGCTTAGAACCATTTTTTTTTTCATTTATCTGCTGGGTTTCAAACTCCCAATTTCCCCAGAGGATTACGAAAGCCTGCCAATTTAGCTTGATGCATTAAAACTGTTTACACAAATCCAAAATACAATCAAACATAAACCAGTCTGGTTTAAGCCTCCCTCTGCCGTATTTTTTAAGCCCAAAGAAACTGGCCAGAGAAATGGGAACCAGCTCCAGGCTGGAGCACTTCAATTTAATACAACATTGGAAATACTATGTAATTGCACAAAATAGATCATAACCAAAATATATAATAACCATTTATAGTGCATAGGTGTTGTTCCCGCTCTTGCCCCTTATACTGCATTTCTAATATGCACAAGAATCATTCACAAGTACAAGCAGCTCCAGAGAGTTAAGAGGAGGTTTTTAAATACAAGAAGTAAACTTAACTTCTACAATAAAACAGATTCGCATTCAAAAATATCTTGCTTTAAAAAGCTACAAGAGTATGGAATCCACATCACTAGATGGGGCACTATGGCAGTGTATACCACCAACCAAAGAAATTGGATTCTCCAAATACTTGCTAAAAGAAAGCTGACTGTCCCAACGAACAGCAGTCATGCAAAGTAGAGCACTGCAGCCATTAGTCAGGAAAGGGGTCCAGAAAGCAGCAGTTAAAGAACAACAAGACACAGTTATATTTAGTAAACAAGTTAGGCTGAAACTATTGAGGATAAGCAAAAGAGGCAACCCACTGAGAGGCAAAACAATCAAAAAACTATCAAAAAACCCTAGTTCACTCAACCCAGTAAGAAGTCTTAGGGCAGAAAGCTTAAGAATATTGTAGCACTCAGAGATTGTAGCACGAATATTTATATCACAAAGCAAAAAAAAAAAGTTAAATGAAAATAAGAAGTGGAGCAGGAAGGAAGAAGAAAAGAAAAAGGCAAAACAAGAAGAGAAAAAAAATTTTGTATGTTCCAAGATTTAGCAATAAGCTCGCGCTTTTAATGATCATGGTGTTGCTTTCCACATCCCACCCTTCCATCAGCAACACTCATCTACTTTCATTGACTGAATGATCAGCTCAGACGTAAGCTGCTCCATGGAAACAAGCTTTTGCAATCTGAATGCCCATATGTGTACTTCCTAAAGAACACTCAAACTCTCAGAAAAGCTTGCACATCACCACATGCTGTCCAGGTATCCATCCTTCAGCATCCAATGAAAGAAAAGTCCAGAAAACCAGAGTTCTTCATCAATTTAAACAAGTAGATGAAGAAAAAGAGGCAAGTAATTCCTCTTTAAACTGCTGGTGCTCAGCTGCGTACAGAGAGGAAAAGCAAGGCGAGCAGTGGTTCCACCTGAGCTCATAAGTAAGTGCAGAAAGATTTCTTGAAAGTGAAGTTAGTGAAGCTCATGAAAAGTTGTTTATCAGGCAATTTTCATCTCCTAAACAGAAGAATGTTCCTACTAGAAATGCTCAACACCAGCAAGTGCAGAGAGACTTGCACTGTCATCATACATGCCATGTGCTATAAAATTAATTAGCCTCTAACATCCTTCCCATTACATTATGTGTGGGTAAAACAGGAACAACATTCTTGGCCTTAGGATCACATTCATTAAGGATTAGGTTTAGCAAGGACATAAAGAGAGAAGGGAAAAATAAACTTCAGTAATTGATGCAAACCACACCAAGAAGAGAAACAGCTACTCTGAAGAGCAAGAGCGACATACAGATCACCCTGTACTTAGTAACAACACAATTAAAAATAATAATACTGCTTACAAAACAAAATGATGCTTCAGATAACATCTAAGAATAATGCTCTTAACTATTTTTTTTTCCCCTCTTACATACTTCATGATACAAAGTATAGAAGGAAAAAATCCTTTCAGAGTAGGTTCTTCAGGCAAGAGACAATCCTGTCAGATAACTCTATGGCCATATCAAAAGTATTCAGTTAAAGAATATGAAAAACACACTGTAAGGCCAGAAATTATTCTTAGCAACTCAAGAATTAAAAGCCTTTCTAGAGGAGAGAGAAGTTCTAGGAGAGGAGTTCTAACAGATGCCTGTGTTTGAGATACTGTTTCTTTTTTTTTTTGTTTGTTTGTAAAAGTGAGAGTGTTACAACAAGAACAAATATTGCCAATTGCTCCGTGCAAAAATAGTATTGTTTCTTAAACACACAATCCTTTGCTTTTCAGCTGGCTAGAGAGCAAAGGGTTCCTCCTCACTGCACATGAACTAAAGAACTCTTTAGCAAAAGGTGAGCCGCCGCCACAAAGTTTCTAAAGCAAACAGCCTGTTCCCTCCTTGCTGCTGGAGTTTAATCTCCCCTGGCACCAGCCGAGGCCATCCTTCTCAGGCAGGGGAGAATGATGTCCTGCCAAAGTTTTTACTTTTAAGAAGAGCAGTACAGTGACAATAGCACACAGCAATCCCACAAAGCAGAGCCTCGTGAATTAGGCTGAGCTCGCTGTTGCTATGAGCAATCGCATTGCAGCACCACGGCCACTTCTGCAGTCTAGACGGGCAACGATAAAACTTAATATTCTAGCCCAAATAAATGACAAATACCCCACACACTCATTTTTCTCGGTAGTGAGCCCAGCCAGAGATGAATCATGATGCACACACGCTTTCCAGGCTCGCAGCACCAGCGACCACAAGATCCTCTCTGCCTGAGCAGCCCTGAACCCTGCAGCAGACCTGCCCCCACGCACTGGGGGCTTTGGAGAAGCCTTAACAGGGTTTTAGCAAAGCCACAGGTTCAACAGACACTGCTGGTTCTTTCAGTGCTGAGGAGCAGCACATACTCATAACACTGCCTCAGAACCTTCCCAACACACACAGCTTCTGTACAATACCCAGGAAAAGGAAGGGGGGCAAAATAATAGCAACTTACCTCCATGTCACCCCTCCAGTAAGTGGTTAGCACATAAACTGCAGTTAGTAGCAACACATATACAGTGACAGAGCAAAATGTGGATACTACACAAATTGATAAAAAAGGAATCTCTTTTATTACATCTCCAGTTCTTGCTCCATTGACAACAACAGCAGAGCAAAATACTGGTCTCCACTTAGCAACTCCAGGTCTCCTTTAATTTCTATTTCTCTGAAATAAAAAATGCATAAGCTTAAATAATCTGTAAAAAAATCCTAAATTATTCTGCTTGTCTGAAACTTCAAGAGAAAAGTTATTTTAATTTGTATCTGAAAATATTTTCAACCATAGAGAATCCTTCAGAAAAGACTCCTTCTAAGTTTCAGGGCATCCTGCACAGCTGCACAAAAACTATGGTTAGAATTCAGAAATTGAGACTTTTCCTTTTTTTTTTTTTTTTTTTTAGTTACTATTCTGTCACAGACCTCAACAATAGATTCCTAGTGAAATGCTTTTTTCCACGTTATCATACACTGCTGACAAACTTGGAAAAGGCCGTAGTGATTTTCTGAATATAATCTGATGAATGTTTCCATATCTTTGTTTACCACGAGTTATTGTTACAGAGCTCAATTAGCAGAAGCTTTCTCAGAAGGGAAAACAATGCAGCTGCAAAAAGTAATGGAAAACTGTTCACCAAAAAGCACTCCTCACCAGCCCCAGGCAGCCTGTCACGGCTGGCTCCTCCTAAGCCTAAATCTAGCAGAGCTCATACCTTCGACACAACACAGCAAAGTCACTCTAAGAGCTGACAACTACGCACAGCGCCACCTGGCCTCACCTACCCTCAGCTGAAGGCTCCCACTGCTTCCCTCCCACCACCTGCCATGCTTCTTTTACTCCCCAACAAGACAATTTAGGCAGAAACCCACCAAAAAACAGCAGCGGCAAGCAGGAAGGCAGTAAAGTAATCAAATCCGTGATGCTACCTAAACATCAAAATTATTGTTGGCAAAACTGTGAGTCTGCTACAGTCCTGCAGCCCTCTGATGGGCATGTGTGAAACAGCTCACCCTGGGCTCGCAGGCACCAGTGCGGGAGTGGAAGAGACACAGGGCAGTAGCGCAGAACGAGCAGGAGAGAGGGATGAAGCAGGATGACACTTATGGACAGCCTTAGCTGCACTGTTTCCCACATGGGCTTTTGTGTTTATTTGCCTTTTTTCTCCCTTTCACTAGAACTCTCTGCTTGACTCTTTTGGCAGAATCAGCAGCGCTTTCTCTGCCCTGATGCGTATCTCCAGGCTGTTTTGATGAGGACCCTGAGAGGCAAGGGAACTTGGCAGCGTCAGAGCCAGACACCCATGCTGTGCTCCTGTCTCAGCCAGGGCACAAGGCAAGAGCCCAGGCACCCGGTCCAAGTTCACAGACTTCTTGTTCCCATTCAGAAGCACATTCTTTTACTTCAAGGGATGCATCCGAAAAAGCAGATGGCCAGAATCCATTGAGCCCTCTGTCAACTATCATGTTGGAAATGCCAAATGTGAGACACGACTGTCCTACTTGAGACAAGAAATGGGATTCAATTATCACTGTGATATTCTAAAGGTATTGAAGTCACAGGAAATGGGAAATAACTCAGTGCTTTATCAAAATAATCAATACCTATTTCAACTGTGCAAGTTAGCTCATAACATATAGATTTATCTTTTTTTACTGTATACAGTAATTGTATACTATTAAGTAGAGCGCTACATAAGCACTTACTAAGCCAATAACCAAAACAATTTTCTAAATTACACATAAAATGGTTTCTTTCATCTGTTTATTCTCATAAAAATTTCAGTGTGGAGGCCAAAAGAAAACAGCTGCGTAAAGTATTTTCAACTGCAAGAGACATGCAAGAAGGTATTTCTGCCTGTGCTAGAGGGCACAATCTGTAATAACATTTTGCCTTCCAGATAATGACAAGAGGCATTAAAAGGACAACTTGCTCTCTAATAAGCTTGCTTGACTGGTTGAGCATGCACATACATAGGTAGCACGATTTTACCAACAATAATTTTAATTAATTTTTACATTTCATTCTAAATTACATTAATTTACGGCCTTCCTAAAAGACATTTAGCAGACAGCTAATTAAATTCAAGGCATTCGATTTTAATTAGAGATGTTTTAAAAAAAAAAAAAGGTCTCAGAACAATTCACACATCTTTGTGAACACTGTGTGCTCACTGGCAGCTAGAACAGCCAACAAGTGATTACAAATGCAGAAAAGGACTAAGCAGCATGATTCAAACCTGGAAACAAAAAAGTCACGTAAACTTTCATACTTCAAAGCTAAAGATTATGGGAATGCCCTCTGCTCAGCCCAAGTCCAGAAAGCCTCTGTGCATCAGTGCTCGCCATAAAAGCAAAATCAAAGGCCAACTAGCAGTGAATATCATAATACAGAGTTTAAAAGGTTGAGCTGAGCTTAATCCTCATTAAATTGTAATAAAATCACAGTGCCTTCCTGAACAAACAGTGAAACAAATTAAAGGTCCAGATGGAGCCTCCCTTAATAAGGCACATGGGATGCCCCAAGGAGCCTATCATGGCTCCAGCACAACGTGCTGGGCCACCCGACAATCCTGCGCCACTACTCAGCGAGCAACGTCCACGCAAGAAAGCAAAGCTTTATTATTTCATAATAACTGAGTTTCTTCTACTTCCAACAGAAAACAGTTATTTCTAAATATCGACCTCACGGGGCCAATACTGCATGAGTTAAAAGCCATATCAGTGTGCTTTGATATGGTGATCAGTTCCTCTGCTGGGTTAAGAGGCTCATAAATATTAACCATGGCATATTTGCATATGTCACCCACAGGCACAATCTTCCCTCAGAAAACTGGGAACAGAACCCACACAACTCCTCCATGTGTCGCTTTCTGATCGCCAGATATAAAATGGCCATGGCAGTTACTTGAGCAAGGACAGTATATCTGGCAAAGGGCCAAACTACCAAAGCATACTGTTAATTATGGTGCACCAGTTTGGCTTGGACAGATGCCCAAAATGCTGGAGTTGACATTTCAAAAACCTGAAAGGTTAGGATCACACTCAGAAGTATTTAAATGAGTCAATTTTTCCAGAAAATTGAGAACTATTCACTATTACTACAGACCTCACGGGAGTGATGTAAAAATAAATGAATCTTATTTTTAAAAGGTACAGATTTATTATTCTACAAAAGATGGAGTAAGTTTGATCACAAAGTGTCTGCAATAGATGCAGGCGCATTAAATACTATGAGAGCAGCAGGTAGGCAGCACTGCAAAGCCAATGGTCTTGTAATTTGCAGAACTGGAAACTTACACGGTTTACAACTCTTACATTTGGATACATTTTCAGTTCACACTTGTAATAAGGACAACTTAGTAGCAATGCAATCTGCCCCCCAAACAAGTCAAAAAGTGGGCTGGTGGGGTACTTTTTCCATAAACTGGTGAGAATTTGCCGCAGCCTTCACAAAACTGAAGGCAACGCAACCTATCCGTTTTCTGGCAACATTTACACGAGCCAGCAGTAAATATTTTCGATCACGTCACGGCTCCAGGCAGAGGAACCTGCCGCCCAGGGAGCAAGGAGGGCTCCTCGGGAGCATGGACGGATGCTCGGACACCGGGAAGGCGCCGACTCCCCCGTTAATATTCCCGCGGATACCGCCAGCGTCCCCAGGTTTCCAGGGGTGCTGTGATCCCCTTGGAGCCGCTCTGAGCCGGGACAGGGCAGAGCTGCCCGCGGCTCCCGCGGCGCTCCGGGGCTCTCGCTGCGACACCGGGCCCGCGTCCCTCCCGCCGTGGAGCAAAAGAGAGAGACGAAAAACAAAACAACACTTAAAAAAATCCCAAACAACCTAAGCCAAGCCATCATCCGAAAGCCAAGCAACTAGCTCTGGGGAAGCGCAAGCCACGGCGAGGGAAGAACAAAGAAGGCAAGTGCAGCCGGAGCTCTCGCAACAGATGGTTTGAAGCTGACCAGATTTCGCGCTGGCATCCCCTCCCCTCCCGCCGCGGGCTGTGTTCGCACG
>VZRN01003941.1:2133174-2160549 GCA_013397935.1 Dasyornis broadbenti
CGCGGGGCGGATGGGACGGGACGGGACGGCACGGGACGGGACGGGCTGAGCTGGGCTGCGGAGCTCGGCTGTCGGCCGTGGGTCAGCGGCAGTGCCGGGGCCAGCGCGCCTTCTCCGGCGTGGGCCAGCGAGCAGCAGCACCTCGATTTACCTTCAGAAGCTTGTGCTGTCAGGCGGTCTGTGGGAGCGTTAATTGGGCGACTTAATGTAATTACCCCAGCAATCAAAACAGGGTTTCTTTGATGAATCTCAAAACGTTCGTTCCTGCTAGTTCGGAGAAGTTTTTCCTCACTGGTGTTAAGCCAGAGGAACTGTTACTTCTGTACCCTTGCATTTCTTATAGCTGGGCGTAAGCAGTCACTCCCGCCGCTCCCAGCCAGCCAGGTTCCTGACCGTCTCCTGTAACTTCCAGCCATGTGCTTGATGTCGAGGGAGAACAGAAAGTAGGACCAGAAATTCAAGTCAGCCGTGCTGCACACTATCTAATCGCCTAGCCAGGGCGATTTCGTATGTTAAGCAACATCATCGCGTTGCATGACGCATTTTCTCCTTGGTCAGGAAAAGGTCGGTACCCCTCGCAATATCCTGTTTTGCTATAAGTATTTCCCTGTAATGCACTCGGGGCTAGCGCCTCAGTTACGCAGAGACGTGGGTAATTGCCTCCCGAGCACATCCCTGGCATTTGCAGCTGGGCCCTCTAATGACAGGCTGTGGATGTTGTGGAACAGGACTGGGGAGAACGCGGAGCTGGAGAGCAGCACAGACCTGCTAGGAGCAGCCCACATCTCCCAGCACCTTCCAGCCGCTTAGGCAAAAGCATCGTTATCTTGCTGATCTGCAACATGAAATCAACCCAGGAGGTTTATGCTTGCTCACATTAGAGAAAAGCGCCTTGAAATTTTTCATCAAAACCTAATCTCCACTGGATTTTCCAGCAAATTTTACTGAACAGCTGCCACAGCAATGAATTTGAGTGCAGCTGCCTGCAAACTACATTAATAATCCACCATCATGCATCCTGTAGTCTTGTCAAAAAAGATGCCCTGCAATCGATCTGCTGTAAATGAGCTACCACTAGCCTCTAAATTCTGGTGTTAATTACTAACAGGCATTAGAGTTCCTACCTGCACATGGAGCATGTTGTAGAATGGCTGTATATAGGATACTTTTATGACATTTTAGCTATAAGAAATGGGTCCTGCAGTCAGTATAGTCCAGTCAAAATTCCCTTTAAAATGCTTCATTTTACAAACAAAAGCCAGAAGAACAAGGCACTACAGCTCCAGTCCTGTCTCCCCAGCCACCATTTATTGCTTGCCTCAGGGCAGGTTTCCAAGATGCTCAGAGCACTGGGAGTACACAGAGAGAAATCTCCTCAAGCTAGGAAAGGAAAAGTGCCCTGAGAATTCAGAACCTGTGCACAATTTTCTTCAGGAAAAAAGTCCCTTCCCCTGGGGCAGAGCCTTATGTAAATTCGTCAGGTGGGACTTGTGTGCATCAGATGTGCTGTTTTGTTAAACAAATAACCCCAGCCAAACAAAAAGCAAGCCCAGATGCCTTCATCAGCTCTTCAAAACCATCCTTCAGATGTATCTGTGAGTGAGGTATTGCAAACATCCTTAAGTTTGTAAGTGTTGCCTCTATTTTATAGACTGGAAACTAAGGTTCAGATGAAGATGGCATCATAGATCCTTATCTAGATGTTTAATCCCTACTGAAATTGGTTAGGAGCGTGAAAAAATATCTTTGATTATCTGAGTTGTGCAGAGCTCGCACAGAAGTATATAAAAAGGTTAAAGAGCTGCAAAGAAAACCAGTTCTCCATAATTTTATATTAAACATGAATATGCTACTGGAGTACTGTTGAAAGCCCAAAATTTGGTTCCAGTATTTTAAAAGTAAAGCTAAATCACTGCAGAGTTAAAGAACTGAATAAAACTGAGGAATTTGGAAAGGAAATTTAGCTCTAAGTGACTTGTCACTGGAATTTCTGAAGAGCAAACACTCTGCAGAACTTAAAAAATATGACAAACTCCACCTTTTAAATTCTTATGTTAGTTTCTTCAGTGTAAGCCAAGTTCTGCATGCTAGGTAAATTTAGGTGGGATTTTGACTAAAGCATTAATTTATTTATTGTTTGTCTTTGTGGTGTACACAACAGATGTAATTGCGGTATGGATAAGGCACAAGCAGAACTTCAGCAAAACGTCTGTAGTAAATACATATATGGCCATGTGTATATAATCTTTAACAATTTTGCTTGGCTGATGAGCAGAAGAACTTACAATTACAGAAAAAATGCTCTTATTTGCATAGGTTTCATACAGGTACTGGCAAATTATTTAACATAGCTATAACCAGATTAATGGTATGACTGTTCCAGGTGCCAGCCTTAAGGAAAGGGTGATTTCTTACCTCCAGTATAGTCCTAACGTTTGACTTGGAGGAGGGAGGAATGGTATAGTGCTTAAAGGGGTTTAACTTCTGTTACTTTGTTGACAGTGATTCAACAAAGTTTTGATGGTTACAAAGTTTTAACAAGCTCAGTGATTGTCTAGTTTATGTTTTGATGCTAAGGAAAGATAACGCTGTTCAAGATTGGGGAAAACTTGGAATATACCACCTCAACTTTCAATATCCAGTGCTTAATTGCACATATAGATAGTAAATAGAGAAAGATAAATGTGATACCACCGGGCAGGAGTTTTCCATCCATTTGACAGATGCACAGTTTAGGAAATCTAAATTCTTTTCTGCAGCTTTCCCTCCCCCTACACTTCAGCCCAACCCTTTGTGATTCCCCCTGGCTCAGGAGGCAGCTGGACCATTGCTGGGACAGGCAAAGCCTGAGCTCTGCTTCTCAGAATAGCTGCTGAGCAATGAGCCAGTGCCTCGGCTGCACTAAATCAGTTTGGTGTTGCTGACTGCAGCAGGCAAGGCTGACAGACCCTAGCTGCGGACTCGGACACACACACAGAGCCTCCCTCTTACCAGAGGGAAGTTGTGGAAAATGCAAACCCCAGAAGGCAGTCACCCTGAAATACACAGTGGAGGCTATGCACATTCCAGAGATATTTACACAGCCCTTGAAGGAAATAGGCTGGTTTTTGCCCATTGTTTCATTTCTGTGACACATTTTCCTTGGATTGCAGGTTCTTGAACAATACTTCTTGCAAGAATACCTGTGTTTGTCTTGGTGGTTTTTTGAATTGACATAGTTTGGCAGCCTTCAGCCTGGGAATTGTTTATAACCTTTCGGTGGCTTGAATGTAAATTACATTTAAGCATTTTTCCACTGAGGAAACATAAAAATTATGAACAACTGAAAATGAAATTGCTGAGATTCTTGTACATGAAGTTAGGAGTCTGAACCTGAGCCACTTCATCTTAGTGGTTAGAAAAAGAAATGTACTTCCCACAAGACTCCTCTTCTCCCTTCTGCAGTTTTTCTGGTGGACCTCTTTAGCATGAGTAGCAAGAGCCCAGATGGCAACGAGCAGTCAGAAAGCCTGAAGTCTGATCCAGCCCCAAAAGTCTGATCCTGCCTCTCTCCTATTCTACCTGCAGATTTGGGAAAAGGAGAAGAGGTGATGCTCTTTGCAACTAGGTGTGCCCCACAGCTTGTGGTGTAATCAGTATAGGATTTCTCCCCATGCTCATTTGAGATGTTGTCCTTTGCAGATAGGTGGGGTTCTTTATGATGCCTTGTTTTGAAGAGGAACAGCTTTGTTGGCTTGCCATAAGGCATGGGATATTGTTCATTCTTCCAAGTGAGTGTCAGGTTCCCAGGGGTCACTGAGGTAAGGGAAAAGATTTGATGCCTGACCTAGAGGAAAATTAAATTGCTCCTTCCTGATTTATAGAGGGTACTTCTCTTACCTCCAACACAGAGTCTCTGGAGTTTTTCTTTCTGGGCTGGGATTTTGCCTCCCCCAAGAAGCAGCTTAAGGTTCAATACCTCTAAATTACCCAGGGGCATGAATCGGCATCTGTAATGCTGAACAGGCATTAATGCTGGAAGGCACTAAGGGTCTTGTCAGGGACTTGAGGAGAACTAAGAGAACTTCTAAATAAAATATGACCTAGGATTTTGAAAATGGGAATGAATTAACTCCTGTGTCTCTCCTCATTAATTTTGTTAAAGACACCAAGCTCCTCCTGGTGTAATGCATTTTAGAAGCCAATCTTTTAGATGTTCCTGTGTACATGCTTCACTCAGGTTTTGTAAAGTATTCCTAGAGGTCTGATGTTAAAGCATGCGTAAGCATCTCCCGGTCTTCCCCCGCTGTCTTAAAAGTAAGAACAGAAATGGTCTTCCAAAACAAAAATACCAGAGTTTCCCAAAAGCTTTCCAGTGCCTAAGTTCTGTTTAGGTAGACTCTTTTTTGGTGGTAGTAGGATGGATCATAGTCTTATTTCTGGAGTGCTACCCCTACATTGTTGATTAACATAAAAACTCAGAGAGATTGACTTTTGCAGCTATATAGAACTGATCTTTGTTTCACTTCTGCACTTTTAGTTTTTCAGTTTATTGCAAGTCAATTTTCATCACAGTTTGCAAAGTTGTTCCCAAATGTTTGGAGATGTCTTCATTTAATTGCATGAATACAATTTACTGGCAGTCAAAAGAGCCAAAAATTTTGGAAGATACAATGATTTGTTAGATTCTCTGTAATGAAGATGCAATAGAGACGGCTTCATTTTGAGGATGTGCTGAACATCCATATCCTGAAAAATCCAACTTACAGGTTGCTTCTTTGTGTTGATTATCCCAAAATTTCAATTCCAAGCCATCAATGTCCTTTGGTAAGGACTGCATCATTTCCTGGGGTCCTCATTAAATGTGCATTTTGGTTTGGGTGTAGAACCTACAAATCTCTGTTAGCTTATGCTAAATTTCCTATCATTACATTCATGTCTTTAAAAAATAGTAGTCTCCTGCAAATGTGACTACTTAGTAAAAGAAAAATAGCAGAGCTCTAGTGCTAATTCATTCACCAGCCCTGGTGGGGAATGAGCAGATTCAGTGTTATTCCTAAGCATTTAAAAATTTGGCAGAATTTGAGCAGAGATAGTTAAAACCCTGCATGCACATTGTTTTTTTTTTTTTTTTTTTTTTTTCTCTCATGAGGGGAAAGGCTTAGCATTTTAACTAGAGAGCAGCTTTAAAATTTTATTCTGCAGCTTTGTATCAAGCTTGTATTAAATGAGAAAATCTGAAAAACATTTCAGAAAGCTGGAAAAATAAAATTTATCTTCCTCTATCTCTCCCTAATTGGATAAGTGGTCTGGTTTATCATACTGAAAAGCACACTCAGTTGTTTTCTCAAATTAGTGAGCTCCTCATGAATTCCTACCTTGGTCCAAGTGCTATAAAAGTCTAATGTCTTACATAAGTGCTAAGTTAAGGATTTAGCTGAGGCATAAATTGGTGTATTGGCTTTGTATCAGCCATTTACATTAGGGTGCAGTTTATTCTCTGCCTCAGGAAAAAATGTGCTTCAGCTTGTACTCAGGAGCACGGTGATGAGCTCTGGAACAATCCCTCTTCTGTTCTCCTTTCGTAGAAAAATTAGGAAAATGTAAGGCTAGCAGGTTAGTGATGTTAACAAGGAGTGCTAACTAGTAAGTCTTAAAACTGCTGGAAGAGGAGCTGATTTTTCGACTGAGAGGTTTATGGAGATCTCCCTTGGGGACAGAATAAATTAGTGTAACATGTGGAATTTATTTTTTTTTTCCCCCTGAGTGTTAAAACATCTCCCATAGCTTTGCATTTTTTACAGCTCATTTTCCACAATAAGGAGGTGCTCTGCACAATAACCTGTGTGCCTGTCTGTGTGTCTGTAAATAAATACACCCCTATAGATCCTTCCTCCTCAGAGCTGGTCACCCCTCGGTGCGGTTCTGTTTAAGCTATTACTGCGCCTGAACCATTTGTCAGGGGAAGGAAGTGCCTGCAGAGAAGTGATACATTACTGTATAGTTTCTTGCTGTGAAGTGTTGATTTTAAAACAGGCTGGCAGTCTGCAGCCCACCCCATAATAAAAAATGAACAGACGTGGCTTAGGAGGCTTTGTTTTTCTTTTGTCCTGTTGTTCTGCCCGGTTTAAGGAATCTTTTATTGTCTTTCAGCTGTGCTGGTCTCGGTAATAGATTTATCTCTTATGTTTGGCCTTGTCCCCTCAAGGATCTCGGGGTCCTTTCCCATTTCCATTTGTACATTTTTAAGCTGTGACAATCCTATTGCCTGGTTTTTAGCCAGCAGGTTAGGTGTATGATGTTTTCCTTTTGAAAGGATAATGTTAGCACCCTAATTCAGTGAGCAGCACATGGATCATCCTCTGTTCTACAGGCTGAGATCACCAATAACATAAGTGGTAGTGTAGGACATAGGCTGGAGAATGAAGACCAAAAACAGGTCAGCATGGGCTCAACTGAAATAAACTGGAAAGAAACCCTATTGCTGTTAAAAAAAAATGTTAATTTTGCAATAATAGCAAATTATTATTAAATAGATAACTTGGACTACGGGCAAGGCTACTCTCTGGGTATCAACAGTGTACAACTGAGCTTTTAGGCATTGGCATCTTCTGTATCTGCAGTATCAGACATTTACGTTACTACCCCAGGAGAAGATGTATCTCTAGGAAGGAGCTTCTGCTCAGCTTAGGGACACACACCATTCAGACGGGTCATACAGACATGGTGTATCACTTGCAAAGTCTGATGGGGTAACTGATTGTGTCTGTATGAATTAATAATATTAGGATCATCACAAATAAACAAGAAAATAAAATTCTAATCTGGTTTCTTAGTGGTTATCAAAACCATTCAGCTTAATATCTCCTGCTTTGAGAAGACCTCCAAGGTCATTCACGCTCATAGTGGAATAGGGGCAGTGATAATTGATCTTCCTGTGGGCCAGAACTGTAAAGGCTCAAAGAGGAAACTTCAAACCTGCCTTGCACTGTGATTCCTAGCCATGGATCCCTAACAAATGTAACCAGGAGAATTAGACCTTCTGTAGTCAAAGGCAGTAGATTATTACTTTATTCCTAACAAGGCTGTCTCAGACATGCAGTGTATAGTTGCAGTGAATGAACTGATTTTCAAATAGATTTACCTGTGCCTGAAGAGTAGTTAATGAAGCACATTTATTTTAATTTCCTTTACCTACCCTACATTTACTAATTATAGTTCCTAATTAATGACATCAGGAGTTGAACTTTGGCTTTTAAAGCACCAAACCTGTGCTGTGCTGTGCTGTAGACACATTTACATTCCATTTATGCAAGTCATCCAATTAAAATTTACTCATAGAAAGTATATAATACACCCTAATGAATACATTATTTTCCCTATTAATTTACTTTCTTTGCCTTTCTGCAGAAGTGGACAACCTTTTCTTTTACCCCAAATGGGAATTCATGTTAAAAATAACAAAAAAAACCCCCAAACTCAGCCCTGAAATAGGTAGCAAAACTAAATTAAAGGAAAATTTCTCAGATCAGATTAGTAAATTAGCATTCTTCAATAAAGAACTGGGGAAAAGAAAGCTTTCCCTCTACTTTCGCTTATATGACTATATTTAAAAATTGAAAAGAATGTGGTGGGGGGAAAAGTAATTTGGAATTTTCCATGTTTCCACGTGAAAACAGCAGATGGCAGCAACACTGGCAGTGTACATCCAAATCCGGGGTTTGCCTTCCTCACTTGGGTGGATAGGCTTTGAATCATTTCTTGGCTAACATCTCTCCCAGTTGGTCCTGAAAACCTAAGAAAGTCAGAAATTCTACTTTCTTTCAGGCATGTGATCTCAGTGTCTGTGATCATCATCCTGGAAAGGTATTTCTTGGCTCAGGTCTCTCTGGACTGGCACTGAAGTATCCTTTGTCCTTTTATGTGGTTTGTAATGCTTGAGAAATTGTACTGGAGGCAAAGGTGAGTGCCCAGAGCAACTTGGTCCTTTTATTTTGTTTTGAATATAATATTGGTGAATAAGGACTCTTCTCCTTCAAAAACATGCTGCTCTGTCAAAACCCTTAATGTGTCAGGGCCACAACTCCCAGGGTTTACTCTGCATACAGAGAATGTACAGGCTGGAGGTAAGATAAGAGAAAATTGCTTCCTGAGCATCATGTCATGCATAAATGGTGGCGCAGGCAAAGGCAATGTTTCTCAAAAGAGGAAGAAAAATGCCATTCAAAAACTAATATTGTTGAAGTTATGAGACAGGCGTTGAAGATAAAAGTTTCATTTAATATCCAGGTGCTCATAAATTCATGCTTTGAACAGCAATCAGTGGAGGTAAGGTTTCCACAGGGCATTGACATTAGGTTCGGCAGCTCCATATTTGCAGAGCTATGTTTTGAAGAAATGAAGTTTGAAATATGAAGAGCAAGTTTCCTTTAGCACTTCATAGTTAAGGAAACCAGTGACAGTACAGTCAAATTCAGCAAAAATATCTCCAGTTAACCATTCTTGTCACATTATGAATGCTGTTTCATGCTCTGTACACTCCTTTACCACATTTCAAAACAGGCAATTCAGTCCTCTTCAGGAGATATTTCTAAACATTTCTAAATGGTTTCTTTACCTATTTAGTCTGCTAATCCTTTCAAAATCTTCATTTTTGCAGTGAGATATAAGAAGTTGTTTGGCTCAGATGGCCCTGCCAGGTTGACTGCCTGTTCCAGTCTCACTTCACAACTGAGAGTGATATTCTGAAGGTTCTTTGTTTCAAATTTAAACGAAAAAAATTTCTATTGGCTTCACAGCAGCTTCAAAGTTCTGGTGCTCTCCCTGTTTCTGTGGAAGCCTTTTAATTCTGTATCTCTGCATGTTTTGGTTGAACTATGCATGACACCGCATGACATTTTGGTTTTGAATAAAAGATGCGCCAGACAGATTATATTGGCTGTACATACTATTTTCCTCGCTAAAATGAAAGATTTAGAGATGTCTCCATCATTTTTTTTTAATGTGGGAAACCATGGTGAGCTGTTCCAGCTGTTAAAATCCATGAAGATCAAAATCCACTTTAATTGTTCTTTCTAAAATGCCTGTTAAACCAGAGTCTTGGTGGGAGAGGACAGGTGGCAGCATAGGAAAGTTGGAAATAACTTTTCTCTCATTTTTTTCTAATTTCAATATGATTGCTGCTGTATTTTATACTTGAGGTAATGTTCTGAAGCCCAGGAGATTGGAACTGAATTTTCTTTTTGTCATGTCCTTCCCTATCTATGTCAGCCTTACAACATCCTTCAGAGCAGGGAGTATCAGGTATCTGCACGGACCAAAAAACTGGAAAAGACCATTTCCATGGCCCACCACACCAGCAGAGTGGATGAAACGATGGAGTCTGCCCAAATCTTTTACCAACATGGAAGAAGGGGATAAGCATCCAGTTCTTTGGTTTGAAGAGACTGTAAAGGTACCAGGTAAGTGGAAAAGGCAAAAAGCTCCAGGCACTAGTAGACCTTAGTTAGTAGTTCAAATTAAAATATCACTATATAGACTATAAGGATTTCAGGTAAATGAAGCAGTAGAAGTTTGATTGTGATAGCAGGTGTTTGGAAGAGCTTTTAAATTACCCCGGTTTGTTCCATGTCAGTAAAAAAGTGATTGATTTTGAGGACTGCAAAAACTGTATATTAAAACTAATAAACATTAATAAGATGGAAAGAAAAATACAGGACTGCAGGAACAGGGAGAAAAAAAATGTGGAAGAAAACTTACTAGTCATGCGTGACAATTAGAGGAATAGAGCAGCCTTTCTTTAAGAGACATGCAGCCAAGTTAGTAATCTTTTTCTTGATTTCTGTGCCTTATGGTTTAAGGTACACAGGAGGAGCTCTGCTGAAAACATGCTGCAAGTGAAGAGCTGCGTTTGAATCATCTTTGTGTGTAGCCAAAAGAATGACTTGAGGGCATTTCTAGTGTTACTGTCTTTCCTCAATGTCCAGAGAGGAGCTGGCAGACACCAGTTTCATACTCTGCTTATCTCTCCCTTGCATGGACAGTTGCACCAAGAAAAATCTAAACACAGCCCTACTCCAGCAGCAGTGCTTTATGCCCATTCCTATTCAACTAAGTCTCACTTACATCAATGTGGGGTAGTGAAAATCCTATTCAATAATATGTTGTGCCTCACAAATGGAAGAAAACTACGTGATGCATAAAGCGACTTTCCCCCCCAAAAATTGGCATTTCTCATGCAAATTCATTGCCTTTTAATAAAATGACCTTGGGCTTTTTAAATGCAAACTGTTACCTGTAAATGTCATTGGAACCACATTATAGTTGGAGTGTGAGAGTATGGAATAAACACATGAATGTGCTTATTGAAAGTAATGTGAATATACAGTATGAATAAAATTATTTCGGTGTACTTGGAATTGGCTCCATTTTACTTTTTCTCAGCATTCTTCCTGCATTGATTCCTGTATTGTCTTACTGGTTATTCAAACAAATTTGGTCTGGATTTCATCTGAAATGAGCCAAGGAGGGCCACATATGCCTTTTAAAATAAAAATACCTTTTTTAGGATTTCTACTGCTTGCTATATGATTGCAAGTACAGTTTATCCTCTCATTTCAGCAGAAAAATTTGAATCACTGCTGGAATGCATGTCTCAAGCAGAGAAACTCTACCAGCAGTGAAGCCCCTCATCAAAAACTGTTCCTAGTAGTTTTAACAGTGTATTAAGGCTTGGATTGATTTTGTGGTGACGTTGGTTTGGTTTCTTGCCATTATTCCAGAAAATACAAAGATCAAAGAAAGAAAGACCTATTGATTGGCTCAGATCTGGTCACAAACTAGATTTGTGTCTTCTAATGTAACTAACATTTTACAGATGGCTTGGTTCATGTTAAAGCTAGGGATGCATGTAGATTGAATTATCAGAAGATTAAAACCAGCTGCATTTGGTTTGAAAATATTTTTGTGCGTATTCTGTCCAGCAAAGCACACAGAGCTGACTCTTCTTGTAAGAATTCCAGCAAATGCCTAAAAGAAAACCCCACAAAGAATAATTGAGAGTGTGCTCCTGTTTACCACTGGTTACATTTTCTTCAAAGAAACCACGTTGAACATGGCTGAACTCTTGAGTTCAGGTCCATATATCTCATTCTTGACTGTGAAGTAACGATAAAAAGGATCAGATCTGAAGAATTTGACTAAAACTAGAATCCAGCCCAATATCCATAGGAGATCCACAAGACACTGGGAGTGACTTTCCAGATTCCTGCCTTACATTTTGAGCACCTCCATAAGGGATTTGGAAAAAATGTGATTCTAATTTTGTAATGTTTTGCACTGACTCTGCACATTTCTAAATGACAATACCAGATGCTTAATTATTTACTTCTTCATATTATGAATATCAAAATCTTTTCATAATATCTCAGGATCCACAGAAATATCAAACATGGTAATAAAACAGTCAAGATTTTCAGTTAAACTAGATTTACCCCATTTTATTCAAATTATTTAAAGCTCTTTGAAGATACAATTGAAATAATTATTAAATTATAAAATTTATAATGTAAATATAAGTTAATGATACATATCAAAGACATGTATCATTAAAATACTGGCATCCACATTTGCAGCAAAGTTGCTACCATTAACTAGATAAAACAGAACTAGTTTTTCTAGCATTTGTACTATGTAGTTTACTCTATTCCAGGTTCTTAAGATCATTACTTTTGAAATATTATGAAAAACAAGGATAAATTCTTGCTTAGTACCTTTAGAAGTCTTTTCTTATGGATACCCACTTACGCTGAAATTATTCTGGATGCTCATCTTCAAGGAAAATCATTTGCTGCAAAATTCAGAAGTTGTTTGCTAAGTTAAGCTCTCTTTGCATATACGTATTAGATTTTAAAATTAATTATTAGTGATGCTTAGTAAAACCAGTTAATTTTTAAGGGTGATTTTTCCACATTTATTGCATGGGATAATCCACCAAAAAAATGTCAAGCTTACTAGGAATAAATCCTTCATATTTTTGTTGAGTTCAGGGGATATTTCTTTGCAGAACTTTCTTCCTGAAACAGATCACTTATGATAAAATCAGTATGCTTCTACAATGTGTGTTTTTCCCATAAACTACAAGTCCCTTTACAGCTTATGCTGATGCTTCTGAGAAATAAGGCTTTGTCTTCTGTACAGAGCCAAATCAATTACTAACTTCTCTTCCATAAAGTTTATGATGTGGGCCAGGTTTCTAAAGTCAAGTGCAATTTTGGATCAGGTATTATAGCTACAGGACTTTATTAAAAATGTAGCTTTAATCTTGTGTGCCGATATTTGTATATCCAAGGAAAATACAAAGCAAAGTCTTAAGTCTGTCTTCATCTTGTCTTGGCAGTCTTTTTGGATGGCATATGAGCTGTACAGGTGCAATCCAGCTCATCCAGTTAAGTATCTCTGCCTGGTTTTTGCTAATTACCTTTTTAATTCTCAGCAGTAGCAAGTACAGTCTGACTTGCTGTAGCAAACTCCAATGAAAAGCGTTATTCAACTCCCGTGAGTCTCTTTTCTGGAAGTCCTATTGTATTTTTATTTTTGAGTATTAGTTTGAAAGGAAAATGTGACTCTTAAAATTTCTCATCCATACCAGAAAAAGCTGAAAGGCATTTGGACCCAGGGTTCAGTAACAGCATCTATACTTGTGCAAAGAATTATTTCAGTTTTTGCTTGCTAGCAATTCTTATTTTTAATCAGGTGTCTCATTGACTATTACCAGGCTTCTACTCACAGAATGAAATCAGCTTGAAGAAGTCTTTAACAGACACGTGTATTTTTATTCTCTTTTGATCTGTTCAGTTTGCATTCAACTAAAGTTTTTCAGCTTTCTTTACACTGGGGGATATAGAAATTGCTTTAACTGTTACATGAGATTCTCTTGTAATCAGATATCTTATTTTCAGGACTTTGAAAAATACTTATAATTTAGTAATCAATTTTATAGTATTAATAGTTTATAACAAGAATAATTATATGATACACATAAAATGCATTGAGCTTTGTTTTAATATTTAATATTACATTACATAAATTGTATTTTAATGCAATATATTCCAATAGAAATCTATAACTAGGGCATATAGTCTTTTCTAAAATGCTGATGTCTCAAAAAAAAAGTGAGTAAATAATTAGACATCCACAGAACTTCAGTAGCTTTCAGATGCTGAAGTTGCTGCAGAGTTTTCATGCTGAAATTAGCACACTTTCTATTTTTAAAAAATACATCTATCAAGACTGATGTCAGATTTGGTTGCAGAGCACTTAGAAAGAGAGAGCATGCATCAGTTAAGTGAACACCAACCTGGAGCACCAAGAGCTCAGCTCTCCTCGGCCTCTCCTGGGGCACCCTCAAACAAGCAGCCCTACTGCTCCTCATCCAGATCCAATGGGAGGATTCCATCTCTTTTTATTCAAATAACCATGACAGTACTGCATGAAAAGTGGTCAGCAGTAAGGAAATACATCTTGGCTCGCCAGTGTGTTATTAGGAGCAGATATTTCAAACTTTGTGTTCTAACCTTTAAAAAGCAAACCAAATTTTGGAAATAATCTTCCTTATTTTGTTTCGGTTTGTTTTTTTTTCCCATCTCCAAACCATTGACTGTTACTGACAGGTCACATAACAAGGTCTAACTAACATGTAATGTAAATTAAAATATTGAAGAAAGGAAAACTGCTCATGATATCTTAGCTTAGTCTGCTAACATAAGTATAAAGTAGGAATGAAGAAATTTAAATAACAACTAAAGACATATTAAAGAAAAAAGTCTAGGCCACCCCTTTCTCTGTTTACTTGCCAAGACTGGAAGACTGATTTCTTTCTGTTTTGTGTGCACTAGCCTCTTGGGACACTGTCACCTAATCATGTCCATGAACCTCCCAAAACCTGGCTGACAAACATCTCCATCCCAAGTGACTCACACCAGAACATAATTATGCAGAGAGGTGTCAGTGAACATGCAAACCACATTTCTACTGCCTCAGTTTCAGGACTAGCCAACATCTTCAATGTAATAAACAGTAAGAAAAAGAGCTAAGTCTGATGTTGATTAACTAAAGATTTTGTCAATTAACTAAAGATTTTGTTATAAAATAAGGCATGAGAATTGTGAGTAGCCATGTTTGAGAAATTGCTTCATTAATTGTTTCACAAAGAGGGAAAATGGAGTAGAGAGAAGGCCAAGTTGCACAACACAATGGCTTACATAATTAAATGTATTATTAAATAACAGTATATTATGTGATGCAATTCCAGATTTATAAAATGGATCCCAAAGCTCACTGGAAACTGGTAATGCTTGATAGCTTGTACATCTGATTATCTACAGAGCTGTTCAGTTATGCCCATGAGAATTCACCTCTAGGTACTCCTTTGCTGTTGCTGGTTTTTGGTTTGTTTTTAGTTTGTTAAATCACAATGTGAAGTTTTCTGAAGCATTCACAGATTACAGATACTTTCCTGGTAAGGTTATATTTCTGAGGGCTGTGATTCCACCTGTGGATTTACTGATGAACTATGCCTGCAGGATACCCTATGGCCTTACCTGGGTACCAAGGCAACAGAGATAAAATTATCAGACGTAAACGGGTAAGATCATAGAGAAAGAGAACAGGTAGGAAGCAAGAAGCATCAGGAGCAAAGAGGAGGTCTGGAGAAGGATGTGTGCTCATTTCTGTGGCAGCTACACTAAATCTGCTTTATGGGCAATGTTGTGCTGCACCTGAAGCAGCCCTGGAAAGAGTGTGAAAGCTGACCTGGGAAAGTCTGGAGGCTGAATTGAGATGGGAGCCATCAGCAGAGCACAGTCCATCTCTGCTCACTGGTGCTACAGCTCTGAATCCTCCACTCTGTGGTCCTGCAACAATATCTGTTGGAATGATTTAACAGGAGCACAGATTTATTTTCAAAACCCCCCTGGAAATAAGAACAGCACAGAATTTTTAAGTCTCTTGAAGAAAGAGCAAATGTAAGGTTGAAAATGAGAATCTGTAATATAAATATGGTAGTGAAACTGTTCCATATGGCTTGATCCCTGCTCCCTGAGATCACTAACAACTTCTTTTGTGTTAACTGAAATGGACCTTGGATAGAACCTGGTAATAATTAGAGTTCAAAATGTCTGGCACTCTTAGGAAAACAGGTGGATGAATCCATAACTAAGCAAAAAATGAACTTATGCATATTTATTGTGGACAGCTGCAGGCAAAATCCCAATGTTTTAACCCTATACAGCCTTTGTTATGTGCCTACATTCCTTTGCAGTGGCCACCTGTTATTTATCAGTTGCACCATACCAACATTTCCTTATGAGGAAGAATTGGCTGTGATTGATATGGACACCATCCATGGCCTTGCCCAGGAAAGTCAAGGACATCTGCAGTGAGAAAGGACTACTGGCTGGCTGCAGGAGTGTAGCCCTTGAGTTTGGGTCTTATTTGGAATAAGTACATGTGGCTCTTCATCACCTCTTTGAAAAGAAGCATAGCAAGAAGAAGAAAAGCAAAGACACCAAATCTGTTACCACACCCTCTATCCATGAGTGTGCTTTTCCAGCCTCTCTTGAACCAATTAAAACTATCAGGTGAGCATTTAATGGAATGTGGCTTAATATTGTTTATCAGTAATTGTTTGAGAGAAGCGTGTTCTGCAAAAATCTACATTAAAAAAAGCAAGGACTGTTTCTAGCACACACGAATAATTTTAATGAAAAAACTTGCCTTAGCAATACAGTGTTACGAAATATTTCATGATTTTCTCTGCTTTGCTCCTTCATAAAGGACTAGGACTGCTTACAATAAAATGGGAGGCAAAACTTCACTTACTCCAGAAGCAGAAGGCTTAAACTTTAAAACACTCCTTTAATTTCACTCACACTTACTGACATATGTCTCAGTAATCAATATACTGTACAGATTTTGAAATAGACATTTTGGAAGATTTGAAAAATATTCTTGCATATTTTCAGTAGCTCCTTTATGCATTGTTAAACTACCACCTACTCCCACTAAATCTGCTGACATCAACCACAATCTTTTGTTGTTACCTTCAGAAGGTTCTGCATTAGGCCCTAAAACTGCACTTGAAAAATATAATTGAGGATTAAATCCTTATTTGTTTGAAGTCAATAGCAAAACTTCAATTTAATGTGTTAATGCTGGTGACTGCAAAGAAATTGAATTTAATTAAATTTATATAATTAAAGCCTTTTTAATGAAATGACTAATGTTTTTCCATTATTGTCTAAAAGAGATTATTTTTTTTCTTTTCCTCAGTCTGCCAAGACAATGCTGAGATGGCCATCAATTGTCAAGATGATCTGAATCTGAGTCTTAGTAAATATAGTTGGAGTTTCACATTTCAGGCACTGAGTGTTGTGAACATGAGAAAAAAAAATCAGAGGAAGATTTTAACATCCACCCCCTAATCTGTGTTACTTTAATTTATTTCTCTAGGTGTTTACCTGTGCTGAAAAACCACCATGACTCAGCCTATGACCTTTCACTGTTTGAATAAAAGACTTGGTAGAATACATTTCTTCACTGTCTTCAAACATCCAAACTTCTGTTTCTCAATGCAGTTCTACCTGCAGTTGGTAGGATAAGTAGTATAGGATTAAAATGATACCATGGAACCTTGAAGTTTCTTATCCTACCTTCCTTCCTTCCTGCCTTCCTGCCTTCCTGCCTTCCTTGGGGTCATAATTGAATCCACAAATAAATACAAGGTATAAATTTCCAGTGCCTGCCTGTTTATATTAATATAAATTAAAATTATAATTAAAATATTAATATTATATTAATATCCACAGTAATCCCTGCAGTCCTTTGGGTGTTATTATTCTGGGGGAAGAATGGTCTGCTTTCTGTGTTGGCTGTCAAGTCAGTTTTTCCTGTCTTCCTTCAAAAGAGAAATTTTTTCCACACCAAGGACTATAAGATGTATTTTTGAACCACACAGAGTTTGGTTTTAGTGGGACAATTTTTTATATGGAATAGGGTTGAATTAGAACAGGATTTGCATAAAGAAGGCATGTATGGCTGCTGAAAACTATTGCTGGGTTAACTTTGCATTGAATTAAAGAGTTTTGAAGTTTTACTACTCTCTGGGAAAACTGTCCCCTTTCATATCCTAGAGCTCTGTGTTCCCACCAGTTCACCTTACCCAGTCCTTTCTCTTCACTGCATCACACGGAACCCTCCTCAGGACCTGCTGTGACCACTTGCTTTCATCAAAGACACAGGGTGTGCTAACAGTTTAGAAATAGGCATTTATCTGCAGGCATCCTCTTCTCTCCCCCGCATCACTCTGTCATGCAGGGCAAAGTCTTGGATTTATGTATTCATAGCAAAGCTACCACGTTTACTTTAAAAAGTGGAATAGGGTATGTCATATCCATTATGCGTTAGGGGTGTCTGAGCAGAGAGCTAGTGCTGGATAATTGGTGCTCTATAAATTCACATGCTCTATTACTGTCCATATCTTCCCTTTGTAGCCAAGCTACAAGAACGAAATCTCCATAAACATTTTTTCATTACAAACTCATCTTTCTAGATGTAATAACAACTGTTTGCTTGGCCATATCTTAACTATTTAACATTTTCCTAAAGCTCCCATTCCCCAGGTTTTCTTTTTAAATATAACGACTTCCAAATCCCCCTAAATATAGATGTTATCCTTAGTCTCACATTAAGGCAGGTTTATCTATGATTAAAAAGGTTCTACAGAGTTATAAAAAGAGAAACAGATAATGTTACTTGGCATACAAGAAATGTTACCTGGCAGGAAAAAATGTTACCTGGCAGAAAAAGCTGGGGAGATAATGGATAGATAAAAATCTCTTTTCCTCTTTTGCCATTGTAATGCCTTAATCATGTCAATGGATTCCCTGCTACAGCCACCCTGACAGCAACCTGAGCTTTATTCCTAATCCACTGCAGGAAGTGTGGCTGAACAATAGATCCTTTGTGCTTGCTCCAAATGGGCAAATAGATGGGAACAACACCATCAGATCTGCCTTGCCAGTTAGCTTCAAGTAGCATTAAAAATTACCGGAATCTGGATCCACCTCTGGTGCACACCAACCTAAGTGTTTTTCAGCAGCACATAGTGCCAAACCAAAGCTATGTGTTTATTTCTACTTCCAATGTAATTCTCAGTTCCTTCATAGACTGTGAATGTATGGATTGTTCTATTTATCTGTGAAGAAAATATTTTGCAAGAACTACTTCTGTGCTAGCAGAGTAACTACAGTTATTATTTAAACAATGTGATCTGGAGTTTTGATCTGGATGCACCAGTCACACCATTAATTTATGTTTTCTGATTAAACAGATAAAATTCTTGGAAATATTTGTTTCTTTTAGTGGTCTTTTAATTTGTCCCTTTATTATTTTGTAAAGTCTAATGTTTGGATTTGAGGAACTTCTTAAAAAATAAACTTCAGTCCTGCTCACTTCATGCTGGCATCATTTGGAGTTTTCAGTGTTCTCTCCTGCGAGCCTTTGGAGAGCTGTGTAATGTGTTTAGCATAACAGGGTGTTTTCTTTTTCCTGTGCTCTGCTTGTCAACTGCACATTTCCTTTGACTTTCCATGTCTCCAAGCAGATTGCATATGTCATTTAGTGCTCTCTTCTCCTTATAGTTTTCCATTTGTTACGCAACAAATGGAAGAGGCAACAAATCCTTCCCTCACCATGAGATTCTTCCCTTGTCAGTCATGTTCTTTAATGGTGTTACTTGTAGCTTAAAAGGGCTGTTGGTCTCCCTGACAGGCAGCAGAGTTTATTTATGGCTCAGCCACTCTTCCACACAGTTATGCTCAGTTCACTGCAGGTGCAGGAGGTAGATTTCTGCACAGGCAGACCCCGAGTGAAAGAGGTACACCCGAGCACCAGCTCCTGGTGGTATCTTTTCAGTAGTGCCAGCCTGGCACCTGGCTCTTGTCCCAGCAATCCCTGCCTGGGACACTTTTCTCTCAGCCTACCCCTTATTCTCTGCAAATCTTCAGTTACAAATCCCCGCATAGTCCCCCTATAAATTTCTACAACATTTTTCTTTCAAGACTAGCAGTCTCAAAAAGAAAGTTTTTAGATGGATTTTTTCAGAAAGAAGATCCAAAAATCATGTGAACATACACGAGGCAAATTTGATTACTGTTTGGAAAGTACATCTGGGTACAGTGTGTGGCTGTTCTTATCCAGCAGTGTCATGCACAGAGAGAAATCTTATGTATTTACAGAGGGAGAAAAGTATTTGGCTGCCTCCAATGCCTTCAGCAAACTTTTAGGTAT
Source organism: Dasyornis broadbenti (assembly GCA_013397935.1). Taxonomy (NCBI): domain Eukaryota; kingdom Metazoa; phylum Chordata; class Aves; order Passeriformes; family Dasyornithidae; genus Dasyornis; species Dasyornis broadbenti. The sequence continues at coordinate 2,152,501 of VZRN01003941.1, forward strand.
ATTAGCTAAGAGTGTGCTATATTCCTGTCCAATTTTCTCTGGACCATAACGGCCACTTCCTTGCTGTTTCATGGGTGAGTTGTGCTGCAGGCGGGAGATCCACATTCCCGTAGCTGCCCATGGAACTGGTGCTGGCATCAGGGGTCCCCAGGCACCTGGGAAGATGGGAGGTTGGTGGGGAGGCCACAGTGCTCTGACTCCCCTCTGCTGGAGGTTCTGCAGTGCCAAGGGCTCTCCTGAGCTTCCCTGGCAGCCCACTCACTGCTCAGCTGTGGTGAGGCTGTTCCAGATCTCTGCCAGCACTGTCTCCATCGTGCTCATTGCCTGCCGAGCATTTGGGTCTGGTGCCAAAGTGTGCTCCTGAGGATCCCGACATCAACATACGGGTGAGATGAGAGAGACATTTCCTATGTTTCCAGCCCAGAGCTTTTAGAATCTGATTTTGCTTATACAAAAGTGAGGGGTTTTTCCCTGTGTTTTCTTCCCCCCTCCAGACCTGATGTCCATCAGAACTGAAGTGTGAGCAGAGATCCTGCACAGTCCCAGGCTCACAGGGCTGAATCTCAGGACATGGACCCTGCAGTCTCTTGACCCCACCATTTTGCAGAGATATCATTTCGTTCACAAGAGACACACAAACAGAGGAAATGGACCTTATTCCTCCTCTCTGCAGTGCACACACGCCCCAGAGCAGCCAGACTATGGCCTTCTGGTTTTCATTATAACTAAATATTGGAAATGTGGTGTGCATTTTCCAAAAGGGGCACATTGTGTATTTAATTTATGAAAGTAAAGACGAGAGAACGAAAGACTCTTTTGGTTCTAAATGCAAGAACTGGGTTAGTGTTGTGCTATGTCTTCCAATGATTATTGGCCAAATGTCTGTGTACATTCTGTTACAAATATATTATAAAAAAGAAGTGTGATACTGTTTTGTTTATAATGTGGGTGTGTACAGAGTCTTAGTAACATTTCTTGATAAGAAGGACATATACCTCGTGGGAAAAAAAGCTGTAGTATGTGGATGCTATTTCAGTTCTGAAGTCTTGATATTTTTAGCACCTTCATTTTTGGAATAACTTCAACGATAGCTGTACAAAACAGAGATACACAATACGTGCAGAGAATGCAGGAAAAGACTTATTTTACTTCAACTGTGCATATGTACTGGACTGCACAGCACAGTGTGTGTATTGGGAACTGGCTTAGAGCTGAGACTTGGCAGAGCAGGGGTGTCCACAGGACAGATAAACCAGCAGTTTGTGCTGACAGACCCTGGGCTCTGCCTACAGAGCTGTAACAAGACCTTACTTGTTGAAAAAAACTCAGGCGAAACATAGGATGTCATAAACCAAATTCGTTCCTACTTTGTAAAGATTTAAATCAGGAGTAAGTTCTTTTTTGATCCAGTGAGGTTAAAATCTAAATTGAAGAAATGGATTATCCATGTCTAGTAAGGGAAAACTTGTGTCTGCTCTGTGTAAGCTTTTTGCAGCGCAAAGGCAGGGAGGTAATGGTTGAGTGTGCACAAAACCCCAGGCAGAAAATTGATAAACAAAAATCCAACTGCAATTATTGGGGGAAAAGAGAACACCTTTCTTCCTTCGGCTGGATCTTCTGTTGCCCAGCATTTTTTTCTTTCTTTACATGGGCAGCATCCTGAACTACGTGGCAGAGTTACCTCTGGAGAAAAGGTTTCTTCCCTAGGAAGTGCCAGAATTTCAGCATATGAAGAGCATGTCCCCTCAGTGCAACAGGGACTGAAGCTCAGGCACCATCTCTATGAATTCAAAAATCCAAAAATCATTAGGCAGGTCTAAAAAACACAAGATAGAAAAATACTAGCTGTGCAATTCTTTCCATTTGCTTTGGATTGTTAGAAGTTTTCAATTTGGCATCCACTTTTTTTCTGCAATCCTAAGGGCAAATTGATTTTCAAATGAAGCCTACAGGACTGTAGAAACTAGAATTTAAAAAACAAACAAACAAACAAAAAAATAAACCAAACAAACACAAACCAACAAAACACTGAGCTTTCAAATTGTAAGAGTTAGAAATATTACACCCAAAATATTACAAGCATAGCTGAGAAGGATTGGTTTATTACAATAAGAATGAAAAAAGAGGACATCAAATTAATTCCAGAAGTTGATACTGCTGACATGATGAGGGAAGGTAAAGGACAATGTAAGTTACTAATACAACACGAATGCATGCAGTGAATATATTGTAGTGATGGAAGGTTGCCAAAGACTTTAAAAAGCATATACAAACACACAAAAGCATTTCTATGAGAGCAGAGCTAAGCATCTCTCTGCAAATTCTGGAACTAATCATGGAGATTGTATTTCTTTCTTCCTTAATCTCGTGGTAAAGCAGATTAGGTGTTAGCTTGGGAAAGAAAGCCTTACTGCCACCATGAAATAGTCTTGGGCTTCCCTTACTACTTTACCTCTCTCTTCCCCTTTCATTGCAGGAATCATAGACACAGACAATATTTTTTCTTTCTTGTTCTTTCTTCCTACTAATTTGTTCCCAAGATTTTATGTGCACATTTAGGAATGCTGAAGGTGTATTTTGTAGCTAGGGGTGAAAGTTTTTGAATGTTGAGGAGATGATGAGAGTCTGTAATCTCTGTTTTGTTTTGGAGGGAGGATCAGTCGTTGTGCCCAGGTGGGCTTACTTCTGGTCTGTGCTCCCAAGAATTTTATCTGCTTGTCATTTTAGCGACAAAAGCAATTAAATAAATTCAAGTCAGGGCACTGATGTTCTTTGAAATGAAGGGACCATACACGTGCAGAGCCAGGGTGTTCCCCTGTGCCAGCAGCCACCTGAGCAGAACACAGACACAGCTGCACCAGTGATGCCAGAGCCTGAGCCACGGCACAGTGAGCTGATCTACCAGGCATCATAAAGGTACACTGGGGAAGGAAATGCTGGCTTTGAGGAGTAGATAGACATATATCCACTCCTACACTAATAACTAGAGATGCTTCTCAGCTAACTTGGGAGGCTACTGCCCCAGGCAGCCGGCAAAACCTGCAGATGTTGCTTTCCCCTTTATGAGCAGCCTGTGGATGGTTCTGCAAGACCCCAGATCTCCTCAGCCAAGAGGAGCTTTAGAGAGAGTAGAAAAGAAACATATTTTCACAGCAGGGAGGGAAAGAGAAAGATGAGGAGTGTGGCACTAAACAAGGAAGAAAATCTGTTGGGGGGAAAAGAAAAGTTGGCAGCAAGGAAAGCCAAGTCCAAGTACTAGCCTGTGGGTTGCACGAATTATCTGTGCAATTAGAAAAATAGCTTCTATGGCAGTTACTGTGGAAGAAATACCATAAGACTCCAAGAGACTCAGCCGAGACTCAGCTACAGAAAAGAAAAAATTATATATATATGAGAGATCCCATCCTCTATTCTTCAATAGACCATGCTCCAAATTATGTGGTGTTTTTTAATGTCTTCCTTATTTTTCTTTCCCTTTCTAATAAAGAGTTTTCTCTTTTTTTTTTTTGTTTTTTTTTTCCCCCCCTTTTAGCTCTGTGTGCATAAATCATTAAGGCTGGCACTGTCTTGTTGACTTCATCTGCACTAAGAAATCTTGTGCGAAGTAGTACATGACATAGCGGCAACATCTGAACCATATTTCACATGGAAGCTCATATATCATTGTTTGTAACACTGCAAGTGCACGAGTGCTGAAGACAATTACAAATTACCCTGCTGGAAGGATAGTGAGACTTATATTGTGTTGTTGTCTGTTGTTCTAACTGGAAGTTTTCTTCATTGGTGCAAGTATGACCCCTTCCCTGAGCACTATACTGCACAGCCAGACATATGGATTCTATCCTTTCTGTCTTTATGGTGCAATACCAAAATATGCTACAATACCTGACATAACTCCAACTGAACCAGCTCCAGAACTGGGAACAGTTCAGCTGCATCAGCACAGTGGTATGCCCAGGCTAATTAAAATAGGGCAGAGGCTGCACTGTTACAGCTGTATTGCTCCTGAAACTAAGATATTATCTCAGCCAAGAGCTGTGCTGTGCAATACAGATACACTCTCTTAAGACTGGTGAGAGATATATGGATATGTTCTTTAAGATTCAGAGACAAGTACCCATGTAATAACTTTCACCTTACCTACCTGTTTTAGATATTGGCACAATCCTAAGAGATTTTAATCTTTCCTCCCAGGTTTTCCCCTATATTCCAACAACTGCTGAAGAAAAACAAAAACCCATGACCAAAAGTGACTCAAGGAGGGAGTCCAGAAAAGTTCTCAGCCAGTTCTTGTAAAATTCTTGAACAGAAATTGTCCAAACTTTCCCACTAATATCAGACATTCTCTCTTGTTCATTACTGTCAAAAACTTGGCCATTTTCTCAAAGCTGACCATTTGTTTCAACATATGCACTGACTTAGTCTGTTTGCTTCTAGTCTGTTAAAGGAGATATCTCCTGTTCTCCTTATCTCTGTTCTTATCTCTGCTGGCCTTAAATTTTTTGTTCCTCTTTTCAAGTGTTTACAATGTGTTGTAAGATTAGTTTCTTATGCATATTTTTATAATAAACTTTCTTTTTTCTTGCATTTGTTGTTTTTAAAATGTCAAGACTTCTTCCTATATTCTCTGTGCTACTGATGCTACTGGAGGTTTCTAGATATGCAGAATTTAACTCAGTCCTTTTCCCTTTCATGATCATGGCTTGCTGGCTATTTTCTGCCTTCCACCCTATGAAAAGCCAGCTTATCCTCTTCCATGTACTAGATGTAAATGATTGAGCCTCCCAGCTGGTTTCTTGTTGGCTAGCTCTTTACACTGAAGCAAGTGATGCTCCCTGAATATGTTTGCTCAAGACCCCTTCGGCTTCTCTGTTAGTCTCAGACAGTTGGAGCTTTCCAGTGGATCCAGGCTCAGCAGACTTAGCAGAACCAACAGAACTGGCTGCAGGAAAGAAAATATGATAGCAAGCGCTGTTACTGGCCACTGTGTGACTGCCTGTAGAAGCCACTTGGGACATTTAAAGCAAATTGAAATTCCTGCAGAAACTCTTCAGTTGCTGAATGTCTTGGTTCAACCATTAAATGAGACACCAGAGTGCCTATCCAAAAAAGCTGATATTTCTAACGAATCTAGTTAGGATCAATAGATTTAAGTCTCAGGGAAGAGTTGTCATTAAGGACTGCCAGGAGATTGTACATAGGAAAAAACAAAAGTAAACCCAACCGTTTCCCATCCATTCCAAATTTGTTTATCTGTACCAAAAATCCTTTTCCATCATTTGGGCTCAGAAAAGAAAATACCCAAGAAATTCTATTTTCAGATTTGCTTTCTTCAACACGCAGTGAAGATTTACCAGTGCTAAGATGCACACTTTTCAAAGGACTGAGCTTGTTTCCAGAACCTGACCTAATAACGCTCATCTTCTTTTGAAGCTTAATCATCTCCTAGATCCAGCAAACAGAAACTCTGCACTGCCCCACACAGCTCTGTCTGGGTGGCTCCACAAGCATGACACCAAGTATGAAATAAGAGATGTACTGAGCAAATGTATCAACAAAACACAGTTGGTAAAACTGACATATAGAAATGGATAGTCTATAGGCAAAACAAGCTGGAAGTGTATTCAGTAAGGTAGGGCTTAATTTATTCATCTTCTCCTGCAATACTTTTATAGGCAAAAATTGAGCAAGGGCGGACTATCAACACAACAACGTGGAGAGAAGGAAGGGAAATACATTTCTGACTCAGGTGGAGAATGTATGCTGCAATCATTAGACAGTTCCAGAGGAGCAGTTATGTAATTGCCTTATCGAGGAACCCCCTCAAATATGCAGCATTACCCTGGCAGCAGCCCAGGTCTCCTGGGCCATGCCGTGTTTGCATGTGTGTTTGCATGCTTCCAAATTTAAAAGTAGCACAGGGAATTGCATCTGCCTGCAGCTTTCTTGAGAAAGGTTAGATAGTCACACCATGTGCATGAGAAGGTAGGGGCAGAAAGGAATCCTTTCCCATATCAGTCACAATATCAGATTCTCCTAGCACACCCCGGATGTCGCCTGCACCCGGGGGAGCAGGAAGAGCGAGACCAGTGCTGGAGATCTGCTCTCACAGCTTGTCAGCTGAGATGCCATGCAGTACCTCTCCCCAGATGATCCCACTAATACAAGTCTCCTGGGGTAAGCCCTCAGGAAGTAACATAAACCAGTATTCCCAGGGAAAAACATGCGTATGTATAGCTTCATGAGAAGGAATTTCCTGTTGCTTGTCTTGCCTCCTCTCTACCACCACTCCAGGCAGAAAGCCATCTTTCTGTCTGCATTATAGCTGAAATGGTAATTGTTGCCTTATTTCTTCCTGAATGGTCCTTTACAGAATTACTTGTGTCCTCATCATTTACTTCATTGCACATGAAATAAAATCAGGCATTTTCATTTCTTCTCATAAGGAAGGCCCATAGAGCTGTAAAAAAATTTCATTGCCCTAGTCAAAACATTTCCCTTTTGTGTCCTTTGACTAGATTAAATGTACTTCATTAACAACAATAACACACCAAGACATAAGAGTGGTATCTCCCCTTATGCATAATAAATCTTGTGCTCATTTCCAAGAAGTAGTTTTTCCTTCCTTTGTTGGTTTTGTTTTGTTTGGGGGTTTGGGTGAGGTTGTTTTTCTTTTTGCTTTGCCTCTTAATTTTTCTTTTCAAAACTCAATTGGATTTTTTGGGGGAGGAGGAACATTTTTTGGTGTCATTTCTCCAACACAGGTCTTCATTAAGAGAAAGAAAGCTAAAAAAACACTGTCTAAAACCAACTTTGTAGCTATCTTTGACCTGCTTTGTGCAGCCAAAAGTAACTTCTGCTGTGCAGCTCAGTAATCATCCAAATGCTGCAGCACGTTTAAACTGATCTGCAGATGACAGGTAAGAATTAGTGAACTAGACATAAACACAGAGGGTGAGTGAAAGAACAGGCAAGAGAGAGATGTCCTCAAATAGATTATACAGGTCAAGTCATGCAAATGCTTTTATTACTGCTGATTAATTCTGTCAGCTGTTATGTTAATGTGCTGCATGGCATGAGTGGGCACTGAGAGAAAGTACAAGGAAGATGAGACTTATTTTCTAAATAAGGATGTGGCCCAGACTGCTTGAAATTGTGTGTGTGTGTCTGTGCCTGGTGGAGCGATGATGGATGATAACAGGATGAGAATGAAATCTCTATTGCTGTGCTTTGGCAGTGCAGATACATCTCTCTCCAGACTCAAGGAATGAGAGGCAGGTTGTTTTTTTTTATTGCCAACCCCAAGCCTTTACAAATCTTCAGGCCATTTGATACCATGTATTTTTTATAAAAATAACTATGGATTCTGGTTTTGGTTGCTCTTTATTTCCTGGACTGACAACATTTCTTTTTCAATCTTCCTGCTTCCATAAGGGCTAGAACTATATTCAATAAAATGGAAAAAAACCTTGCTGTGTGCCAAGAGCTGGGATCTTGGGAAAATTACAAACTGCACGAGTTTCTGATAGCATTATGCATTATGTAACTTATCTGTAAGGTCAGACCTCAGGATGGAAAGCACAGCGAGAAGGGTGTGTGCAAGCTGGGACAGGCTTCACTTGAGCACATTCAGCATGCAGGAAAAGAGCACCTGAAAGGCTTTGGGAGGTAGTTGCAACACGAGCCTGGCATTTCAGCCAAGGACGTATTTAAGAGAAGGTGAGGCCTGTCAAAGGCATAGGAGTGCATGGACTGCTGGAGGCAGCTGCCAGCTCCCCAATGAGAAAATCTCCCACAGTCAGTGGTGTGACAGCTCACCAGTGGCCTCTTCCCCAGAATGCTGGGAAAACAGCAGATTTTTCTGATGGGAGCTAGGCTGGGAGTGAGACTGGGTCCTTCTGGCAGTGTGGCACCTGCCCTGGGCTGTCTATCAACCATAGCCATCCTCACATATATCCTGTCCTGTCCTGTCCTGTCCTGTCCTGTCCTGTCCTCTCCTGTCCTGTCCTGTCCTGTCCTGTCCTGTCCTGTCCTGTCCTGTCCTGTCCT
>VZRN01003941.1:2160648-2194143 GCA_013397935.1 Dasyornis broadbenti
CTTGTCCTGTCCTCTCTTGTCCTCTCCTGTCCTGTCCTGTCCTGTCCTGTCCTGTCCTGTCCTGTCCTCTCCTCTCCTCTCCTCTCCTCTCCTGTCCTCTCCTCTCCTCTTCTCTCCTCTCCTCAAACAAGTCACGTGCATTGCTGCAGTGACAGGAGCTCTTCCACTGCTAGAAGAGATTTTATCCTTAAGGAGGCACTTTTCCTCACCACGGCTCTGGCACGGCTCAAGCCAGCACAGCCCACCTGACTTTCCTGCAATGTGGGATTCCCCTGCAGCTGTTCAGAAAAATTCCCCAGCTCAGATGTGTGGTGGGGACTTGAAGTGCTCCCTGCAGGGCCCTGAAGGAATTGAACCTAGGGAGAGTTATGGTGTGGTGAGAAGGGGCCAGTCCCTTAGGGCTAGGACAAGGTCAAGGGTGGGTTTCCCTGGGAGTCAGGAGGAGGATGGTGCTCTCTCTGCCTCTGCTTTGAAGGGCTGTGAGTGGGAGGCACACAGGAAATTTGCCACTTTTCACCTGTGCTGTACCACTGTGCACGACTCTCCCCCAGGAGCCCTAGAGAAAGTCCTGAAGGTAACAGCACGGGAAAGCCACAGGACATGGCTTTCCTGTAGGCTCCTGAGCCAAGGAACTCCCTTGTCATTCCAGCATCGCCCATCTCCTGTTTCCATGGGTTCTCCCCTCCTGCTGCAGCCTCCAGGTTGCTCACTGCTACTGCAAGGCCGGAGTCCCAGCAGCCCAAGGCTGGCAGGGTGGGGCAGGGCATTTGTGTGGCTATTGCCCTGTCCTGAGGTATGAGGAGTGGCTGGGGTAAGAACAGACTGAAAGTGATTTCAGATTGTGCCTTGAAGGGGAGTTTGTGCTCCTCAAAGCTTGTTCATTCCTTCAAGTCCACCAACTAGACTAATAAAATGATTTGTCTTCCTTAGAAGCTTTGCCTTGCTTATAGCCACAGTGATAACCATCTGCTACTGACAGACACTCTTGCAATGAGTATTGTGGCATTATTTGGGTGTCTGTTACCAAGAGCACCTTGCTGCCACAGGAGACTTCTCTCTTGCGTTTAGTAGTAGTTTGCATGGGCTCATGGGTTTGCGAGGGAAACTGCTGACTCAATCAGTGCCTTGCTACCTTTTCAGTTGCCATTTGCTTTGTAAAAGCTGCCCCATGCCCGGCAGGCTGCATTTCAGCCCCATGCAAATATGTTTGGCCAAGTGGTGTGTAGAGTGTGAACATCAGGTCACTGGAATCTATTTTCATCAATACTGGTGTTGTTTTCCTTTTTTTCTTTTTTTGGTCTGCTTGAGTATGGATATGGCTGTAAATCAAAGAAGGATCACATTATTTTATATAGATAAATTTTATATCTTTATAAATTATTTTAATAGAAGTATACTAAAATTATTTTTGTATACAAATTTCCATGCAGGAAAAAAAAAGAAAGAATGAGTATACAACTGGAAATGCAGATATTGCAAAAAGCTCCCTTCTTTCTGAATTTTTCTGAGATAGTATGCATTGCTGCTCAGTGTACAAAAAGAACTATGTCTTAGAACTGTAGTTTTGGTGCCTGACACTTGGTAGGTGAAAGGATATTCTGATAGTTTCATTCTCTCTTTTTTTCCTTCTCAGAAAGCGGAGAAGGAGAGACTGGATTTGAGTGGTAGGAAATGAAAAGCAGGCTTGAGGGGAGAAGGATGGAGACCGAGCAGCTGAGAATATGACCAGAAGGCTGAATGCTGACAAAAATGGGAAGTAACTCCATGATCTGGCAGATGTTTGAAGAATTGATTTAGCAGCTTTCAGTGCAGCTAGAAGTGGTGTTAGTTTTTTTAAGTTGTTCAACAGGCTGGACTTGTTCAATAGGCTGTGGGGGAAGGCAACTCCAAATTGCTGCAGCAGGAGCATGTAGCACTGATGGGACACAGCACAAAAGAAGAGTGAAGAATTACAGGGTAAGAGACTGCACTGCATAATGGAGATGCTGAGTGTTATCAGGAGACTGAGTCAATGAAGTACTCAGAGGGTGGTCTTGTCCTCCCCCTCATCTCCTCTGTGCCTGCGATGTTTCTCCAAATTCACCTTCACAAACTTTCAACATTTTCATGCCCAATGAAGGGTCAGTGAGTAGACTGAGGACAGAGCATACCCCCTCAGGAACTTGGGAAAGATAAGCTGCATCATTTTCCCCATGCTATCCTGTCCTTTGGTCCTCTCATCCCTTCCAGAAGAGGGATAGCCATGACTCTTGCTCCGAATACCAAGGATCTTGGCACTGCCAAATCCTACATCAGTAACAAGCGATCTTTCTGGCCACTTGACTTCTCTTGGGTTTGGCAGAAGACAGTCAGAAATACCTGAAAGTAAAAGGAAGGTGAAAGACATTTGCTTCTGACAACAAAAACCCCATCTCACTGCCCAACACTTTTGCAACTAAAATAGACTCTGAATATCTGATAGCATGAAAACTCTTTTTAATAGATATCATGCCCTTTCTGGGTACTTGACCCCTTTCTTCTGGAAGGCTACTTTTGTTTTTCTTATGCTCTTTTTGTAGCCCCATTATTAAGGGAACAAGGCTTAGCTAACCTCAGATCTCACACGTGCAGCAGAAAAGCCTTGAAATCTAATCTGCCAAAAGAAAACATACCTTAACTCTGAGAATTCATTTCAGAATATGGATTTTGTGGCCTACCAGTGAAAGAATAACAGGAGCAGAGGGGAAAATGTATGTTTTAAACTGACAGCCTGTTTATTTTATTCCTAATGCAAAAAGACAAATTGGTACATGAGTGAGCATGAACCAGAATGTGATTAAATCTAAATCAAGAGCACTCACCTTCTTCACAGCAGGGGCTTTCACAGAGTTTTACTCTGAATGTTTCTGTCTGTTTGTGGAAAAAATAGTTGGTATCTTGTCAGAAAGCCAGGCCAGGCAGCATATGCACAGCTTTTACCCAGATATCCATTTGTTACAATCCTCCACGATATAAAATTTGAATTTGCAATGAAACAGCCACAAAAGCATCCTGAAAATATTTGGGGCCAGACTCAGCAAATAAAGAACCTTTTTCTTTCACTCAGCTTCAGACACATCAAGCCATAATGCAGTTTTGTTAGCTTGTAAATGCGTACAAGGGTTCTGACACTTTATCTTCTCCAGGAAAGACTCTTTCAAGTTGATCAAAATGAGATTTGTTATCTTATGTAAAGGGAAATAAGACTTTGGAATCAATAATTAAAATTGTGACAGAGAATGCTAGAATGCTACCTCTGCTAAATGCAATGGATTATTGCAAGGATTTTAGCACAGTCATGTAAGAAAGTACAATTTGGCTCACCAACTGTCAAAAAAAAGCTTCCAATTTCTGCTGTAAGCAATACTAATACAGATAAACAAAGTAAATAGAGCTGTTAAAAATTAACACTAATGTAAACAAGAGCAGAATCAGGCACCAAAAAAAAGGATATAGTCATTTCCCTCTGCAGACAAAGATGTAAGAGAACAGCATCATTAAAAAGGGTTTTAGAACATTTTCACTGTTCATCACTAATGGCTATTTAGTGATGTAAAGCTTCTATAGTATGTATGGAAAGAAGCTGACTAGACCACTACAAATCTGAGGAAGATGTTTACTGATGCCAATGGATACATATCCCAGAGGTTCAATTTGTGGCAATGGCCATTAGCAGGATGACCCCATAAACCTCAGACTAAGATTATTTCAGTGAAAAATGCAGTTTGGTTTGCAAAGTACTTCAGAGCAGCAATTCACAGGCAAAATTTTCTTTAACATCTACAGTAGCTTAGCTGAGTAAAAACTGAAGTCTAAATCAAAGACAGAAAGTCCAGTAAGCAGATCCTATTTCTCATTCTGTGTGATGACGCTTGTCTTGCTTGATTCCTTACCCGTAAATTGGTGAAGCTATGTGTGAATTCTTGAATAGGAGTTTTCAGGGAAAACCCCAGGTGCTGCAAGAATAAGTAGGTGGCACATTTCCCCCTGAGTCAGCCCTCAGTCTTATCTCCAAAAAGTCTGGAGGCATTGCTGATGGCCCTGTCTTCATTCTGTGGTGGCCTTAAGCCTGACCACCTCTAAGCACAGGGACCAAGATCTGGGTCACCAGAGATGCTGGTGGGCACTTTTTCCACGTCTGTGTCCCCAGTGCCAGCAAGGGGCGAGGCTCTGGCCCTCTGCCAGGTTCAGCCATCTCCCTGACTGAACAGTGGTGGCAATGCTGGTACCCCAGCGGAAAGTCTGATTCACGCGCTGTGGTTTCATTTGTGGAAAGTTTCAGATCAAGCAGTAAATTACAGTTCAGTGGTCGTTGTATTTGTATTTAGTGCCTTCAGCTGCCCTTTCAAGAGTAAGGCTGTGCCTTCTTCACCTACCACAGGTTATGGCTGAACTGGCTTTTAAATAAACAATTGCCAGGCAAGGACTTCCTTCTATTATTTTGCTGCATCCTTCACGTTTCCTTAGCATTAGCAGAAGCAAAGGTTTTGGCCAAAGTTGAAAGAAATAATGCGAGATTCCATCACCAGTGAGTTTTGGTATCTTGAAATAATTTGTTTCCTTTTATATCTCTGCTTGCATATGTTTCAGAAAAAGAGTTAGAAAAATCATCTATGCTTACAGATTGCTCCCAAACAAGAATCTAAATATTTCCCATTTGTGATTGCAATTCTGATTTTCTACAGTTAGAGTGCTTTGGAGAATAGATCTTTACCAAGATGTAAACAGTAGCGTAAGCTGTGTTGAGGAAAAACAGAACTAGCAGAAAAGGATGTGCTTTCCCCATGTCTGGCACAAATAAATGGGCTGGCAAGCAGCTTCTAGGCTACTTGGTTTCGACAAAAAATCAAAGTGATAAGTCAGAAACATGGACTGGACCATATTTCAGACATTAAGACCTAAGGTGAAGTAAAGAGACTGTGCTTGAATCCATGTATTTACTTAACACCTTAACATTTGAGAAATGGTATACATAGATATAGACATAGATATATGTTTTATTTTTGATGGAACCACCTTTGTCCTCTCATTTTTGCATGTTGTTTGTTTAAGCTACCTCTATTACATAAGATATAAGTAAGAAGGGCATGTTTAGTAGAGAAGGAAGGATAAACAAAAGATGTTTAGAAGATGTTCAGTGCACACAAGGCCAGAGTTTATTTGTTTCTTCCTGTAGCAGCAGCAAGACTAATAAATTGTATTGCTTCTGCTTACAGACCTTGTCTCAACTGCTGCATAATTGCTGCTCTCTAAATACCACATTCTATGCGCTGTTAACGTCATGGCCTTTTGAGGTTGTAAGCATTAAATATGAGAGATAAGCATTGAGATAAGCTATCTCAAAAATAGGGAAAATATAGGAATTCTTCAGATCACACAGAGCTTTTCTCAGGCTGGTCTTGGCATATGTATGTGTTTTTGAAGTACTTAATGCCAGACAGCATCTGGATAAATCTGGCTTTTGTCAAGGTGCCATGGAGGAATCAGGAAGGTGAGATGCTGAAATCAATACCACCCAGAAAGATGCAGTTTCTCATCTCACAGATACCTACCGAGGTAGGTCAAGTTCTCTCCTGCACATCTCTGCATTGGCATTCAAGTCACCTCCTGCTGAGGACAATCAACCCAAGTAATAGTTCTGGAGCACAAAAAGGGATCTCATTAGGGTACAACTGCTACAGCATTGTCTGAGATCTTGGTTGTCTGATGCTTAAAAGTAAATAGGGGTCTGATCTACCCATTTATGTTTCATTATTAGCCTGGATCAGGTGTCATGTAAACTTTGGCTGTAGGGGCCATTCCACCTCTTTCAGTCTCTTAAGAGCATTCTTGGGTGTTGAATGTGACAGTTACAGTGCTGCTGGCTTGGTAAACCGGCTGGAAAACTGAATGGTGTGGGGGTGATTGTGAACCAAAGCTGGAATAACTATGGAAGGTCACAATTGCTAATGGCCACCTTCCCTCTTCCAGAGGACTGAAAAAAAGAGGCTGAACAAGACCTTTGGAGGACCGTGCCTGCTGCTATCCTCTCCTTGCAGAGAGGAAATCCACATGATACTTTCCATAACTGCAACTACAAATTTGCTTCATAAATGTGTTGTCACTAGACAGCACTTTTTAAAAAAGTAGCAGTAATCAATTTGCTGTGTTTAAGCTTGACAGACTTTTGTGGTCAATGTGTTCTTATGGGAGCTGATGTTTCCGGGATGTTGTTACTGGAATGCTGCAGCTGTGCTTTTAACTCTTAGAGGACTGCAATCACTTTCTTTTCTTGTTCCTCACCCAGCAGCTTTCACATCAGATGTCATAACCAAGGTGCTGGAGAGCCCTCTGGCTTAAAGGTGCAGCAGAGCTCTTAAGCTTGGTGCTAAAGTGCTTCATTGGATTAAGATAATGTCTAATAACCCCTTGGGGAACCATATCTTAGCTGCCCAACGTTTCTCAGATAATAAACAGTAATTCAAGAAAGTGAAGATTTCTATTCAACATCTGCCTTTTAACAAGTTTGGAACGTTGCTATGCACCAATGTATTCCTGCATCCTGCAAATACCACAGGTTGGGGGCTCAAACCATAAGCAACTGTACCATAAATGAACTAGTCATTAGTCACTCTGTCTTATCAGTTTTTCTTTTTCCTAAAAGCTGCAGTCATCCTGTCAACCAACAGACCCTGGATCTCTGAGTTTTCAGCTCACTGAACCAAAAGCACTGGTGCTTCTTTGTGTAAAAATGAATGTAATACTTTCTGCCCTTTCTTGGTACCTGAGATAGAACCTTGGGATGAGCAGACTCCATTTGAGACCCATTTCTCTAAGGGAATGTGCTTGGTCTTGTTTTTGTTAAGTTTCAAGTCATTACAGACCTACCAAAATGGAATGATTCCTCACCAAACCATGAGACATTCTTATCTTAATTGCATCTTGAATTCTTCCTTAGAAACCTGGGGCAGGAATAGCAAAATTAAAGGAAAAGTCATAGAAAGGCTTGTAATTTAAAGCAAAGCCAAGCACTCTCTTGTACCTGCTCCTTGTAAAGCTCCTTCCCCTTAAGCAACACCAGTGTTCTAGAATTATTTCTCCCATTTTCAAGTTAGCAAAAACACAGCCTTGTTAGGAGGGTTATTAATTTACGGCTTATCAACAAATCGTATATTTAAAAAGTGAGCTTGAATTTAATTAAAGAGTGAATTCTGAAATTAATTAATTAAATGGAATTAAACTGTCCTGTGAATACTGTTAAACACACCTATGTGGCTGCCAGTACTTCATCCCTTTGGAAGAGAAAAAGCATCTATGTGAGATTTTAGTTTAGTTTAACCATTCCACCTTAAAGAAAAATAAGAATTAACTTTCCCGGGTGTCCTCTTTTTTATATTTTTCCTTCTTTGTTGTTTACTGTCTTCACTTGAAGCATACTCCCCTGTTGTGGGACAGCTCTTATGCTGTTCAGATCCAGCCCCTTCCAACAGGGAGAAAGCCTGTTCTGCAGTTACATATAAACTTTGCAAAACACGAACGTTGCTGGAATTTTTTCTTGCATGTCCCAAGTTTAACATTGAAAGCCATTCTGTCTGCCTGTTGTAGGGTTCAGCGTGGGGAAGAGTGGCAAATTCCCTGAGCAGCCTTAATGGAGGTTAAGCTCTCAAGGCCACTTCAGCCTTCCCAAAATGAATTTCAATTATCGGTGAGACATCACAGAAGAATGAAAGGGAGTTTCAAAATAGCCTTACTTTAAATAAAAACATACTTTGGCAATGCTACATGAAATGAAAACTGACGTGCTTGACCATCATATTGACATGTTCATCAAACCCCTCAGCAGACTGCAAATACCCATGCAGACTCAGTGCCAAAAGCTGGAGCAGACAACCAGATGTGGAGCAGACTGTGGCTGAGCCTGTCTGCTCACCCAGCAGGGATGGGGAGAAACTGCTTTGTTGGGACTACAATCCATCAGCTCCTCTCTGGACAACCCCAGCAACAGAGACACCAGCATCCCTTCCCCTTGTGGGATATTTTGGGGGAGAGGTTCTCTTCTGCTGGCTGATGGAAAGCCCACTAGGGAGAATGTTGCAGCACAAGCACAAGGAATTTTAGGATGGGGAGTGGTGCCATAAAATGTCAAGTCTCTGCAATTATTCAATGTCATACAAACATGTGAAGCTGAGTGTATTTACTGGATGCAAGTGTTCCTGCACATTCCTTGATCAGATGTCTGTATCTCAGGGAACTGGGCTTCTACTGAGATTTTGTATGACACCAATTTAAAATAGACTTCTATTAGAGCCACTTCTGACTTGTTTTAATTACTGACTATTTGTGCCAATAGATTTTCTTGCTAAGATAATGCCAAGAAGCAATAGTTAGTCCAGTCTTGAGCAGCTTTAAAATCTGATCTATATGTCTGTGTATATATATATATGTATATATATTTGTACAATATCTGTGTGCAGGTGCCAAGACATATCTTAGGAATAATTGACATGATTACTGACAATAGACACTGATTACCTCCGAGAAGGGGATTTTTAATCTCTATTACAAAGGCCCCATTCTGCACAACGTTTTCTGAATGTAGTGGGTGTTGGGAAATAAGTGCCCTGGTGCAGATCACCAGGTATCCAAGACCCACAACAAATGTGCCATCAGCCATTGGCTGCACTTGTTCGGCTCTGAGTAATAATGAAATGCTACACGAAATATTTCAATCATCCAGTTACAGTGAAATAGAGGCTAATGTTAAAACAAAGAGATTGACAAGTCTTTAGTAGTACAGCCAGCTTAATTTTTGGGCAGCTAAAGGTGTATAATGATGCCCTTTCGCGCTGCAAATAATGAATGGCCCAAACTGAAGCTCTGGGGAAACTGCAACCTCAGCCAAGGAGCAAGACTCCTCCACCTACTCCCTTCCTTAAAGCCCACAATTCTGTCGAGACAGTTTATACCAGAGCTGAGTAGTGGAAGGTCACTGATTTTCTTTGCAAATCACCTGAGAGGAAATAGGATGGGTTTGGAAAGTAAAGGGAATGCAAACAAGCCAGGGAGAAAGAAACAAAAGAACTCAGAATGATGACTCTGAGGGAAAAAGCAACATTCTGAGTAACAACTGTTTTGTGATTGTCAAGAGATGTGTAAACAGTGTTCTGTAAATATTAGTAAATAGTGAAATAAGGCTTCTGTCCTGAAGCACACAGTCCACATATGAACATATTGTGTTTAATGAATCAGAAATACCTATCTTAACACACACTTAAGGAGGGGGACGTTTGATCCAAACAGTAAAAACTAAGTTGAAAAATTGTAAACTGAATTATGAACTGAAGACTCACTCCTAAGCCAATGAAGAATGGCATAGGGGACTGTGACACATGGGTTTACAGCTAGGGAAATGAGTGATATTCCAGTTTCACTTCAGAAAGCCGTACTACTCCCACCAGTTCCCTGTTGATTGAGATTTATGCTCTCCTTCATCTCACTGTCTCACCCTTCTCATCTGCTTACACTGAAAACTCTTTCAAGTGTATATCTTTCCATGTAGTTTATATTAACCTCTTCCTTAACTTCATTTAGCTGCTGCTTGGAATCATTTGGTTTTGATTACTGTGAAAATTGCATAATAACAGAAAATATCCCAGTAGAAACAGAAGGAGAGAGCTTTTTGGGCCAGAACTGCTGTTGTGCTTTGACATTTTTCCAAGCACAGGAGTGCTTTGCATTGTCTTAGACCAAAATCCACCTTGCCCACATTAACTCATGCTCCCAATGTAAAATGCGATTTATTCATGCCCCAGGCAGCAAGCTGAATCAGGAGTCACCACAGGGACAGGGATGCTAAAACATTTAACTGTAAACATAATGTTGTTCTGTGGTGGGTTTCCACACTGACAGCCTGGGTTGGAGCTGACCAGGAGCACAGGGGGCTTCCACACATCCCACATCTCCCTTCCCACCATGAGTGACACATGGTGGGATCATATTTCTCTGGGACCAAAGAGTGAGTGTTGGCTCCTTGGAGGAGATGGGTTTTACAGCTCAGCCACTCCCAGAGCCACGTGGTCAATCCCAGGAAACGCTGTCATGGATAAATGAACCCTACCAGAAGTTGAAGTCTGATTCTTGGCAATTCGTGGGTGAACATGAGGTTGCCCCGGCCCTCCAGAGAGCATGGGCTGAGGTCCAGACACAGAGAGCAAAAATCACTCTTTCAGAAAACTGCAGGCTTTTTTCTTGCCTCTGAAATCACAGGCTCAGCCTAGCTATGAAGGAACCCAACATAATGGAAGTCTTTTCTTGCACTGTGTTACAAAGGGACAGCTGAGAGTAGTGCAGATTTAATAGTGATGTGCTGCTGTACTGTGGTGCCCCTACTGCACTCTGCTCTCTGCCAAACAGCTCTTGGACGTGATCACTGCTTGAAGGGTTATGGAAAAACATTTTAATGAGGAAATGCTACTCACTCATTCTGCACATGGAGGTGAGAGTTGATTTTTAAAGTTAAAATGGGTTGATTCAAAAAGGGAGTTAGATGACAGATAACATACCTTTCCTCTCTGCACCCAAACTGTCTTATCTACACCCTTTGTGTTTTAAAAAATCTGACCCTGGGCTCTACTGGGCTATTCAGACTTACTTTGCAAAAGACAAAAATAGGCACAAGAGCTCTTTCTGCCTTTCACAAAGCAATTCTAGTATTTCTTAGCTTGAATCCTGAGACGTATTCCCTTCTCTCCCTTCCTGCTCCGTCTCTCTGCACAAGATCCACACCATTAACTCTGTGGTTTGAAACTGCATTTTTCCTCCTCTCCAATTATTCTTATCCATTGTACAAAAAAAATCCCTTTAACTGCTCCCCAGTCTTTCAGGCTCATCTCAGTGGGCATATTTGCATAAATGTCACTGCGGTGGTGCAGGAATCCTTTCAAAGGAATTGGATTGCAGAAGCCAGGTGATTAGTTTCAAAATTTAAAAAAGATTTTGCGTTTCCTTGCAAACATGACAACTATATCATTCACAAAGCAGCATTTTCAGTTGAGAAAATCTGTCTTTAGAATTCTTTTCCACCCTTTGTATTACAGCATGCTGTATCAAAATTGATTAAAAATGAAAATACAGAGACATGTACCTTTGCATATGTATGTTTGCATAGTCTGCTCTAATATTCTTTCAAGTGAATATAATACCATTTCTTAAAAATTGCAGCTAAGATGCAAAATGTCAAGAATTGATCATTAAAGATTTATTAAACATTATGACTACCGTATCAGGAAAAATAATAAAAATAAAGTCAATCCAGACCTACACATTTCTAAGAAATACACATTTCTACATTACAAAATGAAAAATGTAGTCTTCTCTTCTTCAGCTTTATATCTTACTTTATTCTACTATATCCTATAGTTTCTCCATAAATTATAAGTGATGAAATGTACTGTCTGCAGTGTCCAGAGTACATTATATCATCATAGACTTTCCAAAAGGGAATAAGCTAACACCTTCTTGAGTAATTTTTTTTTCTGAGCACAGCATAATAAAGGTTATGAGATGAGCTGTTTTCATTGCAGATTAAAGTCAGGCTTGGAGGTAGAGGAGGTCAGAATGCCCCTTATTTTTCCTGCTAAGACCTCCCTTGGGACACCTCCTTACAAAAAACTCCAGAGAAAAGAAGATTTCTTTATAGCACTTTAAAAACAGAAATTCTTCTTATGATTTGACAATATTCAAACTTACATCCATTTAAAAAATGAAAAACCAAAATAAAACATCCATTTTAACTTAACACGACTGAATTTTGGCATTTAGAAATCTAAAGATTTTTACTTTTGAATTCACATATTTTTTTAGAAAAACAGGCTACTCCTTCTTCTCCCCTCACCCTGAAATTTCAAATCTGGAAAATATTTACAGCAGCATGTAAATATTTTCTTTTTCTCCTGCTTCCCTCCCAGCCCCACTTTACTGCTGTTTTCTAACAATTTCCAATTGTAGAGAAGATGTTCTGGTAAAACAGAATGAAAAAAAAGTCATTATGTGCACTAAACCCCAAAGAACATACAGGTGTTTGCACTTGTGTGTCTGTGAGAAAGATCTTCTCGAATCTTCACATGTCCTCTAGAGATACAGACTTGGAAATAAAATGCCTCAAGCCATGTATTCATCTCCCTTATGTTTGTTGGTCCAAATGCATCACTGGGCTGATTCTCTTTACAGTTAGAGCAGCACTGAGGAAGCATTTCTACTGTCTGAGGGGAACCTGTGGTATGGTAACTACATCTGTGAAACAGGAACCATCCACTTTAAATAGGAATAACAATATTTCCCTTCCTTTCTACAGTGCTTTGAGATTCATGGAGGAAAGAGCGCCGTAGTATAAGATTGCATGACATGTTTGCTTTGCAATTACTGACACCTCCAGTACAGAGGGTTTTAGCAATTACAATAAGGTGCAAAGACAGAATGAGTGAAAAAGTATGTTTTTTCTTAGTAGGGCTGTTTCTGAACAATTGCCATCACTGCTCTTCATATGTCCCTTAACCCGTTGCCTTGCATCTGAAAATGAGATGATTCCATTTGAAACTGTGTTGGTTGGGGATGACACAAAGTCCCCAGGAATAAGCAGTGGTCACCTGGAAAGTGAAGCATGAAATATTTCACTTTCTCTCTCCTGGCTTAGGTAACACTATAACTGGGAGGATGGGTAGGTCCACTGTGCCATCTGCAGTACGTGAAGGAGACTCCTGCCATGTGTCTTTTGGCCAAAGAAACTGACAGTGCCCTCTTCCAGGAGAGAGAGCACTCTTGTTAGCAGCACAACAGCAAATGGAAATGTGTTGCACTAAACATTTCCTACAGCACAAAGAGTTGGAATCGTTAGTTTCGTACTTAGCTTCCTGGTCAATACCATGGGGGTCTTTGTACTATGCATAACTCATTTCAGAACAGCAGAATCCCATGTGCTCCTCCTTTGGAGGAGCATTTTAGCAGTAATACTCCTGGGCTCTTTCTTAGTCTTGAACCATTTGTGGGTATATTCATCACATATTTTGCTTCAAATGCAAAATTATTCCTCTACATTGCATAATCTGTTAGTACTGAACTTTTCTTGACTAAGCTGGCAGGGCCAGGGGAGGATGAGCAGAGATAGCACAGACTGTAGCTTTCCTTCTTCAAGCTCTTTTTCTTTTGTTACAGCTGAGATAATCTGTATGTCTCTTGCAGCCTGTGCTAGCAACCAACAGGCACAGAAGAACAATCCCATTCCTAGAGACTGGTGGACTGCAGAGGGGAATTAATCACATTTTGTTTCTTTTTCATGGATCCACAAGGCTTATAGAGAGGAAAATATGTGACATGGCTTGCTGTGATAGCCTAAGCTCCTTCCCAGTAGGTTCTATTCATTGGCTCTACTACTATGTGGACCTCATGGTTAGTTTTGGCTGGAGTGGTGTTTGCAAGTTAATTGGTTTTTATTCAAAGCAATTTTATTGTGCTGTGACAACCATTCATAAGCTGTCTAAGATGGATTGGTATATTCATGGGTATTCTGTTCCAGTGAAGTTGGTGTTTTACAGTTCAATGACTCAATTCATATTGCATGGGTTTTCATAACATTACGGACTGCAAAAGCCCACAACGAAAACATCCACCTAATCTAATGGCAGCTGAATACGTAATACTGTGGAAATGGCCAGTTCTCTCTGCAAATTAGTAGCAGGTAGCAGTGATTTTCACTGGCTGTAACTTTCCATTGAAAGTTAAAATGCTGCCTGTCAAAAGTGTCAATCTATGTTGCCATTTAAAATACTGAAATGTAATGATTTTCCCAAAAAAGGGCAGTTCAGCTTTAACCATCTTTCAACCCCTATCCACTAGAGTCAATGGCATTCCAGAGAGAGAGACCGAGATCAGGATTTTGCCCACAATCATATCTACCTTAAAATGTCACTTGCTGCTCCTGGTGAGTGTCAGTAAAGGCTGCCACTGAACTAGCTGTATATTTAATATGACTTGCTACAGTAGACAAGGACAAATTATTCCGGAAGGAGTGGCTGAAACATGCTCCTGGGGTTTTTATGGTTGCATGGTGTAATCCAGCCCTCGGCAACTCTCTTGCCCTACCAGTACTTTTCCAGTTGGCAATTCTTATACAGATTTGTTCCAGCTCTGAACAGAGGTGAACTAAGACTGGAAATAGTATATTGCACATATATCTCTAAATCTGAAAAGGTAATTTTGTTGGATTAATAGTCTGATGTAGAAAAAGGTGCATTTTTTTTCTGTAATGTTCTAGGTGATGGTGAATGCAGTAGAATTGCTCTGTAGAAATTAAATATTTTTAAGACCCATTATAATTGACAGAAATTGGAAAAAAAATCCTCTTTCTAATTTTTGATTGCAAAATACAGAATTACATATTTAACACCTCCAAAATTGTGCTGCAGACAGATACATTTGTGGATATGCAGACAGGTGCATGGCATAGAGGCCATGCCATATCTCGTCAATTAACCAACAATTATGCATACCAATCTTCACACCATTTGAGTGCCTGCTTTGCAAGAGCCAGAGGCAGGTACTGAGGATGTGGAGAGCCTGTACTTTCTATTCATAAGGCTTTTTAAGGTTGAGTGCTTGGAAATCTTGTAAAGCCAAGGCTTGGAATCTCAGGTATGCTTTTTTGTCCCTCTTCAGACTTTGAACATACTAGCTCCCAAGCTGCACAAGCAGCTGGGTTTTTCTTAGATTTCCTCATTACAAATTAAACTTTGTATGTGTATCAATTAAAATTTGTGAACTGACTAATCAAATATTCATGCTATTTTTTGAAAAATAAGAATAAAACCTAATGGTGTAATTCTAGATACTTTTAAATGATTTGTAAGGCTTGTAGCAAGCAGATGTTGAATCACTATTGCAATGAAAAGACTAAAAATTGAACTGTCATTAAAATAAAGTCAAGGTAATCAGCATGTTAAACTGCTGAATACCTCTCAATATATCAACTTTTAAGACATGAAGTACCAATCTAGCAAACATGCATAAGTTTGCTTTATTCTCATTCTTCTCCATGTGTCAGTGCCAAAATGGAACTACTCCTTGTGGTAGAGTTAGGCAGTCCTATAGCAGCTTGCAGAAGCCTGTAAGATCAGTGTCTTAAATACTTGGTGCTTTGTTTCATTTCAGTGCCAGCTAAGTGGATAAATTGTAAGAACTTAGTTAATTTGCTTGGTTGGTAAGCAAGAACCTAGACATGTCACAGTTTTTTATTACTAATAGTTACTGTACATTTTGGGGGAGGTGAATGGTCTAAAACGAAGCATCAAGATTTGCAGCTGGGGGTGAGACCCTGGGATGGCAACAGCAGTAACCACAACTGTGCTAGAAAGGTGTTTAGAAATATTTAGGTGTTTATGAACATTCCATAAATCTCTGATAGTAGGGTGTATCTGTTGTATTAACAGGATATTGATCCTGAATCTACAGTTCAGTGATCACTGGTTAATGGGTCATTAGTAACCAGCAATTAGTAACTCTACCAACCCTTTCAGTACTGATTTGGTTTAAACTGTGCGAGCTGACTAGCTGTTCCAGGTGATGTGATGCACTTGTTCCTGATCAACAAATGGCAAGGTATAGTTTGCACTTGATTGAAAAAACAAGATTTTTGAGCCTTTAAACTCTGTAGTACTTCTCACATAAATTTTAAATAAATTGCGTGCAGTATTTCTAAAATTTATGATCAAAACCTAAATAAAAAGTAGAAGATACCAAAACAAACTTCCTCCATATATGGCTCCATTTGGTATTTCTTGCTAGTGAAAAGTTCTCAGTAGTGAACAGTGCAGCAGACTACCAAAAGGAGGAACAAAGCAACCATGATATGTTTTCTCAGGAATCAAACAAAAATTTTTACAGATTATTCTCCAGATTTCACAAATGAACATTGACTTGAAATATCTGTGCACTTATTCTTTCAACCCCCTGTAAACTCATTATTGGCACTTTCATGAATACATCGCATACCAGAGAATAAAATCTCTTTTGAGAGCAATTTGTGGAGTTTCATGAATGTCAGTGATTAAGATCTTTGCTGTTCCTGTGTTAATCTAAAAAATTTTACATCAGCAATACTTGAATAGAAGCAAAACAGGAAATTAATAAAACCCCATGAAAATCTTTTCAGGGTATGTTACTTAAGCTGTGAATCAGCTGAGGAACTTGTCTAAACAGATTAATTTCAATGGTACATAGCTTATACAAAGTCATAATGATGTACACATACTTTACCACAGCCAAAGTACTTTTGTTCTTTGAAGGCTCTATTAGAGGTAAAAATCTGCAGAGACAAGTTAGTGAGCAGCCCCTTAGCCCCCGGGATACTGCAAACGCCACTGAGTGCTGTTACCAAATTTTGGGTGCCACATGTGGCCACACTGGTTGGAGAAAAGGCACAGCCTTCTCCTCAAAACATCCCATCTGAAAGGAGAAAGTGCTTGCTTGCTGCCTTTTTTTTTTGTTGTTGTTTTTTTTTTCTTTTGATGGAGATTTGGATGATTCAAACTCCAGACATTTGAAGAAAATAAAAATGTTTGAATGCCTTATGAATGAGTCACAATGCAATTTTGGATCTGTCTTTTGGCATGACAAAGTATCCATTGTAGAGAAAGGATTTCCTGATCTCAAAAATGCTACTGAATCATTGGCTTATAAGAGCAAACTTTTTTTTTGCAAAATCTCTGTCATTAAAAAATATCTATTTAAGCTTTCCATTTGAGACACAGCTTGGGGTTTTTTTGTCAAGCACTCTCAGGAATATTTACTCTGCATTTTCACTGTTGTAATTTCCAACTGCCAGACTGCTTGGAAAGAAGAAAGAAGGAACAACTAACTTTTCACAGGGGGCAGGCAGAAAGATTTGGAATTTACTAGCTGGAGACCATTACTCTAACTTTCTTGAGTTTCTGACTTACAGCCTGTATTTCTTTTCCACTAAGTCCTATTTTTATGATAATCTTGCCCAGCTTTAAAAAAAAAGGAAAGAAACGTGGAATGCTTACCTATTAACAAATGAAATGAGAATGTAGTTAGAAAACCTAAAAGTAATAAAACAAAACAATAATAAACAAGTAAAGAGAATAAAATTTCATTAAATCCTTTTCATATATTTTAGAATAAATGGAAAAACATCAGAAATCTTGATTTCCCTTCTAAAATTGCCCAGAGATTGCACAGTGTGTCATGCATCAATTTTGCACTCTACTTTTGCACTTAAAACATATATGTATGCAATGCATACATGCATTTTAATTTGAACATTCAGAAGTTTGGTATGTTCAAAACATTAGCACTGGTTAGTTTTTAAAATGTCATCCTTTTTGCCTGTTGTTCATTCTCAAGCTAGGATATGGGAAAAACAATAAAGTGATTCTACCACTCTGGGAAACACTGTCAATATTTTTGCTCAGTAACAGGCTGGCCAATCCTCTCCTGAGAAACCTGAGATAGGTTTTCTGTTTTATTGATACTTTTATCCTACCCGATTGCATTTTTTTTTTGCATTTTGCCTTTATACATTTAACATCAAATAATGACGACTTACTGGTGGCATAGGAAATCAGTCTTGTGAAGTCAAGACTTGGACTTCAGGGAAATCTGAGTTGCAAGTGCATTCATAGTTGTCAACAGAAATTTGCTACCTCATTTCAAGAGCTGAGATGGCGGAACATTGCTTCTTGAGTAAGAAAACACTGAGCAATATGTGAACCTTAACAGTCATTACAGAGTTGTGCTTACTACTACCTATGTACGTGCTGTATCTAAGTGTTTCCTAGCTTGGACTAATTTCCAGATTCTAGACTATGGGAAAAACAGTTTTGAGTGATCCATGGATCACTGCATGTTTTTGGTTCAGTGAGTACTTTCACATCTCCTTTTCAAATATATAGGAGACAGCAATCAAGTCAAGATTTGTTTATTTTTAGCTCACACTTTCAGTTGTAAAAGTCACTCACTCTTCTAGCTGTGGCACAAGCATAGAAATTTTAATAAGGCAAATGTTGTCATTTCATGCAAAATTAATTGGCGAGGCAAGAAGGAAGGCGAGAAATGTTTGTGCTTAACACAAATCCAGTATATATTACATTCATCCATGAAAAGATTTCAAGTATGAGGCTACCTTTCTTCCCTACATCAAAGAAAGAATATTCAAGGCAAAGTCATGGCATGTAAAGTTTTCTTTAAAGGAATGAAAATATGATATAAAAGCATTTCTTCCCCAAATAAGTATAATTCTGTGTGTCTTAAGGGCTTAGAGGAGCCACAGCAATTCTTCAGAAAAGGAAAATGAATGTGACTTTTATCCAGGCTCAGCAATATTCTAAACCTAAAACAACCTTGTATTTGCCTACTTTTGTCCCAACAGTACTGATAAGCATGGACAGGCTCATGGATGCTGCTGGACAGGCTATTGACACTGAACACATCCCAGCCTCATGAAGATTTGCTTGAGAACCATCTCAGTCTGGATCTTCTTTGGGTACAAAGACACGATCTCACTCATACATCAAGGTGGTGGCAAATAAACTGATGTCAGCAACAAATAATTCCTGCCCCAGGAAGAACAGGTATGTGGAATGCCAGGCATATGTTGCAGACCCTATGCAGAGCCTCTGAACCATAAGAATGGCTTGTTCACCACCCTGCCTCCTCTGTTAGCAAGGCACTGAAGTCAACAAACAAAAGGACATTGTCAGAGCCAGAAAAGCCTTCAGAAAAGCTGACATGGTTTCTTCTCCTGAGTGACAAGCAATAGGATAAGACGAAACAGACTCAAGTTGCACTAGGGGAAGTTTAAACTGGATATTAGAAAAAATTCTTCACCTAAAGGGGGGTGAGGCATTGGAACAGGCTGCCCAGGGGAGAAGATGAGTAAGCACTCCTGAGGGTATTTAAATGTCATGTAGATGTGGCACTTAGGGGCATGGTTGAGTGATGGACTTGGCAGTGCTGGGTTAACGGTTGGACTCAATGGTCTTAAAGGCCTGTTCCAACCTGAACAATTCTATAATTCAATGTCCACCCTCAGCAGATGCTGACAGCTGTGCCCCAGTGGGCAGGTTTTCCATGTAGTCTATCACATCTGGCAACCCTTTCACTTCTTACTGACCTGAGAAAGATCTGCTTAAATGCCTCAATTTTTTCAGTGGTTCTTATACTCTAATATTTTATCACACACTTATCAGTAGGGAAGCTTGATCACAGACGATTTGATTTGGCAATGGGTGGAGGTATGGATTCTGGGGAAACAAGGCAGGCAGCTAATGAAGATTTGAGAGCAGTTTCCAGCTCTTGAGTGTGCAGCTATGAGATTCACCTTAGCTGTGCAGAGACACTGGTGTAAAATATGATGCAGTTGTAGGTTTTTTGCCTTTCTGAGGTGAAATGCCAAGTTTAAAAAATACCCTATTTGAACAGCTCAACAGGCAGACACAAGGGAGCCTGTGGGTTTGTAGCTGCTGCCTCACAGGGCACCACGGAGACCCTAGAGCTAACGTACCTCTCTCTTTGCTGAGCAGCCCTGCACACACCCTGACACTGCCCCAGAGGCATTTGGGTGAACGCCCATTGCTCAGGTGTAGCATTAACCAACAACCCGCACAGAGTTCTGTGCCTGTGGAAGTCAGAACAACAGAATTAACTGCAGGGCAAATGCAAGGGACAGCTTGTGTTTCCTGGCAGTATTTATGTTGGCAACGCCTTTTGGAAGCCAGCATGTTTCAGCCAGTGTTTACCCTTCTGCACATAAAAGAAGTAGACACTAGATTTGTTTTCAGTGAAGGGGGAATATGATATTTCAAGCTCTGTTTTTTTTAAACAGCATTTTCCTTGTTTATTTTTTCTTTCCCATTTGTTTTATCCGTATCCCTTTTCTGCATTTTCCCTGAACTTTCTTTCCCATATTCTTTTCCACTGCATACTTTCACTAAAGCTTCATTTATTTTTGAGTATTTTAGTTTGCTCTCCTTACCTTGGTCATAGTATTTTGCTGTTGTCAATCCTTACAATTTTTTTACAAAATAAGCTTTATCTTTTGTACACATAATGACTATCTGCCTCTAGTTTATTTTTTATTTAATTGTATATAATGAGATAACTATGGGATTGAATAGAGGAATATTGGGAATAAGTGGAGTGTTACAATGTGAAATTAATGTAATTATTGACATTTCTTTTTCTTACTATTTCTCAGTTACAGCTATTTGTTAATCTAAGCATAAAACTGTGATTATCATTGCATTTTAAGCTGATTTATAAATCCTGTAGGAGAATTAAAAAGATTCTGGAGCTATTGTCAGTAGGTATTTCAAATTCATAACTGCAGTGAAAACAATTCCTCCATTTTTAGCTTTCTTATGCTTTTATTGAAGAACAGAAGGCACCCGAAATACACAGGCCTTTTCTTCATTAAGAGTACTCAAAATACTTGATTTTATGATGCCATGTTGACAAACCTGAAGCTGGCATTCATGTTTTTCATTGGGATCCAAGCATCTTCCTTTCTAAACAGCAATATTATCCTGATATGTTCAGACTGGCTCCTGAAATAGATCAATGAGCACCTTCTACACTTTAAAGGCAGAAGGTGAAAAAGCTAAAAAGTTTTTTTTTAAAAGTACAGTTTCCCTTCTGCAGCAATCTCTCATCTCTGAGCTGACTCGAAGATATTAGAGTATTTCAGTGATGATAAAATAGAAATGCTCCTGATAAATATGCTGCAATGAATGCTTGTAATTCCACTGTAATTATTACAAAATAATGGCTTCTGGGCTTTTGAATTGTTCCTGTGATACGAGTTCTATTCTATATCCCTCGGGGTTTTATTAATCAAGATGTTCAGTGCTGCATATTGTAGAAGCCACTCAAAGGCTTTTTTTCTTCCCCACAGGAGAAAAAATATACTTTCAGTTTGCTGTTGTTTGAAGAAATAATTTTAAATCATTTATAGCCAAGCTCTTCAGACTTACTATACTTATAAATGGTATATAAGATCCTATGGAAAACAAACATACAGGAGGCCTTGTTGACCCATGTTATCACTGTGTTCCTGTAAAATGGCTAAAAATCCAAAACAGTATGAGGAAGGTATAAAATCCTGAATTTTGCAAATGTCCTGTTCACCACAGAGCTGTGTCACAGAGGTAAGTTTTCAAGGGTGCGAGGTGGGCTTTCACCTTCCAGACAGGGTTGTTGGGTACAGCACTGTGCTCCCATGAGCCATGCATACTGTTCCTTGATCCAGCTTTTTTCTCCCACATCAGTTGGGTTGGTCTCAAGTGATGTTCAGTGGTTTGGTAATCTTTCTTCACAAATATTTTCTTTCTCTTTACTGTTATTCATCAGTGTTATGACAGAAAAAGACCTGATGTTGTCTGAACATCCCTTGCTCTTTGTGTGTCAGAAAGTTTATTAGCACTGGTGAGTCAGGGGAATGATTGTTTTAGTACTGGCACAGTCACTGCAGTTTATTTTGGAAATAAATTGCTGGGACGAAGGCTGCAAGGAAAACGTTTGCTGATGCTGCACATAGCTCCTAGAAAACCTGACCTTGTAGTTTCTGCAAAACTTGACCTTTCCCTATGTTTTATGTCACCCTTATAAAGTCAGCTTGCATTATCTGCTGGCAAATTCGAAACTCAAGAAATCATACATAAAAGGCGAACAAATCTGGGGGTTTGCTGTAGTGTCTGTCAAGGGTCTGCACAATATTTCCCATGAAGCACACACTTCCTAGAAGACTGAAGTGCATGCTTCACTCCAAGAGCTCTGTCAAACTACCACTGACTGTGGCACAAAGATTGCATGGGCACCCCTGGGGTCCGCACTGTCTATCCCAGTAGGGAAACAAAACATTGTAAAGAGAAAGAGGGGAAGGGTAGATGAAGCCACATGGAAGTTTTTAAAGCAAATTATTGAGCAATGTGGGTTGAGCTAAAGTACTGATTAATGCCTTAGAACGAAACACTTCTAAGTATTGCATCTTTTTCTTGACCTTGAGGGAGCATAGAATGCTCTTAGGTCTGATTTCCAAACCTTTATTAATCAAGGGAAAAGAAACTGTGTTCCTTGGACTGTATCCTTTGCTGTGATGTACTTAGGCTAAATTATGCATCAAGTTTACAATGAGTATTTTGACAGTCCAAACAGATACATTACTCATTCTACATTAACTCAGTTTCTAGGGGAGTGAGAAAATGCACTATCTGTTCTTATGGTATTAGAAAATATGTCTACACAGAGTTCACATGATACAAGAAGAACCATTAACTTCCTTTTCCAAGGCACTCTTTCGAAACACTGAATGGATTTGATGTGGAAAAATCACTGCAAGATTTGCAAAGATGTGGTCCAGGTGGGTCACCTGAAACTTCTCATTATTAAATCTACGATGTGATGACTATTACTGCTCTGAATGTTTGTCAGATTATATGGTGATCTTTAGTTCAGCCAAATCCTTTTACTAAACTTGAGAAAAGGGATTTGTGAACTAATTCCCACAATCACCTGTAAGGATCACATGTCATGGCACAGAGCATGAGGTTCTGTGCTGCCCTGATGTGTTGGCTCAGTCCCCAAGCTGTAGTAGAGGATCCATGACCATCTCTTCTCTATTTCACTGATAAGAGAGAGTTTTTACAACCATTTGAGCAGCCTGACGAATCTATCATCACAGTCAGGTGGGATTTAACTATACCCAGCAAGGATGGATATTGCCTTAGGTCTTGTTCATGTTTTCCCTTGCAACAGTTCAAAAGAAAGCAGTTTTAAACATACCCCAGTAGGCTCCAAATAGCTGCAAAGTTGCCTATTAATTAAAGATACTTATGCTTATGTTCTCAGGCAGCCAACATGGCTGCGAGGCTGCTAACCTGAGTTTTGCTGTAGAATTGTAATGCAGAAGACATCATCTGGAGCACCACATCAGGTGTATCCTCACTGAAGTGACAAAAATAGCACACTATAGAATGTTACTTTATGAACGCATATTTTAAATGTGCTGTCTGTGCATGGTAGTGTGCTGCTAAGGGAGTCCCTGACATGCTGCTTGACTCTAGAGATCTGTGCAAAACCACAGCTATCTGAAACAGACTGGGTTATAGGATTGAGCTAATACCAAAATGGCTCATGTTTACAAAAACCAAAGCTGTTTTTTTTTCTCTGCCTAAAATGAAACCTAGAAACCTGTTGCATGCTTCAGCTCACAGTACTCTAGTTAAACTGTCACTGTGAAGAATATTTTCCAGATCTGAGAACATACAGGGAACTGTAGAACATTCTAGAGGATGACTTTATATAACCTTGGTCTGTTTCCTTACAGCATATGGCTGTTCATCTCTATCAGCCATGTTGCCAAAGACCTCATTTACGTTCATCCAATTTGATAAAGAAAAGCCCTTTACTCAAGAACTTGTTTTGCTGACCCTTTATAAAACCCAGGTAAGAAAGATTGAGTTAAATCATCCATGAGCTTAGACAGATTGGGCTGCACAATTCTATTTTATGTTTAACTTCTTTAGGGACCACATTGTAGTTTGGGTTTGTAGTTGTAATTTGAACATGGTCAGGATTTTGCACAGTATTCACTGGTGTACAAAACCAGCTTTAGTAACGCATTTTCTATCCACTGATAGCTAAATGTTCTAAAATCCTGTTGGTACTGGTGAATTCTGTGAAATATTTTGCCGTTTTGTGATAATCAGAAGCAAATCTAAGCCTGCCTCCACTAGTCATTACACTTACACTGCACTCCCACAGTAGTTGCCACAGGCAGCAGTCCAGCCCTTCACCTCATGCCAGTGGATGCCATTCTTTTGGTGACATCCATTGAGGCTGGAGCCTGACGGGCATATGTCCGAAGTTTTTATACAGTTACTTAGTAGATGAACCAATACAAAAATCAATTCATTAATGCTCTTTTCCTAAATTCTATTACACCATTCTCTGCATATCTAACAATAATAAACCATAAACAAGAACAGTAGTACATTTTTAGTCATTAAAAAAATGTGTATCTAAGTGTATTCAGGAATAATACAGGATTTTCACAGTTTTCTCATGGTTACTGATCTGTATATCTGTTCCTATCAGCTAAAGCAAAAAGCAAAAATGATTCTGGCAACACCAGCAACACTGTGAATGGGAGAGACAAGACTCATCACTTCTTCACTGACCCTTATCAGTGAAGGTACATGGACCCAAGCTGTGAAAATGGGAGCCAGGGGAAAGAGATAAGTACAGTTTACTTTGCTTCCCTTCACTGTCTTCAGAAAATCCATACAAGGTAAAGTGAAATCTAAGCACAACTCCTGGAAAGGGCTTTGCTAAATCACTTTTATCTTTCAATCACTGATTTTTCTACAAAAGAAATCCAACAGTGCTACCATCCAGCTAAACTTTTGTAAGAGCCAGAGAATTCATATTCATTCAAGTTTGTTGCTGAAAAGTGCTGTAGAAACAGAAAGTGATAATATTTAGAACTGATCAAAACTAATATTACTTCTGCAGCTGAATTCAGAGTTTTATTTTGTTTGCATTGGACCCCCAACCTGCCATCCAAAAAATTAAATTTTCCAGAATATTTTATTTAGGCTTTAGCTGAATGTTTCCCCTTCGATAAGACTAAAGTACTTGGTTTTGACTTGGTCATAATGAAGGATGAAATTAATATTTTGATATACACTATATACACTATTCACACGGAAAAAATGTGAAAAGATTAATACATCCCCGTGAAACATTTCCTCTAATCGCCTCATCCATGTGGATAACAGATCATTTAACAATTTGACTGCACCTCGCTGTCACAACAGAAATAAAAATGTAAATATCAAAAGAGTCACCCCCAAACTAAGTTCCTTCTTATAAAAGAAAGCCTACTATATAAGGGACTTCATGTCTTTGACCTCCCAATTTCTCTGGTGAACTAAAGAAATCTCAGCCATCTGTTTTCAGTTATCTGGCACAAGTACGTATTTCTTGTATCTTAATCTTTGATTAAAACTGAGAAGGGAAATGAATAATTTAATTGAATTGCATTTCTATTTGGAAGATTTATTCCCAGGATTAGAAACTGTCTACTCTCCCAGGTCACAAGAGCATATGAACCCTGTGTCCTTAAGTCTACTCCTCTGTGGATGTTTGCCTGCATCATGAAGGACGTACATAATCTGATACCACTGATGGAATTACATCAGAAGAAGGATCAGGGCTGGAAAAGCTTAGAGAGCAAAATGTACTCAAAGCTGCATGGGGTACTCACAGATAACTTGCTTCCTCACAGTTCGCTCTGGTTCTAGCCAAACATGATTAGTTCTCTTTTTTAAGCTCGCTATGTTTTTTGCTAAATTTACGAAAAATATTTTTTCTCTTTTTTTTTTCCTTGTAACCATTCTAAAGCTGCTATAAGAGTGTAGAGTTTTCTCAGATAACCAAGTACACATGAGAAATTTTGGGCATGCCAAAATCCACCTACTAAAGGAAATGATTTGAGATTTCTCTAGAGATAACACTGAAAATTCAAAATGTAGTTGGATTTACTCACCATTGCTGCAAGGTAATTGAAAATGGTCTCTAGGCCTTTAGGCCTTACAGCTTTTTCTTCTTCATAGCACACGGTGGAAGAATTTATCTGGAAACACTCCAGATCACTCAAAGACGTCGTTTCCTCAGCTTCTAGGGCAAGAACAGCAGAAAGTTGTTTTAATCTTTTCAAGTAACATAGTTATGCAACTTCAGATTTTATGAACCTGCATTCTTTCCAATTAAAAGTACTATTTAATTAAACATAGGAGAAGGCTAATAACATTAATCAAGGGAACATGAAAATAACTCATTTGTGTCAGCAATATTGAAATTTCTTCAGCAATAACTCAGATGAACAGATGAAGAATGCCACCTACAGTTAAGGACAGGAATCTTGGTCTCTCCCAGGGTACCTGTTTCGGGTTTCTATCCTGTGACCAACACAAATGAACATTTACTAGGTCACAGCAATACCAAGCAAGGTAATTAACTGCTGAAGCTGTGTGATATTGCTATAATGAAACTAAAAACTTTAGAAAGTGATTTTCCTGTAGGCATGGGCATTTAACTCATTTCTTTCTTCAAGAGCATATGCAACTTCTTCTGTGAGCTTATACAATGTTTTTTAAAACACAGTAGTCAGTGTGCTGGCATCCAGGCTGTCTACATGGAAACTCAGAGCAAGGATGGTGAGAAGTTGAAATAGCAAGAGGTGCTTTAGAGCCTTTTCCACCATTATGCTACAATGCAGAGAAAGTGAGTTCAGAGGAATGTGATTTAAGCTGGATGCAGTATGCTAGAAATGGAGGGGATTCTTTTCTAGCCAAAAGGTTATTAAACCTTGCAAAACCTCTCAGTACAAAGCATTTGCTACTTTGAGATACTTTGCAGTAGTGACAATAGCTGAAGGCACAGTTTTGAGTGTTGATCAGGTTGTTGCTGTTAGAACAGGCAATGCTAGAGCTAAAAGAAATCTCGAGCAAAGAATTTTATTCATCTCTCTTGTCTGTTATGAACAACTCCTAGCAGGACAGCAGCACCACTGGCTATTCAGACCTAATTATCCCAGTACAGCCAGTATGATTCAGTTATTCATATACTGACTTCTTGCTCTTCTGATACCATCCAGCTCTGAGCCCTCTGTGACTCTGCTTTGCTTTCCAGGCAGAATGATGCATATGCTGCTTCAGAGATGGGTCACACAAAGATTTGTACCCAAGACTGTGCTCTGGGCAAATGAACACAGTGTCTGAGGTTTTGGTCTGTAGGATGTTTTCCAATTTTTGACAACAAAACACTTCTTAGCAGAGTTTGCACAAACAACAGTCCCTTAAATTCTAAAGCTGGCCAAACTATGAATTCTTTGGGCATTATTAAGGTGATTAAACTTGTGTTATACACCAGCACCAGGTTGATGTTGATTTTTGGAAACAGCTGAGAATAGCAAATTTGCAATTTTATTCTCTTTTTTGGCTATAACTTTGACTTTATTTTAACTCTTGGTTTTCTAAAACCCTTCTGCAAATTATGTAGAGAACTGCACCTTCCCAGCTGCCTCAGGATGAAGCTCAAAATGCTGCGCTGTT
Source organism: Dasyornis broadbenti (assembly GCA_013397935.1). Lineage (NCBI taxonomy): Eukaryota > Metazoa > Chordata > Aves > Passeriformes > Dasyornithidae > Dasyornis > Dasyornis broadbenti. The sequence goes on from VZRN01003941.1 coordinate 2,187,828, forward strand.
CACCACAGACCATCCCTGACTAGAGCTGAACAATAGGCTGAGGTCCAGGGTCCAGGGTCTTAATCATAACTCAGACATCAACTCGTGGCTTTGACTGGCCTTTCTCTAAAACAGTGATAAAGTCTGCTTTGAGAAAATCACAAGACTTCACGTTTATAAAAGGTTTTACATAAGAACAAGGAAGTGCAGTGTAATGACTTAATAGACTTCCCCATGGCCCATAAAAGGTTTTGAAAGTAAATGTGTACCAAATAATAAAAACAAGACATAATGAAGAAAGAATTAAAAAAAAAAAAAAGTAGTAGTGACCTTTTGGGTCATTGGTATTTTTTTTTTGTGGGAAGGCGTTCTTCGACTGAGTGTTGAACACCACTGTACCAGTGGTTCCATTGCCATGAGTCAGGTAGCTGGCACAGAGATCTGGCTTCCTGTTTTGCTTTGAAAGGCTGGCTTTTTGTAATCTGGGTGTTGCTAAACCAAATCTTTTCTTCTGTGAGTCTTTACACGATAACTCAGCAGAGACTGCAAGGGTGTTGCAAGATATGCAACGCTCTCAGCGTTATCAAGGGTATTGTGAATGTTGTGACCTTTTTGGTTTTAGCTTAAGGCTCCGTTTTCTGGAATCCCAGCAGTAAATCTCCTTCAAGCTGAAAATGAGACCAACAGTTTCAAGATCAAGGGCAAACAGAGCCCAGGATGTTTATATTTTGACAAAATTTTACAGAGCAGAGTCTGGACAAACCACAAGTTTGTAACACTGATTTGACTATCAATTCCACAGAGAAACTGGGAGAAGTCTTTCATTTCCATTTGCTTCCCTCAGAGTACAAGGGAAGAGGATGGGTCGAAGTATTAGGTTGCCAGTATACAAACAGCCAAGGAAATAAGTTTTATGCTGGAAACTGTGAGCACCTCTTGCTGCCTGGAATCAGTTACCAGATATGTGTACTTGTTGCCTGCCAGGCTGGAGTTGGATGGGCAGCTCTGTCTGTCAGCTCTGTCTGTCCTTTCATTACGTCTTTTCCCTCACAAAGCAATACACCAGTTTCATACAAGGTCAAGCCCTTTGTGTTTATACTTTATGTAGGTCATTGGGAGCTGTGTTAGAGGCTTGAACTCAAAGAATTACTTCATTGCTGGTCAAGATATTCCTCTAAATTCATGTGGTTTCTGTTTCCTTTAGCACAAGAATCAGGAAGAGAATAGGTAACATCAGCTGAGGTCTCGGTAGTTCTTCTGCAAAACTGCAGCTGTGGTTTTGGCTGCGACTGTGCCCCGCACGAGGCAAGGTCATTTCCTTCCTCAAAAGGCCAAGCACGCGCACGCCAACGCCTGCACGCAGCAGATGGGTTTTGGGAAGGAGCTGGGTGCTGTGGTGGACAGCAGCTGGGTGCTGGGATGGGGCTGTGTTTGGCTCTGCTCAGAAGCTCAAGGTGCAGAGTGTTCCCTACCATGCTGGCAGCATGGCCAGAGCTGCATTATCTTGATAAGAATTGAGTCCTTTTTCAATGGGAAGTTCCAGTGCTAAGATGTCAGGATTTCTCCTTTTCTTTCTTCTTTTAGCAAGTTTTCCATAGTTCAAAATTTATGTTTTGATTTGAGCAAGGCTAATGTTCTGGGGAAAGGTAACAACAGCTCAGGGACTTTTTGTCTCACTGCAAGCCACCAGCACAACACCCACACTCTGAAAGTCAATCTGAGAGCAGGCACTAAAGGCTGCTCTGCTGTTCTCAAGAATGGGAGCAAGACAAAGGCTGCTAAAATTGGGGAAAACTAACACTACCTTTTGGCAAAAATTGAGGTTGTCATCACAGAGGTGTGTTTCTGATTGAAGTTTTTTGGACATGGTGAAAAAAGAGTATAAATTTATCTACATCAATATAGGAAATGCAGGTTGGCATTTCTTATACTGATTTTTACCCTATGTCAGTGTTCATTTAGTCAGAGTTGTGGTCTAACACATAAGAGAAAGTACCTTCAAGGAAAAGTGAAAGTCTTGTTTTTGTGAAATTCTTGGTTTTGCTTTTTTGGGGAGTTTTGGTTTGTGTGTTTGGGTTTTTTTTTTAGAATCAATGCTTATTGTTCCAAAATGTTTGATTTGGTGAATAAATACATTCAGTGTGGACGGCCATAACCTTCTTGGGAAAAACAGGGAGCTTACAGAGAGAAAAATAAGAACTAAATGTGGAAGTGATTAGTATAAGACCATGAGCAGCACTCATGTCTTCAGGAAACCATGTGGCCATTTGCATTTACATCCCCTCTAACACATTCATTGTTGAAGCCTAGAATCTGTCAACAGCATAAATCAATCCCCTGCACATAACACTGAGTTCAAGTTTATTATACCATCAAGGTGGAGCTCAGCTATCCCTGCTGTCATGCTGCTTTAAATAAGCAAATAGATGAAGCTAATTTAAATATCATCTGGTTTTCGAGAGGACTGAGCTTTGTGCTTATATTGCAAAGAATTTGTGTTGGATTGGATTAGAAATAACAGATCTGAGTGGGGAATTTTTTAAGTGAGGCCGAAGTGAAAGAGAATGAAAACTGGTACTGAGTTTTCATATAATGCATCAAAGCTTTGGCATGGTTATTGGCTTTATGAGTGTGCAACTCAATCTCCTAATGTGAATTAATTTCACCCTCATGACAGAGCAGTGAGTATTGTGCTGCAGAGCCAGGCATTATCTTTTGGGATGTGGTGCAGTGAGCCCAAACTGGTATGACAGACATATTCTGACTGTTGGGTTTGCTTGTTCTTTCCCTATAAGAGAGAATGGCCCAGTCATCTATGTTGTGGTGCAACTATATGAAAAGAATTATACAATTCAAGTAGGGATAAAACTAGTGACATTTTATGGAGACAATTCTAGCACAATTCACACTTCCCTCTATGCCTGCTAGAAACTTCTGTAATTCCTCTCCACATTTTATAAGAATTCTCCTGAAATATCAGGTGGATGTGAATGTTTCACCTACAAGCTGCTGCACTTCTGAATTCAGAAATAGTTTTAATTTTTTTCCATTCTCTGCAGAGCAGTTTCTTGACATTCCTGCTAGGCAGATAGAAAACTTTCCATTCCTTTTTAGACACCATGAAGCAATAGAACTAAAGAAAATATAAATTGTACTACTCTATTTTACCAATTCAACACTAATTTACACAGCACACCTGCTTTTAAATGATCCAAATAAAACTCTGTGACTACAATTAAGTGTAGTTCTTTTAGTTCTTTTTTTTTTAAAAATAAATTGAAAAATACCTTTAATCACCTTAATTCCATTGTTCTTGGACTATGATGAAAAATTCAGTCCCTCTTGACTGCTTACCTATCTCAGATGCTCATGGTAGTGTCTGATGGTAGATCCTCAGTACAATTAACTACTTACATTGAAGGGCAACGAGCCCATAGCCCCATATCCAGGACATTCAGCTGCGAGACCTCAATCCCTCTCCATTCTCTGGTTTGTATCTTAAAAATGCCTACCAAAGGAAGAAAAAAAAAAAAAAAATCAGCAAAAAATCTAACACCACAGACTTGATGACAAGAAGGAGAGGTGGGATTGAAATTCGATGTCCTGTTCCTAAAGAGCTGGTGGGAGAGAGATTTTAGCTGAGATTTCCCACTATTCAGCTGGTTGCTGCAGTCATTCAAGAGCTGATGGTCGGAGAGGGAGGAATGGGGAAAACACCCTCTACTTCTCTCCCTGTGTTCACTGACTAATCTTAAAACATGCATAGCAAAGAAATGGGCATAATCGTCCAGCTGTGAAAGCTGCAAAGCATTTGGATATTTCATCAAGTTATGGGCTCAAGTCTTGTGTGCTTGTGTTGGACACTGCAGCCAGAAGCTGAAGCTGAGAGAATATGGGTATTTGTAGGTCTTGGGAAGCAGGAGAATCAGAACTGTGGGACTTTGGCACCTGAACTAAAAACGCATGTCTGTGGCAATGACACACACACTCCTCACCATTAACAAAACCCCGTGTGCTGTGCTCAGTGTCCACTGCCCAATCACTTCCCAAACTCTGCAACAGAAAAAAGCACTTCATTTTTGTTTCCGTTGCATAGCTTCAGCTTTGGCCTCTGTCAGTAGCAACTGAAAGTTATCTTTTGCATGTATGGATTTGCTGCTGCAGACCTGTGTGTTCACCAGAGCTCCCCGTCAGGAGCAGCATTAATCAGCACTTTGGCAGCCCCACAGAAGACGCCAGTGCGGAGCGAGCAGCCAGTGGCACAGGCAGCTGGGCACTGAGGGGCTATCCTGTGGCTGATGTGGGGTGAAACTTACCTGGGAGCAGGAGCACACACCAGGCTGTCCCTGCCAGCCCCAAGCTGCCTGTGTTCAGGGTGGGATGTTGGACAGGCTGCAGCTGCACCTACTCAGGGGCACAGAAGAGCGATGGTCCATTGGCCACTACCTGCCTATGCCATTAATCATTGCTAATGTGGTGCGTTTGCTTAAACTAGTACCAAAAATAAAGAGGAGACAATGACTGATTGGAAAAGGATTTTCTTTATCCCTAATGAGCCACATGGAAGAAAATTTCCTGAATAATTTATCAGCTGGCTAATGACTGAATACAGATTTTATAATGCTGACGAAATGGTGCTAAATTCATCCCTAATATACTCTATGGAATTGCACCAGGGAGCAATTTGGCCCAGTCAAGCAATTGCAGACATTTTTAACTGTTTCAGTATCAAACGGGCAGTGAGTAGGTAGCAGCAATAGATGGAGTCTGAAGAGCCCTTCAGATAGTTTGAAATCAGTGGTTTTTTTTATTTGCTCATTTGTGATGTTAGATCTACAAACAATACCAGAAAAGCTAATGAAGGCTCTCATTTAGCAAAGATTGCATGTAGGCCTTCATTCCAGATAAACTGTAGTCACAGGAAAAAACAACCAACAAATCTAAAAAAAGTCGTACATGGTGTTGAAGTATAGCTCTTTCCTGTTGAATTGATTTATCTTCTGAAAGTAACTGTTTGTCATCCTTTCTCTTTCAAGCACAAGGAATGTAACTTGTAATCTTTCAGACACTATTCATTAAACGGAACTATTTTGGTGATTATAAACCTGCAAGAAAAGATACTAAACTTTACTGATATAATACAAGAAAATGAAGCAAGAAGCAAAACCTCTTCTTGATCCTTACCCCCTCAAGATCTGTGTCCAAATTTTGTGAAAAAAAGATGTATTTGAAGAAAATAAGGGACCCTAAGACAAAAGAATTGAGTCAATTCTCCTGCTGCTTTTTATCAATGAAGGAAAAAGAGCCAGGCAGGATTTAGGGAGGAAGGTGTGGATATGACTGTTCAGGAAAAGTGACAATGGCAAAGAGAGCTCACTTTGGCTAACTGGGAACAGTGAGAAGTCCTTATGATTGGGCTTTGCTGTAATAGGCATTGAGTGCATAGTAATTTTAAACTTAAAATTAATTGCCTGATAGTTTGCTCTTAATATATACAAAAGTCGCAGCTTGAGGGAAAAGAAAGAGTCAGGCCAAACTTCATCTTGTGAGCAATTAGGATATTTCCACCCCTACTGTGTCATGCCACTGTGTCTCAAAGTGTTGCCATATATCAAGTACAAAATCTGGAAATCAGCTGAGTGCTGTGGAAGATGATGGATATTTCTGCTGCAAACTTTCATTGCCACAGTACTTCTGCCATAATTATCAGCGTGAGGTAAACATAAAGGCCAAAATTTATGTTATAGTAAAATAGCACATTTTCTGGGTTCAGAGTGAGTGGAGCAAAACCGCTGTCGTGTTGTAAGTTCTGCAAGCACTTTGGAGCTGGCATTTATGGGATCAGAAATGACGCTTAGTGCATAAATTCCGCGTGACACAGACAGCAGGTCTGGCTCACCACACAGTTGTTTTACGAAAGCTCCAAATCCTCCAAGTTTACAAGGATAGTAAATTCCTAACACATACCAGTTACTAAGCCGAAGAATTAGGCATTTACAACTTCTGTTTCCCCGCGGATATTCCCGGCGAACATAAATCCGGCCGTGCGTCACAGCTGCTCCCCTCGTGGGAGACTTTCCTCGCCTCCGCGCGCGAAGACAGGGCAGCGGCAAATGCTCCATCAGCTCCATGGCAAATGGTCCATCAGCTCCATGGCAAATGCTCCATCAGCTCCACGGCTTCCCTTCCAAATGCCACGGCTGGAGTGTGACCGGAGTCACCTCGCCGCGTTCTGCTGCCCCGCTGCCCTGCGCTGTTCTTGCTTCGGGTGAAAAGCCCCGGCTTTGGGTGAAAGGTCCCGGCTTTCGGTGTCTCGGGCGCCTGAGGGGGCGCGGGC
>VZRN01003941.1:2194163-2206810 GCA_013397935.1 Dasyornis broadbenti
GCGCGGCGCTGCCCCCTGGCGGCCGCGCGGCCCCTCTCCGCTCTGCGCCCGCCGCTGCCCTGAGGGAGCTCAAGGGCAAAGTCACCTTTTACAGAGCGGGAACCAGAGCTCACAGCCGCCTCCCCACGGGTTTCATCCTGGGCCCCGCGGACGTGTATTCGAGGTCAGTTTGGGGATGTTTACGTGTGTATTTACCACGTATTTCACCCAGTGAGCCCCCTCGGGGACGAGGGTTAGAGGCTCACAGCCGCCGGAGATCGGCTCGGCAGCTGGGCCAGATGCCTTGTGTCCTCACAGACCCGCAGACAGATTTTTGAAGCCAAAATGGACCATTAGACAATCTTGCCTCATTTTTTGTATAGCACAGGCTCCAGAGTTTGGCTCAGATTTGCACTGAGATCTTCCCCAGGAAAGCATCTACCCTTGATACAACAAATAGCAAGAGGTGGGGAACTCACCACATCCTTTGAAGTTTTGCCACAGTAGTTTATCACTGTCACAATTAAAATGTGCTCCTGCAACGTAATTAGATTTTTTGTCTGGGTCCTGTGGCTGCACACAGGTCTCAATCATTCTGTCCTTTAAAGTGAAGAGCCCTTGAATCCCTGTTTTTGTCTTTTCTGAAAGCTTTTATGTGACAATCAGCTCATCTTTCACTTTTTTGATAACATGCATAGCTTGAACTTGCCAACTCTGACTGTGTTGTGCTTTCTCCCGCATTCAAATCACATTTGCAGCCTCTCCAATTTATCAACATGCTTTTGACATTACTCTGCTAAGCAGTGACTATACAGAGGGGAATGTGTGGTGCCACTAGTGTTATCAAATACAATTAAGAAGCTGGACTTTGTTTACCAGATGCTGCACTTTGCAGTAGCATTGGCTACAGCTAGGCTGGTATAGTTTCTTGGCCTTGAATTACGAATCTTGCATATTTAAAAGCCAATAGGTAGGATAAATGCTTCCTACGCAGGCTTGGACTGCTACGTCAGAGAGCCCTGCAGGTGTCTGATCAAGAGGCTTGCAGACAAAGAGTTGTTCCTAAAGGACCACAGACTCTGTACTACAGTGCCTGAAACAGCTCACTGCAGAGGTTTGATATGCTCAGCAAGGACTTTTTAGGACTAAACAGAACCAACAAACCGTAGTCTTGGAGTCAGGAAGAGATCTCTATTGCTGTCTGATCTAGGGAAGCTGCTCTATTTGGTTTTTGTGGGATGCTGTTCAAGTGTCAGCAGCATTCAGGTGCAAGGTTTGTCTTACAGTTCATAGGAGTACAAGACCACAATTTGCTGTATAAGCTTTAAAGTTGTAATTTTCTTGTTTTACCCCACTCTTTCCGCACAACCTTTTCCTGCAGATTTGCCCTGCCCTTTCTGGGGTTAGGTTTTGTCTTGCCAGTGGGAACATATTGCCCACCTCATCCTGATTTGATTTCCTTCTCTATGTAGTGCTTTCTGCTTTTTGCCCTCCTTACTCACCCATGTATGTTCCTCGTGTTTCACACATTGTTCAGTGTATGTTTTTTTTTTCTCCTCACCGGCCTGTTTCCCATTCAGCTGTGGCAGAGATATCTGAGCCTGAGATGTCTGTTCAAGCCTATTCATCCTTCTTATTCTTGCTCTTGTTTGAAAGTTTGCTCATTCCTTTGAGACAGAAGCTCCAGATATTCCCTAACTCCAAGACATTAACCAGACAGTAGGCCATTCAGGCACCTGGATGGCAATAGCAGGACTGACATCCACAAGCCATCAGGAACAGAAAAGCATGTACACAAAAGTTTGGGCAGTTGACTTGTTGCAGGACTTTGCTGAAAATCTAAAGAGGCCGAGTAGAAATTTCAGAACATCTTTTTCGAGCTCTCTGCTGTTGAAAATTCCCACTTGAACTCCTGTCTGTGATCAGATCAATGAAAGCAGCACTCGGGGGTATTTGACTGACTAGACTGAGTGATTTGTCTCCAAGCTGTTCCTGCTAGTTTGGGTCTGTATGTTAAGGGGTGAAACATTTGAGAATCTGCTCATTTCCCATCTTATTCAGAAGATTATATGTGAAGATTTGTAAAAGAAGAACAATCAACCCCCTCTCTTCTGCAGCATAGAAATCAGATGATCATGTGATTCCAGTTAAATACCTGCCTAGATAACTGCCTGATAACACCTAACTGGCTGGTGGTTCCAGCCAGAACTGACTTGTTGGTTTCAGCAGTGCTTTCTGACATGATGTTCTTTGTGCCTAATTACATGTTGGTTCATGGCTTGAGTCCAGGCTCTCCCACCATCCTCACTTCCTGTTATTGGCTCATGTTTCATCTTGGCCGCAGGCAAATCAACTGTGTTTTCTCAGGCAGGAAAAACCAAGCCCCACATGGGGACAAGCTTGACCCTGAACCGTGCCCTGCCAAGCACTCGGACCTCCAGGCAGTTTGGGCCGGTGACTTGAGGCCACGTTTGGCCATGACTAAGAAAGATACTCTGGGATATAGCTTGTGCAACTTCAGTGTGCGGCCACTCCCAGCTAACCAATTTCCTGAGCTGTTTCTTGTCTACTTACCAGAGTTATCTCTTTTCATAGGAATTTCCAAAGTTTAGATGCACCCTTCTGCACTGAAAAAATGCGGTGGAGCAAGAGAGAAAAGCTGTACTTTCATAGCTTTCTTATGCTTTCATAACTGCTACTTTTTTATACCATTTCAGAGAATTCTCTCATTCTGACATTTCAGTGAAACATGGAAGATCAAATTGAATAACATCCCATCGTAGGGATTTCGGCTGATAAATAGCTGAGGCATAATTTTGTGATTTATAAGGTCAGCAGCCACCCAATATTTGTAGTGTGCATGTGACTAACATCAATATTTTGAATATCCAGATAGCCTATACCCTAATACACATGATCTGTAGATTGTTTTTATGTCAGCTGACTTAGACTACTCTACGCCTACCAGTCATTAATATCTTCTCAGCCTCTCCATAAAAGGAAATATAATGAATAGAATTGCGAGTCCAGTTTCTGATTATGTGAAAAGCATGGACAAAGTCTATTGTGTATGTGGGCTCTTTCACGGGGCACAGGCAGAAGAGCTTATAGAGGGCTGCTGTATAGCAGCCATGCAGAGATGGGTAGGAGAGGGTCTTGTGTTTGCTGGTTACACAGTGATTGCATTCTGATGCTGGGGATCAGGCACGGAACAGGATCGTTGTCTTTTTCTTGGTCTGACTCTTTTTTCTCCCTGCTTTGTCACTAAGGAGACAAATGTGTTGTGATGCAAGTATTGCCAGCATTACAAATGAGGTGTGCCAGTTAATAAATAATGGTAAACTTATTTTACTAAGTCTCACCACACTTAGGACAGCATCAATTCCCATGGGGTTACAGGGCTGAGGAGGGTAAGGGCAGTGGCAGGAGTCTGGAGAAGGTGAGCGAGGCTGAGAAGAAAGAGGCTGAAGGGAAAATCAGAAGCGCAGATCCAGCCTTTTGCTTGCCGGCTGTGCCTACACCTCTGTACCTGTAAGGTCACCTGTGTCCCTTTAAGAGAAACAGTAAGGTGAAGGTTTACTTTGTGTGAACAGAAATTGGATGTCAATGGAAGGAGTGTTTATGCTTACCTGGTGACTGATTGCACCCAGAGCAGACCTTTGGCCTTTCTCTCCCCACCCTCTCTGTTCACTCCCACCTGCATGCAATGACTGGAAAGTCTTCAAGGCGGGCACCTGTTTGTACTGAGCACTGTGACCCCTGGTCAGCTTCGGGCTGCTGTGTCATCAGCATTAGAAGGCTGTTGATAGTTTTGGTACTTTGGTTTTGATTGAATCAAGAATAAATGAGCTAGATAAATATATGCAAAATGTTACTTGAATTTGAGGACACAAAAGAATTTTTCAATAAAGTCAAGCAATCCAATGTCGTATTCCCAGCTAAATGTAGAATCAGTGATTTTTCGAACAAAAAATAGATCTTTTTACAAGGAGACTGATAGTGGTGCCAGATCACTGAAATCCCAACAATAACAACAAATATATTACAAAATTAAAAAAAGCGCTGGCTGAGGGAGCTGGGGCCCAAGGCAAGCTGTGATTGTTTCGCCTTTTCTGGAGATAGAAATACCTTTGTCTCAGAGGAAATAGAGCAGACATTCTTTGTAGCTGATTTGCTTCTGACTTCCTTTGTGCTAGAGATGCATGTTTTCCTAGAGCTTTTTGAGAAACTGAACCTTTCTGCTATGATTTCACACTTCAGCAATTTAAGTCCAGCTAGTTCTCAACAGTATCAAATTTTGCTGATGTTAACAAAAAACCTCCCAAAAACCCTACCTAAATGTCTCTTTACTTTCCCTAGCAGACCATTTCACCCATTTCAGAATATTCATGTACTCCAGCTTTCCTTTATGACAAAGCTGAATACTTAAGTTGCTGGTGGCAAAGTTCATGTTTGCATTGTTTTCTCCACTGTTTAGTCTGGCATCTGTTTCAATATCACTGCTTTGTGTTAGAATTAGCAGGGAAAAAAGCATATTTATGCAGTACAATAGGTTTTCATAATAATTTCCAGATGGTAGATCCCATCCTTTCTTTTCTTATGATTCACTGAAACTCAAAACACTGTGTGGAGTGGTCTGGAGGTAAAGAAATAGGGATGAAAATCTCCTCAGGGGAAGGCTGGTATGACTTGCTTCTCATGAAGAATCTGTCAAAGGAAAAAGAAAGTTAAAAAACAGGATCTGAATTGGTAATCAATAAGGAAGGAATTTATTAATCACATTGAGTGCAAAAAATAGACTAGTAAACAGTGTGATGATAAGATCATCAGAATATCATGAAAATGGAACAATTCCATAGTCTTTTATTCAGACCTTGCCTAGATGAACCATTTAAAATCAAATACCAAAATCAATTAACATACTCTTTTGATGTAATTTTCTCTCTCTTTTAAGGAAAATACTGAATTTCTTGAGCTCACAGCAAAACATTTACCCAGGCTGAATTAGCCAGGTGAGATCCAAGTAGATGGGCTCTGTTCCCATGTGTAAGGATTCATTCACAGAGTGCTGTTGTTTGGATGACATATTTATATTAGCTCAAAGCTGCCTTACTGAGGAGTAAGTAAAAATCTCTTCCAGGCAGTGGAGATGCTAATATTCCCAGCTACCTTCCCTGTCTTTTTCTTCATGGACTGCACACCAATATTTGGCTTTAGCCATTCCTGTTCTCTGGTACTTTTAAAGGGGAGATGGCTGCCTCTTGCCTTATTTGGGAGTGGGAAAATGTGAGCCCTTCATGGATGTGAAGAAGCAGATGACAAAGCTATACAATACTAGAGGCATTCAGCAGAGTGGGTTATCTGGGTGGAAAGAGGGACACAAGTCCCTCTTCACAGTTCTGTTTGATAAAAGCCATTTAAGAAAATGTGTCGTTCCTTACTTCCAGATGTTAAAGAAATTCTTTCTCTTGGCTGTTCTTCTAGCTCTTGGCCTCTGACTTTTGAGCAATGATACCATAAGTGAATTTTATTGGCTACTATAGTGCCAACAAATCAAGCTGAAAGAGACTTTGTGACAAAGTTGATTTATTTTTCCAATGAAAGTCATCTTCATGAGCTTCAGATGATAAAATGACACACAGTTGCCATTCTACTTTTCAGAGTTTGGCAAGGACTCTTTTCTTGATGTTATGAAGGTGAAAAATGTATTTATTTCTACATGTGAGATTTATTTATTCCCTCTCACTTCCATCTCTCATTCATTTATCAGTCCAGGAAAAGAGCATGTCATTTTAAAACAAACAAAATCCTTGATACGTGGGTGGCTCCAGATTCACTGCAGATCCCTACAGAAGCCTTCTTTGTGAATACGCCTGTTTGGATGTGGTGAAAGCTGAGAGTTTCATGGATTCCTGCTGCCCTCCATTTGGGTGACAGTGCTGTACTCTTTCATTGACCAGCATGATTCAGTATGTTTTGGTTTCTGTCTTGTTTCTTTTCGTGCCTCCCATATCCTCAGTAGCACTATACTCTTCAAACATAAAAGTACCTCCCATTTAGCCTGCAGATGTATTTCACTCTGTCATCAGTGGGATATCCAGAGAAATTAAAGGCCTCTGTGTTTAACTCTTTCATAATCTCTCTTTTGCACAGGGGACATCATAGGCTGCCTGATGGATATTATAGAAAAATAATCTCAGTCAGCAAAGCCTGATTTGGTGACTTTGCAGCTGCTTGTGAACTGGGTACAGAACTACCACCCTGAAAGGAAAAATAAAAAGAAATGCAAATTCTGTACCATCTTTAGCTGTGGAAGAGATGATTTGCAACACAGGCACAGTTGTCACCCAAGAAAGACTCACTGTTTCTAACTTCTTGAAAGATACTTGATAAATTTGTGGACTGTGTGTGGGCTCTTTTCTTCTTTTCCTGGCACAGAACCTGTTAAATACAAGAGGGTCAAATGCTCCTTTTGGTCTTCCTGCATGGAGGCCACCTGGAGAGCTGTGGTGGAACAAAGCACACTTCTCCCTGCTGCCGGTTACCTCTGCAGGAACTGACTGGGGGCACTTGAGACTTGCTGTGCTCTCGCTGGCTGCAACCTGGATGTCTCTCCCTCAATATGGCCAAAGGGGGCTTTTCTAAACAGGCAGAGAAGACCTAGTATTGAACAGGTCTCTCAGTGCCATAGTCGAGTTATTTTCATGTCCGTGATCAAAGGCACTGGTGTGTTTCAATGTTATTTCAAGTCAGGTTACTTGGGGGTTATTCAAGTAGATGATCTTGTGAGAGTAATTTAGTGAAAGGAAGCATTTCCTGAAAGTAGATGGGGAAAAGACATTCAGTAGTTAGCAATTCTTGGATGTTGTGGAATATATGCAGGGATATCAGAAAGTAAAAGGAAAAACTAAGGGAGAAGAGGTGAGCACTTTTGTGAGAGACTGGATCAACTGGGAAGTTGCTACTGAATGGTCTGGTGGGACCTATTGTCACTGGACATTACCCAAGTGTAATTTGAGGGTATAGCTGGTATTTTGCAGCGTTTAATGTATTATAATTGCTGCAAGAAGTGTACCTTTCTGTGAATGTACCCTGCTATCAACTGCAAATTTGCCTAGGAAGTAAAAAGTGTGTATCAAAATGAGGGCAAGGAGGAATTTAAGTGATACAGTAAGAAAAAAATCATTCATACAGATAGTGAGACTTCAGTTGTATGTTCTTGAGTATGCACCTTCGTATTTCAGATGTCTTGATTGTGGATTTCTTTTTTTAAGAATGGCTGGCCATTGACAGTTACCCAGTTTCCCAGTATCTTTCAAATTTAAAATGACATCAGGAATTAAAGAAGTATCCCTAGAACATATTTGTTGCAGCTCACACTGGTTTTAACAGCTTCCCAAAGGAAAGGGGAAGTAATCTTTCCACAGTGCATGTATAGACACATCCAAAATGCAGTTGTACTGGCACTTTGGCTCCTCAGGGCATGCCAGGGGGGAGGTGTGTTGACACAGGAGAATCTGAGATCTTTTGTTGCAGTGTGTTGTTGTTACTTTTTTCAGCAGAAAATCTCTGAATCCCAGATTCAAAACTTTAGTGATGGAAGGCAGAAGAAATAGAAATATTCTCTATTAAATGATTCCCTTAAGTCTGCTGTGAATAACAATTCTGTAGGAAGAGACTACCAAAGCATGTGAGGGATAAGTGCTTCTGAGGAAACCAGGAGGCTTTACAGTCTGAGACTGCTACAACAATAAATATGCAATCAGTTCAAATTATATGGCAAACTCTTAAATAGCGTCAGTGTATTTTGGCATGAGGGCTGAGTTTAAATGCATTAAGCTTTTCAGTGAGTAGTAATAATAGGGCATTAGAGCATTAAGAACAGGATGAGCTTTGCCAAACCTTTGCTTTAGCTCTTTGCCTAAGGGCATATTTAAAAGGTAATTTCAATGTGGTTTTAACTGGCTGCAGTGCTAACCCAGGAAGGGCGAGGGAAAACCTGGCAAGGGCTCTTGAAGTTTTGAGGTCTTAGGTTTTTGGATTACTGTCATAGTGGGATGTAGCTGGATCATTATGTGAGCAGAGCTTTGTTGCAGCTTGCATGGCTGTGAATATATGAAAGGAGTTTCCCAAAAAAAGGGAAAGAAACAAAATAATATGTGTAATATTGGTGTGTGTATGCATGAGCCAGAACCTTTTATAGAGCAAAAGATAGCTCTTGTGCTCCAGTACCTGCCAATTCTTCAGACTGTGACTCTGCCACATGAGGTCCTCTTAGAAAACACCCTTTTAGTCATTAATTGCAGGCAGGATCCCAATAACTTCTGGATCTGATAGAGGGATAAAAGCTATGATTCATCAGATGGTTAAATGCATAAATTCTCTAATGAATAGAGTCAGAAAGAGACAGAAAAAGGGGTTGTGAGGGGGAAGGAGGTCTGGCCTTCATGGCACTGTGTCTACTCAATGTTAAAGAGAAGCAGTTTCCAAGACATTTTGTAGCTGGAGGCTAACACAGCCTTAGGCTTGAGGCTGTGATTCAGGATAGCTGGCGCTAGCCTTGGGAATGCTACTCCAGAAAATTCTTAAATTGGAACACCAAACCCTCAACTGAGAACATGTTTTGACTTTATTTTTTTTATTTTCAAGTATTCCTGTTTGAGAGCACAGGAGAACAGGCTTTCCATCAGGTTCTGCTGTCAAAAGTCATCTAGGGGTGATCACATCTGCTGTTGTGCAAAATTTCAAATTGATATTCTACATTTTAAAATTCAGTCAAGTTCAGGTTGTGCTTTGACTGATTTACAAAGTGAACTGTCTCGTGACCAATGCAATTGTTGACTGCTTTTTCAGAATGATACTGGTAGATGTAGCACTGCTGTCATTCAAAGTAATTCCCGTGGTCTAGTTATCTCAAAACTTCACTCAAAACAACAACTTCTCCAAGAAACATTTTCAGAAAGTCAAAGTAAATATTTTTTTCAAATGGCTTAATGAAAATACTGTAAACTTCTTAGTTAATGGTTCCACACAGAATCTCAGCACCCAGCATTTGCAGCTGGCTGTACCACAGCTCTAACTGTACTGATTGGCAGCTTCTTTGGGTGTTATTTTTCAGCTGACTTGAATAAACTACCCTACCAAGGCTTTGAAATTTTAGAGAGGGACCTAAAAACCCTCAACAGTATCAAATCAGGCTTCCAGCCTGCACACTCAGCAAAGGGAGTACCAACACATCCAGGTTTTATCCTTTTAGATCAAGTTAATTTAATTTAATTTAAAGAAGAAATTCCATTACAGCATTAGTTTATTTACTGTGATATCCGAATTCCCATATGGGCTATTGTATTCTGAGTATTGTATTCTTCCTAGTTATTCAAGATGCAATATTTTTGTGTTAGCTTGAGGAGTTTTCCTGTGTGTGTCACCACACATATGGGCAGGCTTCACCTAGCTTTCCCTTAGACAGGCTAAATTAAATGCTCAATAATATTGGCAGAACAGTCCTCGGGACATAGTCAAGAATGTCTCATAATTTCTAAAATTATTTTGGACTCTTACAGGATGTCAAACCCAATGGAAGTATAGACCATTTTGGAACTGCTGAGGCCATGTTGTACATAGAACTCATTTTCACATACCTTGGAATCTTTAGAAAATTTTCCATTATCTGAAGGTGAATTCATGTGGAATTCTTTCATTAAATAATGGATGGATATTTTTATAAAGTCTAAATTCATGCCAAATACTTTTCCTTAAGCAAGCTGTTTTATCTGAGAGAGCTCAAGCCTGAGCCAATGCCTCTGCAATCTACAGATATTAGATATTTCCTTTGAATTCTAATCCAAGAAATAAAATGTCTCTGACTTCTGCAGCATTTTCTTATGGTAACATTTTGAATTACTACTTCTGTAGTGAGGAGTCCCTTGAAATAAGTCCCTACAGTCCCAGAGCATAAGAGAATAAAATAAGATAAATAATGAAAAATGCAGATTAAATGATGTTGCTCTCCAAGCCTTAGCTTTTCATTTCTCCACTTTGAGGTCAGTGTTTTAACATTGCTTTTTTAGTGAAATCTATAAGGATCATGTTTCTACATCTATCTATCTATCTGTCTGTCTGTCTGTCTGTCTATCTATCTATCTATCTATCTATCATGATTGGTAAATCAAGTATGCAAACAGTTGATTTGAAAAGAGAATACTTACATATTTCATGGACTATTCAGCACAGCCATAAGAACATTTCATAAGAGAACATATTATTCAAAGCTGTAAAAAGAATAACATATCTCACAAAATGACAGAATAAGGACATTACTGCCGAATCGACATAAAGAACAAGGAGGATGACACACCAGAGATGATGTACAGATACCAGAACTGTGCTATAATGGAATTTTTTTTTGCCTGATGAACACCGTACAGAATTTTCTTCCACAAGATCCAGATTACATTCCTTTTAATTTTTTTTTTTTTTAACACCACATCTGGGTAGACAGGATGTTTTTTGAGAAAAAAATTGCTTATTTTTGTTGGAAAAAATCTGATGCCTTATGCTGCAAGGAGACTTCTATAGCTATACATCTTTTGTGGCTGTGACCTCTCGGGCAATGTCTCTTATGTCCTTCAGTATGTAAGATATACCTTGCACAGTGGGGCTTTGTTCATCATTGCTCATCTTTTGCTTTGTCTACCTTGAGTCTTTTAATGAAATATGGAGTCTGCTTGTTTGGTGTGCTGTGCAAAGAGCTGACACAGCCTGTTCCAAAAGAAATGTGTGAAATGAACTCCCTCTTGGGGCCTGTGATGTTTGTTCTTTCTCACATGCTTCCATTTTATCTAAAATAAGTAATTTGGAGTAAAAGCACACAATGGTTCTTTGTGCATGTAGAAATCAGTAACTTTCTGGATTTTAACTTCAGTGAAGAGAGATTTTTGCACCCTTTTTTGTCTTGCAAATGAAGGTAAAGCAATTGTCATATATTTCTTAGAACATGTCATAGAGAACCCACACCTTACCCTAAAATGACCTGGAAACAATTATATATTCTTATGGTGAAAGGACCCATCTGAAAAGCCTGGGAGTTTCATCATAATGATTGCCAAACCAGAAATGTAGGTGTTTCACAGGTATGTGGCCTATCTGTGAAAAACACAGCAAATTCCAAATTTTTCATGGTATTTTGTCTTTATGATCAAGTCATTTAAAAAATGCTCTTTAAATCAGTTCATCTCTGGTTTTTTGTCCTCAGCTGTTCATCAGAAATTATGTTCCACTTTTCCCCAATTAACCTGAATTCATTGAAGGCAGTTCTTTTCTAGGCTGTCTGAATCTGTACTCTCTTCCTAGGAAGAAAAGCCCCTTTTCACAGCTTGCCACTCAAGTTTTGGCAAAAGGTGAAATTGCAGCCATGATAGATTTTTGATCTTTTTGTCCTCCAATTTTGTTTCAGCTACAGGCATTCTGCTCTAGGACACTTGCAGAAGTTACTGAACAGCAAATGGTGCATCAGCTATTTCAAACCTGGAGATAAAATAAGCAAGGCAACAATTTTTGTAAGTGTGAAAGATATGAAATGAAACAGACATTTAAGGAGGTTTCAGCAGCACTCAGACTCAACCAGCTGGAACAGTGGCTGCAGCAAGCAGCCAAATTCAAGGCAAGGGACAAAGATAAATGGTGACCTGGTGGTGATGGGTGAACTCTGGTGCTGTTGATGTGATGTATTTACAATCATCTACTACTGGAGAGATTGGAACAAATAAGGAAATAAATCTAAAAGCAGAGACCACTCTGAGGTGTTGAAACACTGCCTGCAAATGCCCTGTTTCTCTTCCTGGAGCTGCAGTGCTCCCAGTGTAGGTGCTGACAATGATGGCAAAGGGCAGAAGAGCAAGGAAGCCTTGACTTCTGTACAACATTGCTCTTCTCTGCTTTATCCTCATGCCATTTCCAAAGCTTGTGAGGCCAATCCCCCTTCTGAAGATGTTGGCAGAATTTTTTTCCTTCCATTTCTTCCAGTTTGAATCTTCTCTGAAGACATAAGGAATAACTTCTGGAGGAGGGAGAAAGAGAGAAATGAAAATGCACATTTGGAAAATCCTCAATTTTCATGAAGTTTTCTTAAAGAAAAGAGAGAGAGTGATGAAAGACAAAAGGGTCAGAACCTGGCATGGACTTGAAGTGAACAGCACTCAGATTCATTCCTGGGAGTGTCGTGGTTTAGCTTGGCCCAGGTTTTTTCTAGTGGGGGGGGACCACAAAGATGGCTCCTCTGTGAAGCTTCTCGAAGCCTTCACCATGTCCAGCTCTGAGGTGATGGACATGATGCTGGCCAAGCCTGGGCCAATTAGAGATGTTGGTTACGCCTCTGTGAAAAACATATTTAAGACGAAATCAAAACAATGGGTGCACGCACTTTTCCTTAGCCAGAGGAGGAGGAGTAGGTGAGAGTATGTGTGGGAAAACAACATGGAGAGACCAAGGTCAGTGGAGAAAGAGGGGGAGGGGGAGCTCCAGGCGCCGGAGCTCTGCAGCCTCTGCAGGCCGTGGTGAGGCCCATGGTGAAGCAGGGGGTGCCCCTGCAGCCCATGGGGGCCCACGGGAAATGCTGAGATCCACTCGCCCATGCCGAAGCGAGTGGATACCCTGAAAGTGGCCGTGGT
>VZRN01003941.1:2207005-2262840 GCA_013397935.1 Dasyornis broadbenti
GGCGGGCTGCCGACGGTGAGACCCATGGCTACGCAGAGGAAAAGAACCTCTCCCCGGGCAGGGGAAGAAGATCTGGGTGATGAACTGACCTAACCCTCCCCCCATACCTTGTTCCCTTGTGCAGCTGCTGGGAAGGAGGGAGGGGGGTGAGCGGAGAAACGGTGGCCTTGAAGGGTTTATTTTACCTCTCATTTACTCCTCTGACTCTGTTAGTAATAAATTAGATCACTTTGCAACCTAAGTTAGTCCTGTTTTGCCTATTCTAAGTGCGTCTTCTCCCAGGTTTCCTTATCTCAACTCATAAGCCCTGGGTGTGGGTGTGTTCATTTGGGGGTACCTGGCATTTGGCCGGGCTCAAACCTTGACATAATTGGCGTCCCAACGTGTGGCTCGAGAAAGTGGAAAAGAAACTATAACAGGGAGGAATGTCCAGGTGGATATTGAAGCACTGCATGAAATAAAGGATATCTGTAAGTGATTTGATATTGAGTATGCAGAATCAAGCTTTATTCCACTCAGTGATGTATGCGTAAGGACACCTGGTAAGCATCTGGAAGAATTTAAACCAGGAGGAGCCCCAGTGCATTCTTTCTGATACATTTTTGCTTATTACCAATTCCCCAGAAATTGTTTCCTGTGTGTGCTTTGTTTTCAAATGCATAGAAAATAGAATTCACTTTCCAGATCTCCATTTTGGCAGTTCAGAGAGAGGAAAAAGGTGTACAAGAATAGGTTAATAAGAGTCGACTCTGAATCTGCTCTGTAGAGCTTCACAGGTGCCAAGCAAAACACAATGACATGAACTGATAAGAGGGCATGAATGAAGTAGGAATGTTGGCACTCACAAATCTGGGCTATCTGTCCCATTAAGATTAGAGGAAGTTGTCTTAGTTGGGGGTATCAGTGTCCTGCTTATAGCAAAATGACAAAGAGATGCAGAGTGCTGAGACTTCCTTCTATAGCAGTATAGTAATATGCCTACAGGAGAAACATAAAGCAGCTTAGGAAGGCCATTGTGTATGCAGTTGGTGCAGGCTTTTAAAGAAGCTTAGTTTCCTGATGCAGTTAATGTGATACAGCCCTGCAGAGAGTTGGAAGGAAATAAATCTCTCCAGGTATTATCCAGAAGAGCTTGTTCCTTGTGACATTACTGTCTCTGACCTAGGAGCTGCTGTGGCAGTAGGAGGGCAGGGTGGTGACAATCTAGTAGAAAAGCACAGTTTGTCCAGAGAAA
Organism: Dasyornis broadbenti; assembly: GCA_013397935.1. Taxonomy (NCBI): domain Eukaryota; kingdom Metazoa; phylum Chordata; class Aves; order Passeriformes; family Dasyornithidae; genus Dasyornis; species Dasyornis broadbenti. The sequence goes on from VZRN01003941.1 coordinate 2,208,240, forward strand.
ATCTTCTTCAGCATTGAGATTTTCAAGGCATGAGGCTTGTCCATCCTTCAGTTGACCAAAGTGGGCACAGGACATGTACCGCACTTTGTCCAAAAAGCTCTCCTGAGACACAGAGGTGGCTTTTATATTAGCTCCAATCATGTTGGCAGTACATGGGGTTTATAAGCAACAAGATTTCTGTAGGACAAGAAAGTATTTAGTCTCTGAAGCAATTGTTTTGTGATTGCCTGGCAAGGACATCTCTGCCTCAGAGCTTTTCACTGGAAGGCAGAAACAATTCTCATGTGACTGGTAAATACCTTGATGTAAAAGACTTGACTTTTACGCAGTTTTTAGGGATCCTGTGCTTTCAAAGTAAGGCAATGTGTCTTTAATAATGTTATGACACACAGAAGAACTGGGAACAAAATGATCTTTATTTTCTGGCCACAGTAATGTGACATGGGTTGAGGTTACAGCTAGTTACACTTTATCCAGTGGCAGTTATGGTTATAAAGCTTTAACTTTGCTATCATCAGGATGGTCTTGAATTAATTTTTTTCCTATTCTCACAGTGTTGCAGCCAACAAGGCCCCTATCATTCTGTCAGACACTGGAATTGCATCGTGTGGTTTAACGCAGATTCTGTGAGAACCTTTAACTCACACAGAAAATTTTCTGACCGCTTAGACTTATTCCAATCTAAACCAATACCACGGTTCAAAAAACTCAGAAAGTATGCAGCTGCATGTTTGCAAACTGAACACAATGTACACGTCTTTACAAAGTATAAAAAAAAATATTGCATCATTTTACTAAGGCTATATTTTCAGGCCACCAGGCACTTTCTCCTGAGAGTTTGGAGACAGTCTTCAAATGATCCTTAGCTTTACAAGGCATAAAAATAAATTTGGAGCTAATACAGGCAGATTCTTGGCAGGGTTTTTCTTCACTCTGCCGTACGTAACTAGGAGTGCAAACCAGGGCCAATATTTTTGGCTGTGAAAAGCAGAGCTTATGAAAACAGTACCACAATGTTTTTTTCAGGGTGTGTGGCCATAGTCAAGTTAAAAGAATAGCACGAGTATAATAAGCTGTCTATACAAAGAATTTGCTGAAATAAAGTGGTCATTTTTTAAGGGTTAACATTTGCAATAGGACTGTTCCATATGTTCAAGAATAATTATTGCACTAAATGAGAAAATGAAAGATCAACCACTGTTACAGATTTCTGAAATGTTACAGTCAAATTCCCATCTCTGTGTATGAACTTGTTCTGATAGATGAGAGCAAGGCAAGATCTCTCCTTTTGCAATTCCACGTAGCATCAGAGCAGGTTGCTGAAGACCAAGGCATCATCCAGCCTGCAGACGTCTGAACCTCTGTCCACTGGGATTCAACAAGCACATCCTTGCACCCATATTCCATAACAGTACTCTTCCTCAGGGGTCTGCTACATTAAGGTGGTGCAAAGCAATGCCCAAGTTGCACCCTTACTGAAAACAACAAGAAAATTACTGGGAAAGGAAAGGTCCATGTTGGTCCAGAGGAATAGCAGCAGTTCATTTATTTCCAGGGCCTTCTTCACATGTTGGCATTTTCAATAAAGAATTTGTTCTTCCACAATTAATCCAATCCTGTAAACAGTATCAAGATCTGGTGGATAACTCTTATTTTGCAACACAAGAGAATTCAAGAAAAAAAAAATGGGTAAAAAGATTAACCATAATGGTACTGTTCAGGGAGAATGACTCATATAAATATGGCCCAATATGTCCTACATTGATTAGTAGTGAAAAACAGTTTATTTTCTATCACAATAGTATCCTGCACCAAGAAACAATATCTCCTGATGCAGTCACAATTAGTTACAGTGGAATAACTGCAACAACAGGTGTTGCACGTACATTTAAACAGTTCTCTCAATGGTTTACACTGAATTATTTGCTAGGATGAGTGAAAATATATCATCCTGTCAGAATACTTTTGTTCCTGTTTGAAAACTGTGTTTCCATTCTTCTTAGAAACATATCAATTTTATTCAATATGAGTTCTTTGCTATCCACCATAAGACCTTCTGGCACTAGAAATTTATTTTGCAGAATGATTAATATGGTATAATGTTCCAGCTTTTCCACATAGCAAAAGGCAATACCCAAATTTGCTTCAAGGTGCACAGGATCACAGAGTGGGTAATTTCTACAGAGTCTGCTCTGGCTGCTGCTAGACCAGCAAGGAAGCAGGATAACGTTGAATACACACTTTTCACCCGCCTGCCTGAGGACAGACACATCAAAAACTTTCCTAGAACTGAGGACATCTGGGTATCTGACAAATGGAAATGTTTGGAAGATATGTGGCAAACTGCCTATCAAACAGGCAGCAGCAAAGTTTTATTGATATCAGGCTTTAAGCCTCCCTGGACTTTTGCACCAGCCCCAAAATGCAGCAGTTGCAGAAACACTGAAGGAGCAGCACACTGGGCTGAGAGCAAGGATGGGAAGCACCAGCACTCCTATACACTTGGAGGCAAAGAAGAAATGAGGGAATGGTGGGCAGTTGGAGGTCTGGACATGTTGACTCAAACTGTCGTGCAGCCCAGAGTGATCTCCTCTTCAGCAGGACTATCCTCAGCTTCCTTCAGCAATGGCAGCTTTCAGCAGGACATTGCACAAAACCCATCCTTGGATCAGATTAACTTTTCTCATTTTTACCTATACCAATAAAGCCATAGGAAAATCTGTGGGAAAAAAGTCATGAGATCCTGCTCCTGAAGGATTGTACCAAATATGCCTTAATTCGTGGAACAGCCAGGGTGATCCTGGTGGGACTAATGCTATTTGGCCACATGCTTGGGAGAAAAACAGATTAAATATTGTTACTTTTAAGATAAACCAAGAATTTAAGTCTCTTTCAAAGAAGCCGAATCTCTTTGAAACACAGGAAAGTCAAAATAGTATTTTCTAATATTTTTTTCTGTTCTCTCATTTGAAGGCAATGTTGCAGTTAACTTAACCATACTGGGTATTTGTATGATAGGAGCCAGCTTCCAAGAGTCCGCAAGGATTGACAGCAATTGGAGAGAAATCTGGGAGAGGAAAAAGAGGACTATGTTTCTTCAACATTTTTAATGAAGCACAGTAAATTTAGAGCAGCAAATGCATGTAGAGACTTGTTATTCAAAAGCCTACATTGAGTAGTTAATGGGAAAATCACGATTTATTTAGAAAGGCAAGATTGGGTTCAATTACAGTTCTATATCCACTTGCACATTGGGCTTTCTGTTCAGTGGAAGTAATTTCTCTCTGTAGTAAAAATTCAGTATAATTAGAAAATAGTCTTGTGCAATCATTTTGGTCCTGGTTTATCAGGAAAACCCAAGATGCTTTTGGCATCTGCGGGTGTCCTTATCACAGAAGAACCCTGGCCTGGTTCTTACCTTCCATTGCCCTCTTAGCAGATGCCTTTTATGGAAGCAGCAATATCCTTGAGGAAGTTGCATGGTCTGAGGAGCTGTCAAGGAATGCTCCAAGATAAGCATGTGTGAATTGAGTAGTGTGGTGCCCCCACCAAAGTAATTACAGTGCCATGAGCAATGTCCTGAGGTATATAGTAATTAAAGATGGTCTCGCACATCAGTGTGGCACCCTTCATGTGGTTATAACAGACCAACAGCAGTTGCTCTAGCTGCTAAAAACCTGTGTTTTGCTTTACATTTAGCTCTTCTGGACGAAAAAGAAATGTGCATTTACCCCCTCTCTCAATGTATTGGTTTTGTAGATTTTAACCATGGAAGAGACTTCTTGGAACAGTTGTCAATCTCATAGAGGCTGCAGAGGTGACAAGGGAGCTGCATTCATCCCCTTTGGGATGTCACCCCTTTTGTCTGGTGTGGTGAAGGCATTCCTTTGAGTGGTCCCTGCTGCTTGGCTGGAAAAGGACTGCACCACATCTGTGGCTTCTCATATGTTGCGTACAAGTGTTGCAAAATGCAAAAAGAAAAAATGCAAATGTGTTCAAAATGACCTCAATCAGGAAACAATTTATTTGTGTGCACAGGGCTTTCTGTGTCCATATTGGTTTGTGCTTCAATGACTTGAGTCCAGTTCCGAAAGAAGCAGAGGGATGCACCCACTTATAACTGCTTCAGAGTAATGGGGACAACTGGGAGTATTAACAAAAGAAAAGTGCGAAGAAAAGTAAACCCAGGGAAATATTTTAACAAACTGTTCACTCCCCTCTACCTGGACTGTTTGTGTAAGCACAGTCTAAAAAAGCACACCAAACCACATTACAAAAGGAAGCAGTGAAGTTATTCTATTGACATTCAGACCATATCAAAAGCACTTTTTCTGCATTCTCATGGGGGGTTGTTTTTTAAAGGAAATATTAATGAAATGTATTGCAAACATAAGACCTGCTTCTGATTGAACTTCTTCTGTGAGCATGGATCTGTTCCAATGCTGTTAAAGTAAATGGGAGGAATATAACAGTGACAGGACAGGCCTGGACCCAGAGGAAAATACAGCAAGTGCTGGCAAGTTGACAGGGGAACCGTGCTTAGGAAGGCTATTTGTAACCACTCCATGATGTGGGCAGCTGTGCAGTAGCTCTGTTGCAGAATCAGATCTATAAACCAGACATTATAAATATAGTATATTGTTAGGCCATTGCTGGGAGAAGTTTTTTCTGAATTTTCTGGATTTGATAATTTATAACACCTAAAATGGTTGCACATTATTTCCCCAAACTGTAAAATTGTAAATGGTATTATTTTAGAGTTATTATCATATTTATTTAGAGTTATTATCTTGTTTACTGTGGTTCTTCTTATGGTTTCTTATCGTAGCCATGATACAAAGGAGCATTTAGAAGATGTAGTTTAGTGCCTGCCTTTCCAGAGTGTTATTTAGACTTACTTTTCAATGATTTTTTTCTAATTAGAGATGCAGATACAAATTAGGGCATATGGGTTGTATCCAATACTATTGAGTTCAAGCATGAGACTCTGACTTCAGGAGATGTTAAATCTGTTGCTTTGGCCAAACACTGAAATTGCAGTGTTTTCTTGTGAAGTGTTGAAATACAGGAATCAGTCCCAGATCAGATCCAGTTCTCTTGACTGTTCTTCATCCTTGGCTAAGCCTTTGAACAGCTTATGTCAAAAATACAAGGTTTGCTACCATCTCCAACATGAACAGAGATGGTTGATTTCTGAGTAGTTGTAGTATGAACAGCCTGGAAAATGAAATTCAGAAGTGAATATTCTTTTTGTGTTGACAGTCTGCTTACAAAAACACAGTCTTGTGTGAAGAAGTGGTGTGCCATAAAAAGTAAGCACACACACTATGAATTGTGGTTGGCAACATTTAATAAATGCTGCGGTTTAGGCAAGGAACATATGTTTTGTGTGAGTGATTTTCCTTTAGTTCTAAATTAAACGATGCTATTTCTTCTGGACTTTCAATAAGAAATCCCTGCAGGGTTAAAACTTTCTACTGGTTGCTGTCTTTTTCCCCTTCCATTTTCCCTGAAGAAAGAGCTTCAGAGTGCCTAATTCTCACTTCCAGACAAATAAGGAAAGGGAAAAAAAGCCCCTTTTAATTACAGAGATTTTGTAGCCCAACAAGTATTCATAAAATAGAAGTATCAGCTCAGAGAATTGGGAAATTTGACCAAAATATCTGCTAAGAGGTGAGCAACAGTGATCAACTCGCACATTATCTGAAAAAGTAAATTAGGTGTCCAGCCAGACTAACTATGTTAAAATGAGTGGCAGGAGAAGATGTCAAGATTTTTTTTCTTTATGACCTCCATTGGTATGTGTTGATTTTTTTGGCACTGCCCCAGGCCCCAAGTGTATGCAGTGAAACAAGGGGAAAAGGCAGCAGATTTTATTGATTCATAATATGGCTTGCTGTAGTGTTCTGAGGGAAAACAAAAGGCTTATGTTAGCTGTAAGGTACTGCAATATATATTTAACTAGTATAAATTATAAGGTTGTCTCTCCTTAAGAGTATAATATATAAGGTTTTTTCAGAGAGAGTCTGAAGTGAAAAATGATCAAAGCACCATCCAAAAGTAGACAAATTCATCAAACAAACCCAGTTATTAAAAGAACACAGACTTGTGTATGAATTATTTGCTCCTGCTCAGTTTGAACAAAGGCTGTTAACCATTCCCAGTCTGAGACGAAGGGTAATTTTATACTGAAGCAAGCATCACAGCACGTGATGGATTGCCAAATGGATCAGGTAACTTGACTCAAATTTTTCTCCTTGATGCTGTTTCCAGCCAAGCTTTCTGAGACTGGGAAGCATCATTTTCTATAAAAGTCGGGTTCCTTTTGACTTAATGTACTGTGGGATTTGTATAGATCAAGATCACTTCTAGATATCCCTGATTTTCCCTCTCAGCTCTGTACGGAAACATATCTCTTGATTACCTTAAGCACCAGCAGAGCTTGACACACCAGATGCACCGAAGTGTCATGGTGCATGACAAGGTTTGTGCATGGACAGGTCACAGTGTGTCAGATCTACCTTTGACATTGATTAAAATAGAAAAATCTTTGTCAGAGGGATGTTGAAGTATGTCTTCTGGGTTTAGATGAGTCTTTACAGTGCCTTCAGGTGGCAACAAAGGCTGAAGACTGGAGTGGAGCTGCCATGTAGCAAATGGGAATTCGGTGTGTGAGGGATCCGCTACATGGGGACAACCAGTGGTTGCTCTGGGACAGGCAAGGGGCAACAGACTGCATGAGACCAGACAGAAGCCCTTGGTTGTGGAAAGTTCGCACTGACTCTGGGGTACCAACATCTTAAATGGTTTGGAACCGTCCTAAAAACCTATGTTACACTTTCCAAGCACCAAGGAAATAGTACTTCTTAGGAAAAACTGTAATTTGTCCTGTGCACTAATAATTTTTAGGCTGGAATTGATACATGATCAAAGTGAAAAGGCTCAAATATAATCAGTTGAATAAAAATCCTGAAGTTATACACATGGCATGAAGTGCTGTAGAATTTGCCAAACCAGCTATCTAAAATGTAGCTAAAAAGGGTTATGAATACCTAGGGTGAAATTTTGGCTCACTGAAAAGAGTGGGAATTCTGCCATTGATCTCAACAAGGCTAGAATTTCTCTCTCCTTAGACTCCCCCCACTTCGTCTCATTTTATTAGACATTCTGCTTGCTGATTGCATGCATCTTTATTTTACATGGAGAGGTTGCATAAAGTCAGAATATAATATTTCACAATTGGGAAGACACCCTCCATCCTGCAACTGCAGTTGTAGTTGCCTCTGGGGAAGCAGCAAGTGGCCCAGAGCCAACACATTGCACTATTGAGGAGGGGTTACAAGGGAAGCAGAGCAGAGATGGAACGGAGAAGGAAAGGGGCCCCTGGCTTGCATTCTTCTGTGTGAGAGTCAGGAAGAAGCTGCTCTTAAAGTCATCTGTGCTCTTAAATGTTTCCTTTATGTAATCTGCAATGCAAAACTGGCTGCTGCAGGGATCATTCAGGCTTTTGTTCTCCCAGTAGTTATCCAGCATGAGTTGCCACTGTTTGAATCTTCCTCCAGCCCACTCATTGCCTGTGTTGACTGGAGCTAGAGAGCCACTCCTAAAGCTGAGACTTAGATGATCTGTGTGCCTTCTGCTGGCATCTTTTACAAGGGGTGTTCTGTGCACAATGTGTGATGCTTTGCTGGTGATTGGGGAAACACAGCTAATAGCTGCAAACAAAACACGACTTCTCTGGACAAAGTCCAGCTTTCTAACTTACTGGAGCAGGGTCTCATTTCTTCATTCAGCAAATCTTCCAACCTAATAATCCTTATTCTTATATTTTTGTAGGGAAAATAAGAAATCTTGTGAAAAATGCACTCGGTATGTTTATGGCTCATGTTTCTCTGCTAGCTTTTGTTAACTATTTCATGGAAGCTTTCCCTGAAGACAGAAGATTTTCAGGAGGCAGGCCAGGCCCTTAAAGGCAGTGCCTGGAATGCTTTGTGTACCCCTTTGCTCACAGATCTGGTCCCAACAAAGCTGTAGTCCTCAGTGGCATTGCACTGTATTGTGTTATATTTGCAGTCCTTCTGGAATGCTTTTTTTCCATATACTTTATCCAGATTTTGGTCATATATTATCTGCCTAACAACTCAACACCTATAAAAATTTATGAATTTCTATTAAAACCAATACTTGATTATGTCAGTGTTTATGAGGCTTCCCATGAGTCCTATATTCTTCAGTTGAATCTAGCTATAGCCCTTCATAATAATAATAAAACAGGCCATATTTTACCATTTCTCAGTTAACATGACTCACTGCTTGCAATTACAGTAGCTACCAGCTCACACTTTTGTTGATTTTAAGGATTTGCTGCCTCGTAAGGGTCTTTGCTGCTCTAAACACACATAGACATTCATTCAGTGGGCCTTCTTAAGTGGGCTAGAAATAGCTGTGGGTGCATTTTTCCCTTTTCAGAGAACAATGTCTATGTACATTTGTTCATGCAGAAGTGTGTAGTGACTCATAATGAATGTGTAATTGTGGGTTTATGTACTGATAATAAGAAAAAATTGACACCACTAGGGCCTTTGTGCTTGCAAATGCTCTGGATATGGAGACCAACTGAAAAAACAAAAAAGAAAATAAAGCAAAGATGCTTCTTCCTCCTACAGTAAGGCTCTTCTTATTTCCATCCCTTAGTTGTCTGGATCAGCTGTAACTACTTCTGTGTTAGTTTTGCTTGGCCTGGTTTTTGGTAACAGGGGGCCACTGAGGTGGCTTCTGTGAGAAGCTGCTAGAAGTTTCCACTATGTCCTGCAGAGCCAACCTCTGATGGCTCTGAAGGTGATGGACATGCTGCTGGCCAAGGCTGGATCAGTTAGCGATGTTGGTTACAGCTCTGTGATAACATACTTGAGAAGAAATCAAAACAAAGTGGGCACGCAGTTGTTTCTAGCCAGAGAAGAGGGTGAGGTGAGAGTATGTAAGGGAAACAACATGGAGACACCAAAGTCAGTGGAGAAGGTGGGGGAGGAAGTGCTCCTGGTGCCAGAGCTGGAATTCCTCTGCTGGCCATGGTGAGGACCATGGTGGAGCAGGTTGTGCCCCTGCAGCCCATGGGGATCCATGGGGCACACAGAGATCCACTCACAGCCCATGGGGGAGGTGCCCACACTGGAGCGGCTGCATGCCTGGAGGAGGCTGTATTCCAGTGGGAGACGCATGGAGAGAGGGGGTCCTGCTTCCAGGCTGGACCAACCTGTCCTTGGAGGAATGCACCCCATGGATGAGTGACCCAGGAGGCAGCAGTTTTGGATGTCTGCCCAGGGGAGGGACTCACATTGCAGCAGTTTTGGGCAGGTTGTTGCTCATGAGATTGGACCCACATCAGAGAAGTTCCCAGAGAACTGTGTCCCATGGGAGGGACCCCACGGCGCAACAGGGGAAGGACTCCTCTCCCTGAGAGGCGGAAGGAGATCTTGGTGATGAACTGACCAAATCCCCGTGCCCTGTTCCCTGCGCTGTTGGTGGGAAGGAGGGAGGGGTTGGGGGCAGAGAACGGTGTCTTAAGTGTTTGTTTTACTTCTCATTATCCTCCTCTGACTCTGTTAGTAACAACTTCACTTTATAACTCTAAGTTGAGCCTGTTTTGCCCTTGGAGTATTTTCTCCTGGTCCTTATCTTGACTCATGACCCCTTTGTTTAATTTTTTACCTCTGTCCTCTGCTCAGCTGTGGCAGGGGAGAGTGAGTGAGCAGCTGTCGTGGGTGCCTGATGTTTGGCCAGTGTCCATACCATGACAACTTCATTCTGGGGCTTGATGGAGAATTTGTGTGGAGTGTCAGCTGCAGCAGTCATCTCCTGGCTTTTACAAGGAAGGCATTTCACCTGAAGTTAATATTTTACAGTCTGGTTTTAGTGTTATGCAGTTCTTCTATCTTCATTATCCAGTTTTTAAAGCCAAACCGATGTATACAGTAAGATCATAAAGACTAGTAGGACTGCAGGATTTTCAATTGGGCATCCGTGAGTGTGGGGGATTTCTAAGCTTTAGTACTAGCAATGGTAACATTGTACTGCTGCTGGGGTAACAGCAAGCTGTACAACATGCTTGCAATATAAAGATTCTTACATCCTAGGAATGATAAAGATGTTTTGAAAAATAAATCAGGGCAATAACTTTTTGTGTAGATAATGAGATACATAAAATATGAACCACATATCCACGTTTTCCTAATTCTGAATAACATCACTACTACAGAGGAAGAACATGAAGGTACACAAATAATGTATATGAAACACAGAAGCAAATTTCTTTTAATCCCCATTTTTTACTTCCCATAACATAGCTATAATATTTCTGTAATATGAGAACTCCACAGGGGTAATTTTTGCTGGTTTGAAGGATGCACTTGGTAGAAGTTAGTTCCAGAAGTTATAGCTATACATAAATTTACAGCTCTTAGCAATGACTATGTAACATATACACAAGTTTTAGCCAACAGTTATATAGCATTGTAACATATTTTATGGAGACATAAAGCTGTTATGATTCTTGAACTTTTTAGTTCCTTCTGTATCAGATTGTATCTCCAGGAAAAGAACAGATGACTTATGCCTAAGTTTAAATGATTCTGAAGCTAATTTAACAGATGTAGATAACACCAGTACTACTCCCCAAAGATGTTCTTCATGTCTTAAAATACCTTGAATGACCTAATTGTCTCGAGATAGTGATGTAAAAACCATTCAGGATGATAGGTTATACTTTTTCCAAGTCAGATTAAGTTCCACTTCAAGAAAAAGCATTTATTGCATTCACAATCCTTGATATTGTTGGCAAGAGTAGTATGTTGCATTTTGGAAAGTCCTGCAGGACTTATCTCCATAGCCTATGCAAAAAAGCAGAGATTTAGAAAATGGAACAAAAGGGGAAAGAAACTGGTAATTTCTAGAAGCTCTAATGTACTATAGTAATCTTACAAACCTCTTCTAATATTTGTCCTGCCAAAAATGTGGGCAATGAAAGATCAGTGTTTTTGAAAATGAGTCTATGAATCATATAAAAGTTGGGATACAGATGCACAAGAGCAATTAAAAATCATGTAGGTCAGAAGAAGGTTACATCTATTGCAGTAGAATAATTAGACCATCTTGTTCTTTTAATCAAACCAGGATTTGGAATCTGTAGATTCCATTTTGTAAGGATATTTCCTAAGTGGTCAGATGGTCTGGATGTTGTAGTCAAATTTCTACTTTTAATATTTCAGGAAAGGAGCTGAATGCACGTTTTCCTTGCCTGCACAGCATTCTGACTACTGGGTACAGAATATAAAAAAGCCAGGATTATTTCTTTCTTTTCCTTATCATTGAAAATGTCATCAATTGTGAAGCTTGCCTTTTAGTTCTTTTGAAAGTTTCCTGGGCTTGATGCAATTCTTACCTGCAGTTCCTATGGAAAGGATATGGCAGGAGCTGGTGGCATTCCCTTATACAAAGGTGTACATCAGAGCTAAAATACAACACACTCCAGCTTGTGCTCTCTCTCTCTGCTACTCTCCCTCCTAAAGTTAAAGAGTTTCTGTATGGCTGTGCAAAGACATTAAGGGATATGTGACTCTGTAAAGCTGATTTGCAGTCTAGCTATATAATTATCAAATATACCATTTATTTCATGAACATAAATCATGTTCCTTTATGGAGAGAAATAATCAAGTTAGTGTCATTAAATTTTATAAAATAGAAGGAACTCATTTCAAGGTCAAGATACAAGTGGCCTTCCTTTTAATTATTTTGCTATTAGAGACTTCCTTTACTTTTATTGCACCATAACTGTTAACTGCAGACAATTTTAATTTAAAATACAATCCTATTTCCCTAGACAAAAACTAGAAAAATCAGTATTAGGCAATATGCTTCACATTTGCCAGTAAGAGCTTGTAACATCTCCACCTTGTGGTTGTTCGTCTGAGTGATGAGCTTGCATCTAACACCATGGGTGTTTTGGCTCTGGAATACCAGGTTCTCTGAACATACATTTCATTCATTGAGAAATTCTAGCTAAGAAATTCTTGTATTCAAAATATATATAGATTTACATAATATAGTTTAAAATCAGTTCTTGTTTCATTTTTTTTTATCAGACATTGTTAAAATTTTGTATTTTAGACAACATCAATAATTAAACTCAGGAATAAGCGGCTACAGGGGAAATAAACATATAGGACGACTGAAACTGTTCAACTTCAAAAGAAGTATTTCTTACATAAAAAATGCCATAAAATCAAATAAAATGAGCCAAGGGCTGTGTGAAGAAGATGAATTATTTTTTACTCATCAAAATATTTGCAGATATCCTCATATTTGATGAAAAGAATGCATGTTACACACAATGATTCTCACTATGTGGAATGGGAGCATGTTATTGTCCCCTTTTCACAAGGGGAAAATCAACTGAAAGAGGGAATGTGCTCTTTCGTAAGATCACAGAGAGAGACAATGATGGAAAAGAAGAGTAGCCCAGACTTTCTGTTTTACAGTTCGTGGCATTTTACTGTTAGATCTGCCATCTCTCATCCTGATTTGCTTTATTAATAATGTCAGGAAATTGTCTACTCAACTCTAAGAAACCTCAGATCATGGGTATTAACTCAGCAGTAGTTGCAGAAGCTGAGCTGCTTTAATTTTTTTACCTTTTGCTTTTTTTACTTGCAAATGTAAGAAAAAGGTCCCTTGATATTTCTGGTATTTCCCCAGTCATAGTCAGCCAGAAAAATTAAGATATAAGCTCTTCTGTGGTATTTTGTCACTTCCTGCACTCCAGAATTTTAAAATGCAAATAATGCAAGTAAGTAAGTGTAATTGTGTTATCCAGGCTTTCTAAAATGTCTGAAATACTTTGTCTTGATATTCTAATTGAAGATGTCCCAAACTCTTACTTCCAAGTTCCAGCTCTCACTGTAAGCATGATTCTATTTTCTCTTTATTTATTATTCATGGCTACTTCACCTTTCTCCATAGAAATCTTCCCTGATTTTATTGTAATCATTGTAACTTCCTCTATAGTGTATTGTTTGTGAAAAGCTACTCAGCAGCCTTGTGTAATGCATCACATGAGGGGAATATGAGAAGCCATTTGACACAATGGCCCAAAGATAAGCAGCATCATTCCTTATTTCTCCATTTTGAGAGGCAGCTCACAGCCAGAAAAGCTGTATTAGGTCTGGTCATCGAGCTTCTATTTTTGTTTTGGCGTAGGAATCAGTTCAAGTAAAAGCAGTACCTTTCTTTAAACAAAAAGTGCATCCTGTAACTGCTGCGGTAGGGTCTGAGGCCCAGGATGCCCTGTCACACTCTGCTGATGTTTCTTTTCATCTCTGTGACTCCTGCTGAGATAAACGGTGGTACCCAAAGTGCCCTTTTTGTTCCCCATTCCTACCAGGATGTGTCCATTCCCTGAACTGAGAGGAACCATGAATGAAAATGAGTACTTGTCTATTAGCAAAAAGAATGACAATACTTTTTACTTTTTTTTCTGTCAGAGCTCATTTTTCCCTGTCCTATTATATATTTATGCATAGAACATTCAACTTAGGAGGACTTAAGGGCTCATATACATCTCTTCTAGCTCCAGGCACTACAGGTAGCAACAAAACTGCCTCTAGTTATGAGACTAGAAATTAGATTTTTTTCCTATCTTGATGTCCTTCCATAGGCACCAAAACTTACATGGTGCAATTTTTGGTGGCAGGGTTGCAAAAGCACCTGTTTGGGTACAACTGTAATTCAATTGAGAGCTGAGAGCTGATAACAAGAAAATAGACAGAAGTAAATTGTCCCAGTGAGTGTATGAGTAAGATTTTGAATAGTTGAAAATGCTCAGTAATGACAGTCCAAACTGGTCCAAAGTGTTGTATGAAATGGCACTCTGTGGGAAAGAGACTGATGAAAGATGAAGTCTTGGAGAGCTTCTGTGAAATTCAGAGATCACCAGAGATGTAAGTTTGACAGAGGAGAAAAGGAAGAGGTTTTGACAACGACAGCAGGGGTATAATGTGCATATGTAATTTGTGCTTCCTAAGCAGAAGGTGGAGTCTTGAGCTGGGGAAAAGAGCTGGAAGGAGGAGCTGTGAGGGTGGTGGTTGATGAGGAAAAGTGGTGAATGTGGCCAAAATAGAACAGAGCAATCTAGCTAAATAGAATATCTTTGCTATAGGTGTCAATATCTGAGCTGGTCATCCCAGCCTCCTCACTGCGGCATTCTCAATAGACTACTCATAAAGAGCATATTCCTCACTCATAACTTCTCACTACTGCTTCCTATTTCTTTTTCTAGTCTATTCTAAAAGAAAAAGGCATTCTCTTTTAGAAATATTCTATTTTTAAGAGAAAATGCTTTTTTTTTGTCAGCATGTGACATAATCATGAACATTATAGATAATACAGAAGAGGCACTATGATGACATAATTAATACCCCCATGAAGTAGTAATGTAAAGTAAATCTTTTTCTCTATTAACTACAAAGTGAATGCATATTGATATCTCAGATACAATATCTGAAGAGTCCTAATCTCCAGAGGATGCAAACAGTGGTCTATTTTCTGCAGTGAAGAAGACCTAAAACTTGCTGGAGACCTTCAGCACCAGAGCTGCAGTTGCACTTGCCCTGGCTGCCCTTGTACCCAGGTGCTGGCTGTGTAGCATGGTATGAACCCAACTCTGCTGTTCAGAGCTGTCCAGACCATTTCACAATCTTCTTAAAGATTAGGTACTGATGATAGGAGGCTGAGCACAATGACACAGTTGGATTTCAGAAACAGAATACCCCAAACAGAAAATGCAGTTCTGGTGTGTGTTCCTTCATGCTCAGTACAGTTTTGATTACCATGTGGTGACTAATCCACACTGCCCTGCTTTGCCAGTATGATTTCAGAATGTCACTGGATTAAATAACCATGGAGCTTTGAAGAGTAGAGCTGCTGAGGGATGGGTGGGAAAACTTTAAAAACCTTAAAAAGTTTGTTCAAATAACACATTCAGATCATTATTGAGAAATAATTGGTCTGGAAATCAAACTTCAGTGCCTCCTTGTCTCAGACTTTTGCAATGCTGAAGGAAAACCACACCTTTTAAACGTCTGATCTGCCGAAGTTCAGTGAGGCTCCAAAGAGTTTTTGAAATGTTAAACTTTTCAGCATTTTTTCCAAGAGGGAAACTTTCACCCCATTCTGTTTGAAGAAGTCTACCTGTGACTAATTAAAAGCAGCGTGTGGCACGCGTTGCAGCAGTGCTTTTGTTGCCAAGCCCCCCTTGGTGGTCCTGAAGACCACAGGCATTTGCCTGCTGTGGGCATGGGCTGGCGAGGGCCGGTGGCTACAGTCCCATGAATAAGGACACTCTGGCAGCCCTGACTCAGGCAATGCTGTCACTTAAGCCAGCTGGAGCCATGCCTGAACACTTCCAAACAGGACAGATGCTTCAGCCCAGGAAAAGCTCTGTGCAACACGCCGTCACTCCCAGATCCACTTGATATTGCTAGGATGAGGATACTGTGTTAATCTGCTTCCACGGGGCAGAATAAATTGATGTTATTGCCAATGGTACTTGCGTAGCCAAACCCTGCTCAAGTTTCACTCATCGTGTAGACTGAGAAATGCTTAGAATGGTCAAAACCTAAAATGTTTATTTTTAATCAGTGAAAGCATCTTAATTAGGTTTTAGGGACTTTTGGGCTACGTGCACATACACACAAAATTCTATTACTCAGAGAATGAGTTAAGGAAATAAGAAAAGTCAACTCTGTGGTGTTCAGTATGATCTGATGGAGAGCATAAAAGGATATAGCTTGTTCTTTGACGCTCTTCAGCCATCTGTAAAGTAGCAACAACTGCATTTCCCTTCCAAGCTGCTCTAAGCTGCTGGTCGCCTCCTACAGCAACAGCTTGCAGTACTTACGGTCTGCAATATTAACTGGGGTAGGGCAATATGGTGACTAAAATTTGAAAGCAAGCTTTTTCTTTGGACTTGAAGGGAAGTTCTGCTTAAAACATTTGCTAGCATGACATGCAACTGTGCTGATTATGGGGATTTAGATCTATTATCTCAGTTTTTACTGAAAGCCACTTTCTGCAGCAAAGAAAACACAAATACTGTTTTTTGATGTTTATCTTAAATTCACACTACTTCTGCTAGAACACGTATCTGGAAGTATTTAAATGAACAGTTAAAGTTCAGAATTTGAAATCTAAAGAAACAAGATTTTTATACTGATGATGCAAGGACTCTAGAAGAAAACAATGTTCCTTTTGTAATTAAGCAGAGCAGCTATTTATACTGTCGGCTGCATTCCAGTACAAAGTGCACTCATGGCATCAATTTAAAGGGCATATGTTGGAGGCAAACACACAGAAGCGGTTTGGAAAGAGGCATGGAGTAAAAGTTTCTGAAGTGCCTAAGTCTCTTTAAGGAGTGAGACTTCAAGGACACTCATTTGATTTTGAAAGTTTTACCCAGGCATACCAGAAACAGAATACAACTTAAAATTGGCCGTGATCCTCTGTAGCCACAGAAAATTCCTTTTGGAATAGGTTTTAGTCGAGTAAGTCCAGATGTACTTGCCCTATTCCTGTGTTAGAAGGAGGCCCAATTTGATTTAAATAATTTACTTTGACTTCAACCACAGCAGGATTATGTCCTGAGTCTTTTGTCAGTAGAAGACTCAGAATTTCTTTACTCTTTTTAATATGAATATTTTTCTTACTTCTTGCAACTTTTAGCTTCCATGCTTCCTTCTCTTTAGGGATGTAAGGTGCATTAGTAAAAATGCCTATCTTGAGCAAAGCAGCTTTTCTCTAACGTTTCCAATTTCCACCAGCCTAAAGAGGAAAAGGCCTAAATGTGTACGTTTTACTGCATAGCTGAAACCAAATTCTGCATGGAAACATTTTATCGAGTACCTTATTTTTCTACACATTCCTGGAGGACCTGCAAAGGAGGAGCTTGTCAGCTAAATTGAAAACATACTAATAAAGTTAAAAAGTTAATGGGAGACATTTGCAATTTCCCAATAATTTTCCTAGCGACTTAAACTCGAAATAACTGTGTATACTTCTGCTACTGTTTTCCTTACATCTTTGTATCGAATGACATGCAGAAGAATTAGTGCCGGATATCTACCATTTGTCGCACACCTATCAAATTATAGTTTTCCTAGGCAAACTTACAGTTCAGGTGGCCAGATCTCTGTTTGTCTGGGAGGCTATTTTCAATTACTTTTAAGTAATAATGTGTGTTTTATAACTCAAACCACTTGTATAAATAGAGTTTAAAACCTTGTGACTGAGGCAATAAAATAGAAGCAAGGCTTAGCTGTTGTAACCTACTATACAGTCCATTAAGGGCAGTGGCTGAAATATAATTCCAGACTCTGGGCCACTTTTGTGCTAACTAGAAAATATAAAAATACCTTTTTTTTTCCTCTCTGATTAGGATGGTTATTATCTTAGTAAAGCAGATCTAATGATTGCTGCTTCTTTCAGTGAGCCTTCTCTAGTTATTTTGAACCAAGACATTTCCATATGCCCTGCTAAAGGGTATGGGCCGACAGCGTCACCTTTGCTTTATATCCCCAGATTTGCACAAGGGAGCTATTTAATGATAAGATTTTCATTTAAGGGTACACAGAAGGATAGGTCTGTGGGGCTTGATTAATTCTGTCCTACTGTTCTGTGTATTCTTTCCACTTTTCCATTTACTATGAGTAGAACATCATATCTGAATATCACACAGCCAGTCTTGTATTTATACCAACTAACGCTGCACATCACTGGCATACTGACTAAAAGGTCAAGAGAGAAATAGCTTTGATGGACTGACAGCTGTTTCAAGGGATATCTTTTGTTTTTCATTCCCTTCAGAATAAAATTTTCTGTACAGGCACCTATTATATAAAACTTGTGGTTTTGATAGATCTTTTTGACCTCAGAAAAGAAAAATATAAAGTGATATCTTATTCCTTTCTTTTATCTGCCTTAATCGTCCAAGAACATTCCTCTGCATTCTTGCCTCTACTGATAACATCTTTTCTAGCTGCTAAAGAGCTGACAGTATATTACAGGGGTTGTGCAGTGTTGAACCCTTCTCATTTAGATTTGGCCTGAATGCCAAAAATGTTGACCTTTTCTGTATTTAATATGGCTAAGAAGAGGCATCTTTCCAAGTCTTAATATAATCTACTGCTGAACTTTCTCATCCTCCTCCACTTCCTCTCCCCTTCAATCTTGTAGCACTCTTAATTCAATGTATGGGATATGGACACCCTCCATTGCCTAGTGTATCTTTTTACATATATGCAGGGAATTTAGGAATTCTTTTGAATTGCTTGAGTGCCGCTATATTTGTCAGAGTCTCTTATCAGTTTCTGATATCAGTCTCTGTTTATCTTTGAGGATTTAATAATCAGTTGGTGTGAGTGACTCATTTCTTTCCAACACAACCATTTTTACCTGTCAAATTTTGCTCATCAGCTCTTTTGGAAGAATTTTTTTGACTGAGGACTTGACCTTCTCATAAATGATACAAATTGAAACATAAAATGTAATTTCAATTTTTCACTTCTCTCTGTTATGAATGGGTACATCTAATAATATCCCAGGCCAGCTATCATAGTTCTGCTATGTCCATTTAAATATTTTTAATACTAAAGTTATCAAAACAGGCAAAATTTTAATTAAGTTTTATGATCTGGACTGTTTCTGAAACATAGAGGTGATCCATGAAAAGGCAAACATTGTGAAAAGCTGCCTTTGGATTTGCTTATATTTTGCAGTAGTACTGGTGATCACTCAAAATGCTTTCCAGCTAAACCACTTCTATTCTATTCTATTCTATTCTATTCTATTCTATTCTATTCTATTCTATTCTATTCTATTCTATTCTATTCTATTCTATTCTATTCTATTCTATTCTATTCTATTCTATTCTATTCTATTCTGTTCCGTTCCGTTCCGTTCCGTTCCGTTCCGTTCACATTTTGAATGCAGAATCTAATTTTCAGCTCAAAAACCAATTCCTGTAATATTCTTTTATAAAATTCTAGCTCACAGTGGACAAGGTGCTATAATTTTTACATAATAAGATAATGCAAAATGGGATAAGCTTTTATCCCACAGTCTTCTACCTGATGTGCCACCCATCCTGGGTACTAAGGAAAGGGGGTTTGTAAGCCAACAAAACAGAGCTCTGGCCTGGGCCAGATTGCTTTCCAACAGCTGTACCTCATGAAAAAAAGTAATGCCTCCAGATATACTTTTCCAAACATAAACATGCAGTGCTCAAAATTCAGCCCCATTAAAATTTATTCTTTTGAGCCAAGCCCAAACCATGGCATTGCTGGGCGTATGCTTTTAGGCAACCAGCATCAAGCCTATTCTTATTCTCCACAGGGTTGTGGAAAACTCCCCAATAAGGGCAATAATGCAGCCTCGTGGGGAAACTATGCCAAGCAGATGTGCAGATATAATTCCTGATGAGAAGTCTTATGGCCCCCAGGGATCATTTCCTCATTCACTCATCAGATTCGACTCTACTGATGGAACAAGCAAACACAATACAATGGAAAGGGTCTGCCCTTCTCTTTGTACTCAGTGTAAGTTTGCCCTACTAAATCCTTAAGAAGAAGCTCCTTTTCAGGCACAAAGACATTCAAAGTAAAAGACATCCCTAATTCTAAAGTACTGTATTATGTTTTAACTTAAAATGGCAGAGATTTGGGGCATTTCAAATTAGTTGAAAGTGGGAAATTTAATACGATGGAGCTTCACTCTTTCAAATTTTCTTTTTGCTACCTATCATGCCTACCTGTCATTACCTTCACATAACTTTATCTCTTCCCTGTGCTCATTTTCTTACTCCACCTATTTCCTTTCTTGTAACGCTGATTAAAAACATCTCTTTCTGGCTAAGATGGAGTGATATCCTATGCCAGCTTTCTGATAGTGTTGCACCAGTAAGGTTGACAACAGCAAGGGATAAACTTCCCAAAGAAAATTCCATTTTCAATCTGTAAGACTCACAAAATTAATTTAGCAGATGGAGAATCCAGCCCTGTGTGTTCCACTGACAGTGGGCTACTTTAAGGTCAGCAGTTTCCCTCAGAGTGACAGACAAGATATGTTTAAGTATTGGTGGATTCAGAATTCCTATCAGGCACTATCAACACATTTCAGATGTATTCCTCTATCAGCTTGCATCAGAGTCTGCTCCTTATAAACACAGAGAGCAGGAACTAGGAAGGGAAAGAACACTTCTAGTTGTTAAGTCTACCTTTCTAATCCCACTAACCCGTGATTATTCTTTCACACTGGGCAGACACATTGAATTGTGTTCATCACATGATTAAAACCTGTGGAAAGCCTGTTGCAGTCCAAAGACACAAAAAAAAAAGACTATAAAAATTTTCACTGTCTTTCCACCAAAAAGCAAGGTCTTGTACTTGTTAAACTCTGATGCAACATTTGGATTTAATTACAGTAGGCCAAATTCTGCCCTTAGATACCCCAGTCAACATGGGTAAGACTTGGCATGGAGGGGACATTTTCAAATCTAATACAATGGTATTTTTATAATACCATGCCAAATAGGGCATAATATATTTTTAGAAACTTTCTCATTTGCAATAATAAAATGCTCTTCAAGATGATTCATACTAAAAGAAACAATTATTTTGGCTTGCAGGACATATTTGTAGCTATGTGTAGACACTTATTTGGATGCAATTCAGCATCAAATAAATTCAAAACATGGATGTGTGCCAGCGACAGGGATGAAAAAATATCTCAACCAAGTGAGCTGTTACTCAGTAGCTTTTGCAGTTTGCTTTGCCTGCTAGCCCAGAGCTCCCTGTAGCTTCATAGAGATGAAGAACTTGAAGGGACCTCTAGAGGTCATCTGGTCTATACTTCTGCAGAAGGATGGATTCAAACTTGTAAGGGCAGAGATATGCCAGTGATAGTTTAATAGCTACTGAAAACATTTTAAAATGGGAAAATCCATGCCCTCCCATGCTCTCCAGTATGTTTGCAGACAGACAAGCTTTTTCTAATGGCTAATTTTAATGTATTTTGATTAAATTATTTTTTTTTCCCTCTTACTGTGATCAGAAGAAACAGCTAAGCATGTTGTATTCCTCCCTGGAAAGTTGTCAGTTTACAACATTTCAATTTCCCCTTTTAGAAGAGACATAGTAGGGACCCTTCAGCTTTTCCATCTCATTTATATGCACATTAAACCCTCCCTATATTGCTGTTCTCCTTGGGATCTTTACCCCAAACTGGGGTAAGCTCTCCTACAAACCACCCAAGTAGGAAAGTTATTCCCATCTCTTTTGACTGGAGTGCCAAAAGTAGCACTGAGGTCTGACCAGCAGTGAGGACACTACAATAATCACGTCCCGTATGCTGCATATAACTTTTTTAAATTTTGCAGTAGCCTCTCATTGCTGACTCACATTTAATCCATAATCCTTTACAAGCCTCATGTGCATCTACCTGTACCAATTGTTACTTACAGATTTTAGAGTATTTCCTCAACTTGTCAAGAGCCTTTGAATTATAATTTAGTCCTTCAAAAGGGATTGTGACACCTTTCAGATTAAAATACTGCAGTCCTTTGTCCAAAGCAGTAACTTTTGTAGAAAACTGGACTTGGGTAGATGCTGGTGCATTTCTATATTTTTAAGAGTGAACAATGGCTAATTGCTATTTAAAAGTAGGATTTCACTCACCTACTCACCTCCAATATGACAATTTCCCCATAATCTATTTTAATTTACTTAATACAGCATCATAAGCTATTCTAAGGACAGATTTATTCTGTGATTTTTTTCGTAGACAGCTAAAAATCAATTTATTTCTTTCCCTGGGTAGATGCATCATTTGCAAGGCAAAATTAAAAAAGCTTTAAAGTTAAGCTTCATGCTCCTAAGAAATAACATTGTTAAATCAAAGCTATTACTGCATGTACTTTGTTAACTTAAATACAGGCCATCTATTTATTAGCATGTATGAAAAATTATTACAGTTATTAACCTGAAAATCACTGGGGTAACATGTTATATTATTCCAGTCATTCTCTGGAAGAGAAGGAGAATGGGAATGGTATTTTGGAACTTATTTTTAATGCAACTTGCCATCTTTCTGTCAAAGTCAAGAAAAGTCTGTCAGGAGAACAATTCTGATTTATCACTTTTTACCCATTTTTTTACCAACCTGAAAACTGGGGGCACTCACTTCACTCTGGGCAGAAAAAGTAGTTCTGCCCCAGGCTGCGTTATCTCTCCTCTCCCCCTCTGCTTCCTCACATCATTCAAAACAAAAGAAGCATTTTTAAGCCATATTTTCAGGAAAGCTGCTACAGTATTACCCTGTGGAGAACATGGTATGATGTAGCACAGAAGGTCAAAGAGCTACCAAATCAGCAAATGGTCTGTTTGATCCTACAAAGCTTCTGTGTGGAGTTTACTGACTTCTTCCTACCCACTCCACTTCATGTATTTGGCTTAAAATATATTTGTTGAGGGTTTGTGGTGAGGGTGTGGGTTTGGATTTCTTATGACTATCTAGCACATTAATCTGCTGATAGGAGGGGGTAAGATGGTCCTGAAGTTGTAAATGCAAGGAGATCCCCTTATGTGATGGGTATGTCCCATTTGCCAAGCATGCCTTGCATTTTGGACGTTAAATTAACTTTCCCAAACTTGTAGGCTTTGGGGACAGAAATCATCACTGTGACTCATTTGGAGAAATATCTAGTATGTTTTCATTGCTTTTGTAATACAAAAATAGTCCCACGGGCAGATCACATTATCTAGAGCAAGAAATTTTCACAAGAAAGATTCAGCAAATGTCTCAACATATGGAAGTGAACCAGACAAACAGATAAAGATGAGAGACAGGCACAGTGCTTTTTATGTAAGTGGAATGTTGTTTAGAGCACAAAAGAATATCTATTGAGCACAACTGAATGGACTTCAGCAAGATTAATTTTTGATACCTTTCAGATTAGAGAAAAGGAAATTATAAAATAATAGCAATGGAGATATAATATTCACGGATGTAATTTTAGAATAAATTCCATCTTAGGTTTTTGCATGAAAAAGAGCTATACCCAGCAGGGGTTATTATCAAAGGTGTAATTCAAGATAGGGAAGAACCACAAAAAAACCCCAAAGAACCCCAACATGATGACATTTAATGAAAAACATTTTTAAGTGGGCTAAAAGATAACTTTCTTCAAGACACTGTATGTTCTTTACATATTTTATTCCCTTTACACTATTTCAAGTATACCAGTGGTCTGGATAAAAGACAGTCGTCTCACTGAATTTATGTTGCCCTTTCTGTTTGAACTCAGCAGGTCTTTGCCATAAAGTGAAAGTTCTAAAAACCTTTTCTGCTTCTCCTGAAGGGAAAGAAAGGAGAACTTTATAGTTGGACCAAATCATAAAATGTGGTAAGTATTCCCTGTCTCCCATGTGTTGTCATCTAGCCAACCAAAACAAACATCCCGGGTCACTCAGAGGACGTGGTATTTGTCACAATAAGTCTATGATCTCAAGCAAACTGAGGTGGTTTCCTAGGATTCCTGACTTACAAAAAGCCTGAAACAAAACATGCAGATAGTTTACAGTTTATATATTGGTATGTATAGCACTGTTATGTGGGTTTGCTGATACAGTTTTCCCTCAAAGATTTATAGAAAAGAGGAAACACAGATGAAAGTACTGATTTTTACCTGTCTCGATGTACCGGCTTTTGAAACGAACAGGGAAAGAATCCTAGTACAGATTTGCAGCATCCAGGTTTTTAAGGGATTTCTGGGCTTTGTTGATGCCAGGGAAGCCACAGAGTCACCATTCCTGGGCAGCTTTTCTCCCTGCATAGCTGCCAGCGTTGCACACAGACCAAGGAGGGTGGCTGCATAAGCACCTTGCAATGCTCTTCCATACTACTTCTGCCCTGCCATCACCCTATACTACTACATTCCCAAAGTCAGCTCCCAGTGGCCACAGGCTGAGGGGGGATGTACAGTCTTCCCCACCAGCTGCAGCATTCTCTGCACCTATCAATCTCAGAGTGAGAAGGCCTCAGACCTGAAATCCAAAAGAAAGGATTTTTCTTGGAATACGGCTTTATTGACAACCACGATATAATAATAGAGGCCTGGAATTTTCCCCTATGTTTGCGCATTTAAAGGTCCCACAGGATGTGTGCGGTGGCGTAATCCCGGCAAGGGCTTGCTGGAGCCACTGGCTGGCGTGACTTGGCACTTGTTGCTCAGGATAATATGGAGAGGTCTCGGCACCCCAGGTTTAGAGTTACTCAATGAAAATGCTGCATGCTACAGTCTGCCAGCGTCTTACGTAATCCTGACAAATTCCAGCATTACTGTGGAAAGCTACAGGACATTTAAGAATTTTCTGGAAACTTTACCATTTTCTTTTATATTCAGCTTTGGCTCTCTAGAAATCATCTGGCAGTTCTTACAGGTAAGTTTGCATTACCTACAATTTTACCTTGAAATTTACCTTGAATTTTAAATTTAAATTGAGGAGTAACTGAATTCCTGTAAGGAACAATCAAATTACAAATTCTTTTTTCTTGTGTTTTTGCATATGTATGGGCAAAGATACTTTTATTGATAGCCAAAGGCCTAGTAAGCTGGTTGGATAGAAAGCAATCCAATTATTACCTGTTCCTGAAGCTTCACCCTCTCTGGAATGACGTCTGGACTAAGGGCTCATTCTTGGCTAATTGTTACACAATATTTTTTATTGTACCACTTTCATAGTGAGCAGGTCTCTCACCTACGAGTAGCATCTAAAGATGAAGAGAAGCATCAAAGAAACTTCCCTTCTTACCATTCAGGGTGTGAGCTCAGTTATGCTAACCCTGTGGGAAATAATATTGCAGGATTCTAGTAGCAATAGGAAAGCTGAACCATGAGACTTTGCAGTTGAGAAGGAGGAATCTGACCTAAACCAAAACTGTTTTCACTCACTCACACTCTGTCACCCACATACTCTCCAGATCCAAGTAGTGCGTGTTCACCTAATCCGGCCGGCATGCAGGCACCCAGGCACACGTGGCCAGGTGGTCTGGCTGGGCTTCCTGGCAGTGACCCAGACAACAAGAGACATCAGTTATTGGGTCTTCAGGAGATTTACTGGTCTTTAGATAGCAACCACATCTACCAACATGACCTTCTGTAGCAACAAGCTGCAGACTCTGTGCCTGCCACGCAGAGAGGTTGCACTCACTGCACGCACTCGTGGGGGGTTTGTAGTGACAGGCTGGGTGTTCGTGGGTTATTTCCAGATTATCGGTGCTTGAGAGACTGTTCTCAATCTGACTCCCAGAATAACTGCTGCAATAAGAAAAAAATTAAAAAGATACTAGATATAAGTCTATAAATAGGTATAAATCTATAAATCAAGATACAGTTCTGGAGCGAATATGCTGGTGAGTCTGCATGTTTATCTTGTTTTTCTAACCTCTCCCCTTACCATTTTGATACAGTCCTGTGTTTTGCCCAACATGACCAAGAGTGGAGTTTGGTTTCTAGAAGATATGCCAAACATCAGTGAAATGACCTCTTTGTCTTCTCTTTGGCATATTGGTCTTGAGAAAAGATCTCATTTAATATTCTTAGGAGAGTTTGAAGTTCTTCAACTTCTGATTGATTTAATGATTCTTCTGAGCTTCAAATAACCATATTATGTAATGTGATCTTTGTTTCTGTCACTTCCCGGAGGGTGACCAAGAGAGTAAGACTTTTGGATTTTGTAAATGTCTTTTGTTACTGTACTTTTGTTATTTGTTTGTTTGGGTTTTGTAGGAGGGTTTGGCAGTCTTTTGGTTGGTTTTGTTTTGTTTGGTTTATTTCAAGAGGAGCTTAGCTGGAAATAAGAATCCCCCAGTAAAAACCACATACACTCATTAGTGTAACTTTAGAAGCACTCTGTCCTCATCAGAGGCCTGATAGAGTTTCCCGGATGCCACCTCTAAGTGTCAAAGTCCTTAAACTACCTCATTCCTGCGGTCTTTCCCTGAGCCTGTCACTGCCCAGGGCATACGAGGTGGGCTGTCCTGTCTGACTGGTACAATCAAATTCAGGAGAGCGTTGCTCTATTAAATATATTAATTGAAGCTAATAAAGGTCTCCCAGGTCTTTCCGTGTCTTCCAGGTCAGATTCCTTAAAGAAACAATGCGGAATGTCCGTGGCCTGTCCTATGCGTTCAGCCCTGCCCGGGAGCGCTTTGGTTTCCGTCCCCGCCGGATGCGCTACTGCCGGCCCTGCACCATTAGATGGCAACAGCTGCCCGGCTAAACCCGGCTGCGGCAGAGAAATGGAACACCCAGCTTCCCTTCCCGGGCCCGCATCCTCTTTCTGGTTTGGGAGCAGGAAGCTGGCGAGCCCCTCTTCCTTGGGGCTGTGTCCCAGCGCCTGCCCCCTCCATTCCGCGGAATAGCCCGCAGCAAAACACGAGGGGCGGCCAACAGCCCCGTGCTTCCCTCCGAAACAGGCTAAAACTGGGTTTTTGCTTTACTGGAACACATAATTTGAGTTTTGTTGCAATATTAAGCAGGTTTTCAGCACGTGGAAGCAATAAAAAGTCACAGCTTTGAGGTATCAATTATTAATATTTTGCTCATCAAGTAGTGGAGGTCATGAAATGTTACATTTGATGCTTTTTTTCTCTTTTTTTTTTAACTTGCGTGACTTCAAATTAAAACCACTACATAGAATAAAGAAAATCCAGTTGGAGAGAACCAAATACATCTTAGTTATTCTGCTCCCATTCCTGATTGTCAGATCAGCTGCTCCAAGATCAGTCTCAGGGGATACTTCTCCAGCCTGATCTTAAAGGGACAAAGGTTTTATAACCTCCAGAGTGGATTGGGTCTTCCCTGTGCCAGTGGCTTAGGTAGCCCTTGAAAAAAACATTTCTCAAGGAAAGGTCAAGATTTGCAGACTAAACATGCAACCAAGTTTGAGTTTCCAATGTCAGCTGTTCTAGTTCTTCAAAATCACAAAATCACAGAATATTCTGAGCTGGAAGGGCCCTGAATGAATCCTCAAAGTCCAGCTCCTGGCCCTGAGCACCTTGGCCCAAGAATCACATCACATCTCTGAGAGCATTGTCCAAGCACTTCTTGAGCTCTGCCAGGCTTGGTGCTGTGATCACTTCCCTGGGGATCCTGTTCCAGTGCCCAACTCTGGGTGAAGAACCTTTTCCTAATATCCAGCCTAAAGCTCCCCGACACAACTTCAGGCCATTTCCGTAGGTCCTGTCACTGATCACCACAGAGAAAGGATCAGTGCCTGCCCTCCTCTTGCTCTCACGATATCTTGGTTTCCAGCAGAAAGATATGGAGATGTATACAGTGAATAAACATTTTAAGCCTATACTTTTATAGTAACAGGTTTTTCCCACTATGGCTACTGCTTTCCTCTTTGACCTCTGTAAACAGTGAGCATAAGATTATCAGAAGTTCCTCATTTTTGGTGCTTAGGAATTGTACTTGCTTTTCCTATGCTATATTTTATTCATCATCTTCACTTTCAGTGTTCTGGGTCATTATCCTCTCTCTTTTCAGTGTATTCCTCCATTACCATACTCTTGTTTCAAGGCTGTACCTGAACTTCATTCCCTTAATGCTCAGAGACATTTTGCTGCTCCTGATTAACTATGTTTGCAAGCATTATCTGCCATTTCTAGGATTTTCTGAAGCATTTCGATGTTTTTGAAATTATTATCCACAGCCCTTCCACTTGGAAAAGGGTAATTATTCATCTGATCTCACAAGATCTTTTAAATCATCAAACAGAACTGCCAAATTGCACAATTAAGTGATTGCACAATATGTATTTGCTTACTTCTGTTGACACAGAAATTCAGGACTTCCCGTGGAGGAAATGCTTTTATGACAATTTTTATTACATGGTGTTGCACCTTCAGTCCTTCCTCTTTTAACTTTTTCTTAGACCCAAGGAGACCAAGCAGAGAGCTGATGGTATCAATACCACTTGAATCATCAGGAACTGGCTATATGTTTCAGCAATTTCATTGCTTGGGCTGTCTTCAATTCTTTGTGTATATTTGACTGCACCACCTGGATTTTAGATTTACCAGCTATCTTCTGCAGCACCAGCTGATCCACCCCAAAAGAGAAATATAACAATGACAGTAATAACAGACTGGGCCAAGAAGAGGCCCCAAATGTGATGTAAATATTTAGTTTCAGTCGCAGCAAGGAGGGCAAGAGGAAAGTGCATTTGAGAATTTAAAAGTAATACTGCTTGCCTCTCAGCAATTTAATAACTTTTCAAAAGTTAATCATTAGGTCCATTTTAATTAATCATAAACATTCAGTTAAGCATTTTCTCTGCATTTAAAATGGCACTTGCATTCCCTAGTAAATTAAAGTACTTCACTGAATTTATTCCACAACATTTCAGCAGCCTTTCATAAATTTGCCTCGCTGCCATACTGTGGAATGGTTTTTATGGAGTCATGAACATTAATTCCTCCCACAATGAATTATTGATGTGAGATTGCCACAAAAATGGAAAAAAACCTGATCTTTTTATAACAGCAGTTGTTAACTGACCAGGAGAGTCATTATGACCAAAAAACCCCAAAAAAACTGAAAAAAGAGCCACCACTCATGCATCTCAGGACTGAAGAGATGCTCACACAGCCATGCTGAGCAGAGACAGCCCTTGACTGGGCCAGGTAAAAGAATGGCATCCTTCCAGATGATGCTGAAATTACAGGACTCAGCTAATTCTGAGCAAATCCCAGGATGAGGGAACTATTATTCTCATATTTTAGGTGGTGGCCCATTATTTAGGGTGTTGGGTCATTCTTTTGTGTGTGTACTTACAGGCAAGCCATGGAAACAATGAAAGTCTTGGAGCATATCAGGACTTATTTTTCCAGACTAAAACTACTGTTGCAACTGCTGGATTGACTTTGCCTTATTTTTGGTTTTGCCATTTTTCCTAGGTTTTTAAAGTGTGCTTTCAATTTGCTGCTCACCAAATAAACATAAAATCTTGTCAGCAAGTTTCTCTTCCTCTACCCTGAAATCTGATGTAAGGAGAAAGCAAAAATGTTCCACACTCTGTCCTGTCTTCTGCTTCAGAGATGGCATAAATTGAGTGAACTAATAATTTGCAGTGATTTACTTGGCATTCTTCATCGCATGTCCATGGGGGAATTGTCCATAGAAAGCCTGTGGTTTTCTAGGATATATCTGGTTTTCAGTCCTACCTCTGGCTGGCTGGCTGTGGTTCCCCTACAGCTGTGGCAGTGTGGTATGTTGGCAAATTCTGCTTGTACGTGCCTGGCTGCCCCCAGCCTCTCCTCAGCTCCCTCACAGGGGTCTTTGCCACCACACCAAGTCTCACAGGGGATGCAGCCTCAGGGAGGAAGAGGCTGAGGTGCAGCACCTCCTCTCTTGCTGTCTGTGCCACCAGTGTCTGATCTTGGCAGAAAATGGAGCAGACAGCGGAGGATCGCGGGGGGCAGAAGGAAAAGCGATAATGCCATAAAATTCATAACCACTTGCTACAGCAGATGTGAATCAGAGATTTCTGCTGGTTTAGCGGAGAGCGCATTTTTCTGACTAGTCTGAATTCTCCAAAGAGTCATGGTATAATAAATCCATTACTTATAACACTGGAACAAAGATACCACAGCCATACAGTGCAAATTGCTGATCCCGTGTAAACTCACTTGCTGTTTCAAATTTGTTCAGTAACTTTTGATGAGTTAACTTTGCAATAGTGGACTACACAGAAAAGATATTCCATGTCCTTGTGCAGCCCGAATGAAAACATAAAGCTGGCTTTATGCATAAAGTTTTGCTCTTGCTACTTCAAGAAAAATGTGATTGTTTGCCTGTTTCTGTTGTCAGTCAGAACTCTTGTGTTGTGATCAAATAGTGCCCACTATCCAGCATCAGCAGTTGTGGAACCCCAGCTAGAAAATGCTGGTGGGAGCATCCTGAAGGCTGTGTTCAAAGCCTCTAGACAACACTTTCCATCTGCTCTTGCTTTTGAATTATGATCATGCAGAGTCAGTTTGTGGTTCTTACTCATGTTGAGAGATTTCATATGCTTTGAAGCAGCTTAATTACATAGTAAACTCTCTTCAGTAAGTGATGACTTCAGAATCTGACTGCTCACACCAGCTCAGCAGAGAATGACCAAATCAGGCACATCTTCTTCCTGCCTCCTTCATTGAAATCTCATCATTCCTGTGCATCCACTTTGAGCATTGCTACAATGGGAACTCAGTTGTTTGGGGTTTTTTAAATAATACCAGGCATGACATTTTAAATAGTAGCATCATGCTTTTTGTAGCTTTATCAGCAATAATCATGCATTTATTACTTATTAGCAGTATTTTCTATTTCCAGCTAGCAAGAAGTAAGGGCCAATGGAAGCAGATGTGTAGAGTGAACTAACAAATGCCAAGAACCTGACATCCAAGCTATCCATGTTCCAAGCTACTTAATTTCACATTAACTCCAGCCTGCTCCCATTGACTAGAAGCCCAATCTTGGCTATAGTAAATTAGGTGCACTCCTATAGCACATCTTCAGAAACAAACTCAAGGAACCCTGTTCATGCATACCAAGACTATTCTAGGGTGTGAACAAAACCACAGTGACGGGGAGCAACTCTTCTCTCAAAAAACAGTCCTGACTAGAACTAAAATACTAATGTAGACGTACCAGCTCATGCCCATGATGTGGGTCTTTAAATACATTTGTAACATTCTGAGGTGTTCTATCTGGCTCATTTGCTTAATACACAATGAATTATTGCTATCATTCGATTAATTTAAGTCATTTAAATTTTTCTCCAATCTTTACCTGCACAGCTGCATGCCTGCTTCTAGCTAAAGTGCAACTTTCTCTCCATATTTAAGTTAGGGATGGTTGGATAGCGTCTATCTTAGGAAAAAGTGATATTTGGCTTTTATCATTATGTAAAAGGTTTACAGATTTTTTCTTTTTTTTTTAATTGTTCTAACACATCTGCAAAAGGTAGTGGAAACTTGAAATTTGGCAGGTTTATCACTCCAGTACTGGAAATTGTCTTTGTTCAGCCTGCAAGTTAACTGCACTACACTTTTATACAACACCTTTACAATTTGGTTTTTACTGAAGGGATCATGAGGTGTTTTGCTTTTCCAGGAAAAAGCACTATCTCATTCACTTCATGGCAGTACCACATGTTCCAAATGTGCCAAATGTGCACAATGGCTAGAGAGTGGAGAGTCTGAGGAAATAGAAACATATGTCCAATACTGGATTAAAAATTGAAGTATCTGGGTTCAGTTTTGTTTTCAGGCATTCTGCCTGGCCTTGGACAAGTCTGGCCAAGGCCAGGCATGGCTTGTATATGGCTGGCTCTTGGTAGCCCCTCTATCGCGTGTCTAATATGAGGTCTGAGAGGGATGCAGTGGCTGGGTGAGGGGTGTCCTCATGGTATCAGCCTCTTCTTTAGCCAGAGCTGCACTCCAGTTGCAGCCATTGCTGTCTGCATAGCTGCATCAGGTTCTGTGAAACTAAATACATTCCAGTTTGCATGGTGTTGGGCCTGCAAGGACAGCCTTGATAAAGATTTTTATTCAAGCCAGACTCTGATTAGGGTGCACAGACCATGCTCTGAACAGTAAAAATAAAATGAGGAAATGTCCTTTAAAAAAATTCCTTAATCTGTCATCATCAAAGCCGAGATTTGCAAAAGCACCTGGAGTGCAATCTGCACAAAGATGTAGCAGCACTTTATCTGTATTTTTAACACTGTAAAGCTGCATCACACACCTCGGTTATATGGACTATTTTTCTAGGACTATCCTGTACTTCAGAGAATAAGGGAGTAAGTTATATTTTGAAAACAGCAGGAATCTGCCCACTTCAGTGGTTGCATCAGCACAGCTGCCTTGGGAGAACATTGATTTCCCTAATCAGCCCAGTCGTATCAATATGAAGCAGAAAAAGATTCTTTCGAGGAACTTCCACATCACCAGATGATACTCAGAGGACAGCTGCTTCCTCTTTAGCGTTACCGTTACATCCTGTTTTCCCCTGAAGAAACCTGATATTAAAACTTCATTTCTAGAACAGGGCTGAGGAATTGTCCTGAATGTGATCTCCAGTGGGTGACTGTCTTGTTTCTTGAGCCTTACGATGCCAAGTGTCTTGATGCTGAAGTATATTGATGGATCTACAGGCTGGTTTTTGATAGTGCTGTGCCTGTGCACTTGGGGTTTCTGCAGACTCTCTGGGCAAATCTTTTTGCTTCAGGTTGTAGCAAAGGACCAAGCAAAAATTCTTGACCTTTAAATCTTCATACCACAATCTTCCCAGTAGTTACATCGTTGTTTAGTAGAACAAAAGCCATGCTGGAAATCAGATCACAGAATAGTGTAGGTGGGAAGAGACTTCTGGAAGTCTGTAATTCTCTCCTCCTACATGAAGTTTAGGGTGCTCAGCGCTTTATCTCCCACTGAGTTTCATGTATCAATAAAGATGGAGGCCACAGCCTCTCTCAGCTTCTGTCCCAGTGTCCAATGATCCTAATGGCAAATAATCTTTTCCTTACATCTAAGGAGAAATTCTCATGTTCCAGCTTCAGTTCTGAATTCAGTTTTGTATTTAAAATTGATATAATTTTAGCCTTTATGAGGTCTAATTAAAATGAAAGTGATATTTTTACCAGGTGTCAAAAACTCACAATCATCTTTAATAAAAGCCACTGCTGGTGGAAAATGGAAGACTCTCTAGGAGATAGACATAGAGACAGAAAGCTTTGTCCTGGAAAATCTCTTATCATGTGCGATGTATACTGTTGGGGCAGATCGCAAAACTTGTGCAGAGGTTGTGAATGGTTAAAGACACCAAACAAACCAGATTTTCAGAGGGCATTATTCAAATATAAATCCAATTCTTAAAACTAAAGCAATTTAAGTTTTGAACCAGAGAAGGTTGGTGTATTCATGTGCCAACTAAACTGCCTCTTTTGAAGTTTGTAAAGTCCATGAATAGAATAAATTTCCTGTAAACACCCATCTCCTTCCCATCTTGCTGCATCCGTGTTCCAGGTGGAGCTGACTTTTTTTAGTTAAATGCCACTGGAGAGTCACAGCCAAAACCAGAGAGCATGACACTTACATTTGAAAAAGGGAGGAACCAATTTTATATAGAGCAGGTGGAAACCAGATGTACTTGAAACTGGGGTGAAAAGAAGCAGAAGTGTCCTGACAATTGAAAATGATTGTTTCCATCAGGTTACACAGCTCTGTATTTCCTAGATCACATACCCAGACTTAATTAGCACTTTCCAGAAAGAACACTGTTATTTTTACTCCAAGTTTAAAAAAAAAAAACAATCCAAACTTAGTCATAATATTTTACCAGAAAATGAAGTCGGATTTTTAATTCTTTTTTTTTCCACAGAAATGACTGGAAAACGTATGTATTTCCTAGGATTCTTGTTTAAAGCCTCGCTGGTGATTAACATGTGCATCTATACCTTATGGGAGAGTAGAAACTCTTGTAGTGTAAAAAATCCTTCTCTTTAAAATGCAATTTCTTTTCCTGAATGTGTTTTTGCAGCATGTTTTGACATCTCATGGCCTTGGAGATGTTCTTGGTCCCAAGGTGACAGTCCCAGGGCTGCAGTCCCAAGGTAACTGTCCTGGCATGAAGCCTCTTCCTAAGATCACTGCTTGCGTGGCTGTACAGCACTACCTTGTGAGTCAAGCCATGGCGCAGTGGGACACAAGGAGGCCATGGGGACACAGTGCTGAGCTCTGTGCCGTGTGGGGCTGTCTGGCCATTTTGGTGAGCACCCCTGCGCAGTGTGGGGTCAGGGGTGGGCTGGACAGTGAGCAATCAGTTTGTCTGAGGAGTGGACAGGAAGCTATACCCTACCCAAGCCATACCTCCCACTCCACTTAAATGAAATGAGCCTGTCCAGGGCAGGGAGAGGGCCGGAGGCAGAGGAAATCAAAACTGGCCTTTACATTTCTTCTGGATGTGCCAAAGTCTGGTAAAGCTGAGTGCCTTAATGTGTTCTCAGCTTCTCTACTTTTCTCTGGCTTCTCTATCTGGCAGATACCTCCTTTACTGCAGAAGTTACCTGGCCTGCCCACTTGATTTATTGTGTCTGTTCTTTGTGGGAAAAGTGATGAAAATGGAGATGGACAGGAGGAAGGGACTGACTGACCTTTGAGGGTCAGAAGAAGGTAAAGGTGACCACAGGGGCAAAGACATGTTTGAGGAATGCTTGAAGATTTGGTAGATCTTTGCTGAAAATCAGTGCATAATCAGTCACTCTGCACATCTGCAACCAGGCACTTTAGATTTTGAGTGAACCAGGAGTCCTCTCGTGTTGCCCATTCCCATAACAGAATAGCATTCCAGTCTATAGCCCACAAACAAGGGGTTTTGTAGCTTATTAGTTCAGGTTCTGTCCTGATTCTTAATGCTGAGTTTCTCACAGGCCCTTGTAAAGAACCACCCCACATTAATAAAGGCTTAATATTGGGAACATTCCTTACAAAGAAATGTCCTTCCATCACATTTCTGGAGCAATCAGCACAGGTTGTGGTGTAATTGAAGTATCTGGAGAGAGCTTTAGTGCTCTGCTGTGTGAGAAGAGTCCCCTTCTAGCCTGTGAATGTGGAAGAAAGGGGCGGGGGAGACAAGGGGAAGGAAAAGACAGACGCAGACGAAAGGCAGAGGTGATGCTAAAACGCCGTAAGTGACCATTTGAAAGATTGTATTGCACTTACTCTTATGGAGTCAAACAGTTTAACTGTGACCCAAGGAACCACCATCACTCTGGGTAAGAGTAGGAAGAAAAGAATTACCTTATGGACAAAGCACTGGGAAACCAGTGACAGATAAAAGCAGAGAGCATATTTGTAGCTGTAAACATAAATTAATCAAAACTCGCTGTGGAGGATAAGGTCTGTATTTTTATTCACATGTACTCTTGCAGTTTCTCTTTTTAACTTAAGGTGGTTGTTTTTATGATTCACCCAGAATTTATGGCTTCCCTGGAAAAGCAGTATTAGCCTGTGGGAAACAGAAAGCAGCATTAACCAAGATACTGCACAATAGTATTTTATCTAGGCTGCACAGCAAAAGGTGCAAAAGCTGGGGATATTTTGGAGCTGGACCACCCATGGGGAGGAAGCAACAGATGTTCTGGGATTATCCATAACGAATAGTTTTATTCCTGGCACTCTTTATTCCTTGCTAAAACTTCTTCCTTTTTTTTTTTTTTTTTGTGCATGACTGGTTTTCTGCTAACTATGAAATGAGGACAGTCTTTCTCATTCAGTTACAAAAAGGAGTTTGTCAGTCACATAACTGGGTAAAGCTGTGGCTTCTCAGTAATCATCCATGGACCAAAAGGAATGAAGCTTTTGCAAAAATCATGTCAAAACACACATAGTTGGTAAA
Organism: Dasyornis broadbenti; assembly: GCA_013397935.1. Lineage (NCBI taxonomy): Eukaryota > Metazoa > Chordata > Aves > Passeriformes > Dasyornithidae > Dasyornis > Dasyornis broadbenti. The sequence continues at coordinate 2,243,788 of VZRN01003941.1, forward strand.
TGTGTCCACATCTCCTGTAAACAATATATTTCCTTATGTACATGGGACTGAAGCTGACATCTTCAGAGGAAAACTAGAGTTCCTTGTTCTCCCAGTTGCATCAGGAATTTCGCAAAAAAAACCCCAAAAAACTTATATTGTATTAGTAGATTAACCTAAACTCCAATTTAAAAAAAATATATATACCAAGCCTTTATGACTGATTGAAGAGAAAATATTGAAAATACACTACTCTGGATTATTTGCTCAAAAAGTATCAAGTAAATGAAGAGGATTTAAAAGTATGACCTTTTTAAAAAATAAATTCACGTATTTTTGCTGATTGACTAACACCTTTTGTACCCCCGTTCAAAATAACAGTACTGAGAATTAAATAAGTTCTATCATGCAACACAGATGACTCATTTTTAATAATATTTTCATAATATGATGGATTGCATAAATTCATAAAATCTTGCTCTCTTTCATTACTCTCAGCTTTCTTTCATTACTCTTCATAAATGTTATTTTGTCATGATATTGATGAGAACTATTTATTCCACAAACTTGATGTCTTCAGTGTTTCCACATTACTCACAGGACACTGGCACATGAGTATCTGGTAGATATTTTTAGTAATTTATGAACTGCATTCATATCATATATTTCCTACTCATTTTTTTCTTGCTTGTAAAGTGTTCCTTAGTTTTTGCTTTGAGAATCTGTTGTTCATTACTTGTTCGCTTGTATTATTTCTGGTGAATGATTAAATGGACTTTCAGAAAGCCTTGAAAGTGAAGACCTATTGCTTTGGTTTCTGGAAGTAAACACTCCCATGTATGAACAATATGATTAATTTTCTCCTTGTATGGCAGCACTTGCAAATGATATACTGAATTCATATGAACTTTTGTAGGCTCTGAATAAATTTCACTTCCTGCTCAGAAAAGATGAATGTACTTTCCCGTTTAGAAGAATACATATAAAATCAAACACAAAAACTATCTAATATTTGTCTTGCCTTAGCTGATAGAACACCAACTCCTGGGAATTCATCCTCTAATTATGAGTACATAGTTAAAGAAAGTTTACTACAGGAAGAAACTAAAACAGTGTGGAATGAGTGAATTGATATAACGAAATTTTCATCTTTATCCATCTGAGAAGCTCCATATGTTCCCAAAGGATATTTTTGGGGAGTTTACAAGGTATTGGGAGGAACAAAGCTGACCCATTGCTCTAGTCAATGCTTTTTCTATCTGTGTTTGTGACTGATTTCTGCAGTTTTCCTGAGCTTGGTCTTACTCATTGTTTGTGAGCAACCTCCAATAGTTTTATGAATTCCAGAGTAATTTCTGATTTGCCGATTTTCAAGGGAAACTCTAAGAGCGAATATATGTTTTGTGTTTCAAAGCTTCTCATATTCTGGCAAAAGTATTTTACACTTGAATGCTATAAGACTAGAGAAGGAGAATACTATGGGACACAGTTGCTGTCCATGCCGTCTAAAGGGCAGATGACAGAAATGCCCTGTTCTTTCTCAGTATGTGTCCTGATGACTGCAGTCATTAAATGCTACTTCTTGTCATTTGGTAGCTGTCAGTCATTCAGAAATTCTGCAGCCTGCTACTGTGGCTTCTCTCTAAACTCTGAATGTGCTCCTTAAGTGAGTCTCAGGAGATGTGTCTTCATAAATTGTGGTGGTTCACAGATGGAAGAAAGAAATCTAGGAATTTTTTTTTTCTTTTTCTGGGACATCCTTTAAATCTCTGAGATTACCCCAGGGATTCTCATCTCTTGTGAGATGAGATAGCTGAATTAATCCCTCCTAACAAAATTGATTTTTCTTCAGATCCTTTCCAACACATGGCTGAGTATTTCAGCAGTTGTTCTCTTGTTAGTCTACATTAAACCTCATGAATTTCATGACGGATCATCTCCCCGGCAGCATGGAGTCCACAGCTCCATATTTGTTGATACAGCCTGTTGAGATCTAAGCTCTTTAATTTGCAATTGCAATGTGTAATTTTCTAGAAATAAAATGCAATTCAGTCAAAGGACATTCAGAATCACTCAATTCTAATCTATAATGTCAGCAAGCCTATTTCACTGACATTATTGTTTTGACACTGAGTGTAATAGAAATGATTAAGCCAGGAAGAGAGCAGCACTTACTTGACTGCTGTCAGCTACTGAACCACAATAGCCCAGCACACAGACTCTATTCAACTGATGAAATGTGAAACCTGATATGCTGCTGCAAAATGTTAGTAACCACAAAGCTATATTTCAATCCCTACTTGATTCTATAAATGTTTAGTCTCACTCTGTTAGACCCAGCCTCATACAAAAGCAATTCCTGTTTCACAACTGGAAGGAATAGCAACCAAACTTCTTTCTTTTAAAGTCACTGTTCCCCGGCATGTGTCAAGGCCTTTTTTCATTATTTTTTTTCAAATGGAAGAGTGTATTCAGATGGGGGATGAAAATGGAAAGGATATGAACAATAGTAGCCCTTGTGACTTTAATGTGAAGATTGAGATTCATGATGGTAGGCATGTAATGTGATAGAACTATATATCATGGCCCTTCCACCCTTCCAGCAGAATGTATACTTTGTTCTGAAATAATTTGTTATTGCTAAGCTTGGAGATGCAGGCACTTGAACTGAGTGCTAAGTGGGTATTTCTTCAAAATAGGTGTTTGCTTTCCTTTACATTTTATATAATTTTATATCATTATGCTGTCAACTGTCCTGTGCTATAAGTCTAACAAACTGGGCACAGACAAGGCGGTGCAATGTTGTAAGTACATACCTCTGTCTCTCTTTTGTAGCTGAAGAGAAAACTCCCTTTTCCTCTCACCTATGTTCACAGAAGACCCATAGTTTTACTTTTAGATACTTCAAATTACCCTTATTATAAGAAGGCTTAACACTATTTTTTTTCTGATTTTGTAGCTTGAAACATTTTAGTTTAGACTGATCAGTTGTTCACAGAAGTGTAATCTGCATGTCATCTAAGGCAATGCAGAATAAGTATTTTATTCACAGAATCCAGATTAGATTAAGGAATTGGACAGGACAGATGACAATGAGACATGGGGCATCCTATGAGACAGAGTTGACTCAAAAGGTGCTGAGCATCCTCTGTCACCAGTGGAGGTTGGTGGCATCTTATAGTCTTCAGAGACCAGTTCTTGCCATCACTCTGACCCATGGTGCTCTTCTTTTGCTGTTGCTGATTGAAAGGATGTGTCTTTGTATGAGGAGAAACTAAAGGTTTGAAAATGAAAAGGCTGCATACAAAACTTCAGCAGAGTAGAAGCCCTTAGGTTTCTTATAAAGTAATAATATGGTTGCCTAAATGGTTTTGTAAGTTTACCTCTTAAATAAAATATCACCTTAGGGAAGAATTAGGTTTATTTTACTGCTTCATAAATAACAAGTGTGTTTGTATTAGTTAGCTCACATGTACAGCAACAGCTATGATTGTTGTCTCTCCATGTACCATAATATGTTCAATATTAAAAATATCCAAATATTTTCTTCTTGATGACAGTGTAAACATTTCCTACTGACAGGCAATCTGCCATAAGGCATTTTCATAACTTCAGTTCTTAGCTTTGTTGTCTCCTCATTACCAGCCAGACAGCTGAAACACTGGCTCGGAAGAGAATGCAGAAAAATTCACATGATCTTTGTTGTGGTGCATTTTTAGCATTATTGGAACAGTGCTGTCATAGGCTTCGTATGTTTAGATATGTATAAAACTCTGGATTAAATGATAATGCTATAATAGTGTAAACAATAAATTTATTTACAAGTATCAATAATAGAAAGGGAGACATACATTCAAGTGGACAGTGGTTTATATAATTTAGGATATATATAATACTTCCCATCATTTAAATGTTAAAGAAAGTGGAAAAGAACTGGCTAAAACAGAGAAGAAGCATGAGTGGGGCATGAGTTCATGTTTTGGAACAGGGAAGTTTGGATTTCATCACTGGCTATTGCAATAATTTTTGGCATGCCAGAACTGAATAACTTAGTTTTCCCTTCTGAGAAATCATCCTGTTCAATTTCCAGGGCAGTAATGAGACTAAAGGAGGTGACAGTTATAAAGTGATATAAATTCTTCACAGTGAAGCTCATATAGGAAGGATCTTTCCTTCCATGACAAGTGGTTGTAGCAGACCATAAGAGAGTTGGGCTTTCACTAGAGGAGAAGTTTGTGTGAGGGGACAGTGGGTACCTGTGCATGCTGTGGTAAACCCTGCTGGGACACTCAGCCTCTGTGTGGCTTTGATACATGAATCCAGGAACAGAAGAGAGAGCATGGTCAGGAAAGGTGCTGACTAGAGCAGGGTAGGAAACCCTTTCTTCTTCCTTTTCATCTTGCAGTAATTTTTGAGGTTTAAAACAATGGATCTTGTTCCACATGCAACTCACTCTAAAAAAGAAAACAAAATTCTGAGCTACGGGTTTGCAAAAATGATCAGAAATGCTGCAATGTTTTCCTATTATACTCACAGCATTTTAAGATTTAACCTTTTCAACTTTTAAAAACATTTTCTTCATTTTCTTACTGTAAATTAACTCGCATATGATGACTCATCCTGAATGGAAAGAAGGATCTTCTCCTGTGGAAGGAATAGCAATGAGACAGCAGCTACACTTTTCCTCAGCAGCTTGTGTGAATTTCCTAGCTGGGAACATACCAATATCTGCGTAAACACACGTCTGTGCATGCTCCATTTCCCAGCCATAGTATATCGTTAGTAAAGTTTGGGGTTTTGTGTTCTCGGCTGGCCTGGCCAGGAGTGAAGAAAGGGAGGCTTACGCTGTGGTTTCACAATTGGCTAAGCCCGTCTGCCTGTGGGCTGTCACCGAAGGCAGCATTCCTGCTCTTCCCTGCTGTGGGAGCAGGTTGCTTTGCAGCCGGCTCCACCAGCACTCAGTGCTTTCATCTCGCAGTATCTGCGTTTGTTCAGGCAATGGATTAACTCAGCAGCTCTCCGGTGGGGACAAAGCACTTTTCAAGCAGACAAGCAGTAATATCAATATTGGCCATGGCTTTGTTGAATTCTGGAGGGATGCAAACAGGCACTGAACCAATCACAAAAAGAGAGGATTGTTCCTTCTTATCCTGGGCAGAGCATTTTTTTCTGGTGGTATAGACCCGATGTCTCAGGATAGCTTTGTGTGCATGTGTGTTACTGAGATCAGAGATTTTACACCATAGAGGTAAATGTCAGCTTTGGTCAGGGTGGCTCAAAAGTGGGTACCAAGTTTATCTGAACCAGGTTATACACAGGAATTGTCAGTTCTAATATACTAAAAGCAATTCTAAAAAGCATTGCATGACCATATAAGTGTGGCAGTTTTATGAGGTCATAATTGATGTCTGAATGATGACAGAAGTAATGCTATTTTTTTGAAACAATAAAATGAAATGAAGTAAAAGCATCCAAAAAGAAGAAAGTGACAACGTTGACTGCGGACTCTCTCAAAACATGTTTGCACATATGCATTTGTTTCTTTTTATCAAAAGAAAAGCACATCATTATTTCTAATGTAGCTTTTGCATTTACACTCTAGTTTCCTTGGGCTTAGCTGCCGGATGCCATTTGTGTCACCTCTATTTTCAGATTTTGTCTTTTATCTCTGCTTTGCAGCTTCATGTCAGTATTTTATTTAGTATTTTAACATGGGCTGACTTCCCAAGATAATAAAATATCACGGTGTGTAACAGGATATGATTCTACTTCTTATTTTTATTTTTGCCTTGTGCTCTCCATATGTCTTCCTTTAATCCTGGCACAATTAAAATGCAGGAATGGGATTTTCATGGAAAATTGCAGAGTTGCAGCTGGTACAACTGGGGCCATATTCAACAAGTCAGGCACTGCAGAAAGTGAACATCTCCTGTCTTGTAAAAAGCTCTCAGCATCTTGCAGAATGTATTGCATCTGTCTAATACTATGCAGAAAAGCTACACTAAATTTATAATGTTTAGCAAAAGTGACCATCAATGTTTCAAGTCATCTATGACAAAGTACTACTGCCAGTAACTTAATATAGCCAAAGGTAAGGCAGATATTTAGGGAGAAGATGGAAAATCTTGTTCTTTAGAGAGCAGATTACTACTTTGGTCCTTTGCCCTGCTAGTGAGGCACTAGCAGTGGTGGGCAAATTATGCACCAGGACTTTCACAGGTGGTCACTGACGGTGTTTCCCTCAGATCTGAGCACCCAGTTCAAAATACCTGAGGTCTGACTTTTAGAAGTGCTGAGCTCTCAGAAAAGCAGCTGAGTCAATACAAGTTATGCTGTAAAAATGCACAGCTACAGCATGCTATAAACTTTAAGTACTCCAAAAAGTCAGTTCCAAGTTGTCTGTTTTTAGGAACTTAGCCACTCCTGGTTATTTCCATTTTTAAAACAGAAACAACATTTTACCTTGTTTAAAATGCTAAAAGACAGATTCAGTCATGCTCATGGAATATCCAGATTCTTTGACAATAAGCACCTCGTAGGGGAAATAATAATACTTCATTTTTCTCAGAGCCTGACTAACACATTGTTAAAATCAGGAAGAGTGCCCCCATACTGGGTATTTGTTTGCTGCACAAATGATCCCAGTATCTGGGAAGGCACAGAGTAGATTCCTAACTATGAACAGAAAGATGACTCCATTTCATACCAACAAGAAATGGATGCTTTTAAAAATGAGAATGTAAACATTTTTAACGGAGATTTTCACAGTCTATTGCTATTTACACAGTTGTGATTATAATCAATCACAGATTAACAGGGGATGGCTTTATGTTCCAAGTTTATTGTAAGAGGTATGAGTTACTTTTTTAAACTTATGTTTTAAACTGAGAAAATCCTGTTTCAAAGTATGTACATTCTCTTAGTTGCTTAATATCAAACTTTCTGCACAGTACAGAATATCCAGGACCTGATGTAATAATACCACATGGCCAGTGATGATGCACAGTGATGGTACTGGCTTAACACATTCTCTCCTCACCCTTGTTCCACCCTTAGCTGCCGGTGGCACCTTTGCACAGGGAACCAGTGTTCCTGCTCTGGGTTGCACCAGTACAACTGCTGATGCAGGTTCTCTGAGAGGCAAACCTGATCCAGCCCAACTGAAACCAAACCAGGAATGTTTTTAACTTGCTCGTAGAAATTAAGCCCAAATTATTGAGAAAGGGCATCTTTTAGACAGGGTCTGTTAGTGTATCCTATACTCATGTTAATTGTATTTGAATAAAGGTTTTTCTTAATACTGACAGAGATTCACATTTTCAAACTCGTTTCTGTGATGTGGGTAATTTATTTTATTTATCCTGTTATGGACAGTAGTTATGGACATACAGACGTATGTGGAGGTTATTCTTTTGTTCCTATGTGTACAGCTGTCTGAACTGATCAGGTGGAATATTGCCTGTTTGCTGCGTATCAAGGGCAAATTGATACACAATCAGAACTCCAATGAACTTGGAGGAAGAACTTCCCTGAATTTTTGAAGGGCTTTGTAATCACTAATTTATTTTCCTCCATGCCATTAACTCCCATGAAATCAAAAGCAATTTTGATTTCATAAAGTATTGCTGCACACTGGACACCCAATTGCCTTGTTTACCAATTAGCTGTTTGTTTTTCAAATACAACTTTTAATTCATTTTCCACTTTTTATCTCTGTGACCCGCTTAAATAATTCATAAAACCTAGCAAAAAAAGCATACTGTAGAATTTTCTGGGTATGAAAGCTAAATACAAATGTCCTTCTCCAATTATTTTACATACTATGATATTTGTAGCTGTTTCCTTCCAATTGTTGGGGTGAGACAGTGTACAGATCTATCTTTCTGTCTTTCTTTCTATCTTTCTTTCCTTCCTTCCTTCCTTCCGCGCCTTCCGCGCCTTCCGCGCCTTCCGCGCCTTCCGCGCCTTCCGCGCCTTCCGCGCCTTCCGCGCCTTCCGCGCCTTCCGCGCCTTCCGCGCCTTCCGCGCCTTCCGCGCCTTCCGCGCCTTCCGCGCCTTCCGCGCCTTCCGCGCCTTCCGCGCCTTCCGCGCCTTCCGCGCCTTCCGCGCCTTCCGCGCCTTCCGCGCCTTCCGCGCCTTCCGCGCCTTCCGCGCCTTCCGCGCCTTCCGCGCCTTCCGCGCCTTCCGCGCCTTCCGCGCCTTCCGCGCCTTCCGCGCCTTCCGCGCCTTCCGCGCCTTCCGCGCCTTCCGCGCCTTCCGCGCCTTCCGCGCCTTCCGCGCCTTCCGCGCCTTCCGCGCCTTCCGCGCCTTCCGCGCCTTCCGCGCCTTCCGCGCCTTCCGCGCCTTCCGCGCCTTCCGCGCCTTCCGCGCCTTCCGCGCCTTCCGCGCCTTCCGCGCCTTCCGCGCCTTCCGCGCCTTCCGCGCCTTCCGCGCCTTCCGCGCCTTCCGCGCCTTCCGCGCCTTCCGCGCCTTCCGCGCCTTCCGCGCCTTCCGCGCCTTCCGCGCCTTCCGCGCCTTCCGCGCCTTCCGCGCCTTCCGCGCCTTCCGCGCCTTCCGCGCCTTCCGCGCCTTCCGCGCCTTCCGCGCCTTCCGCGCCTTCCGCGCCTTCCGCGCCTTCCGCGCCTTCCGCGCCTTCCGCGCCTTCCGCGCCTTCCGCGCCTTCCGCGCCTTCCGCGCCTTCCGCGCCTTCCGCGCCTTCCGCGCCTTCCGCGCCTTCCGCGCCTTCCGCGCCTTCCGCGCCTTCCGCGCCTTCCGCGCCTTCCTTCCTTCCACACCTTCCGCACCTTCCTTCCTTCCTTGAGATAAAGCTCAACTAACTATTGGAGTATATAATTTTACATTTGAAGGACATACTTAACGATGTATTAAAGAGCCCCATGCATTGTGACTTGGTTTCATAATCAATAAACAGTTTTTGCTCTCTTATCAAATGTATTTTTTGGTAAAACAAGGGCAATCCAAAGAAATCATCAGTGTGTTCAAATGACAACCTTCCTAAACCTTTTGCTCAATATTAGCACGTTAAAGGTTACTAAGCTTTATTTTAACTAGTAAATCAATTCACAGATTCTTCTTTTGCACCAAAAGGCTCAGTATTGTTTCTTAATTTAGTAAGAATTTATGTGGTACAATGCCCACATCTGAGTTCCCATAAATAATTCAGACCTGAAATAGGTTGATAGAAATCACAGATAAAAGGGAATTTGTTTGGGAGGAATATTAAGATACTTGTAAGGATGTTCTATTTTTGAGAAGCCAAAGACAAATGAAGTGCCATTTTTCTCATTTAAGTTAAAGAAATTTCTGTCAAAAGTATTATTGTTATTCATCTTGCTGAAAATAGAACTGTTTTCCCTTTAAAACAAAATTTTAAATTCAGCAATCAGAACAAAAACATGTTTTGAAGACTCAAAGGGACTTCAAGAATACTGCATCAAGCATGAGCAGATATTTTGTATTGTCATGGCTTGGTAGTAACTGGTTACGGGGGGAAAAAATTGTTGTAGATTCTTTAAATGTTTAAAGGAAACAGATAAAATACAGATGTTTCTTCACCACAAAATTAGTTACCATGTCTGGGTCATTAGTAGGGTCTGATTTTTTTTTTGATATACACTCATAGACAAATTTCTGTTGCTTTAATGAACTGTATAAGTCGAAACAAATTTTGCAAGAATAAGCTGTTCTGCCTGAATGATTTAAATGTAGCAAATTCATAAATATTTAAAAACTGGTCCTTATAACGGGAGGTATGCAGGAACTCCAGCTCCTGTTGGTTCAGCAAGCTCTGCCTGAGGAGCTGAGCTGATGGTAACCACTTGCGCTCAAACATGACTCCAGCTGTCATTCCCCGGAGCTGTGTGAATTCAGTGAAGGAATTTGGGTTCTTATTAAGGTATACAATCATAATGAGCAGATGTACCATATTTTTCTACCAATAACATAGCGGGGGGCAATTTTAGACCTAGTTTAACCAAATCTAAATTACTAAACTCCTTTATCCCTTTTCTGAGTTGGCTCAAACAGCTGGAACCGTGGAGGGGTTTCTTTATCAAATCTGCACATTTAGGCTTCCGTCTTAGCAGCCAAGAGGCTAATTTCTGGCTTGATGCTGGCCAAAGTGTGGTTAACCTCACAGAACTGTAACATTCCAGCAACAAGAATTCATTTTTACCCACTGTTGCCACTAACCAAATGCTAACATTTTACTTTGGAGAGCACAATATTATTCAAGCTGTCTTGCAGTACTTCAAATGTTTGTACCATTACAAACTGATGACAAACTGATTTGTTCATTACATCTTAAACGTAACTGCCAAATATGCTATCCCCAAGTTAAATCCTGTGTTTTGAGGATAAGCTAAGCCAGACTGTGTATATAGGTAGGCAGCCAGAAACAAGCATAAAAATCTGGCTTCATCCTGAGAAAAACCTGCTTTTTTTTTTAAAGCTCTGTGTGAAAGGAAAAATACATTTTCTGAATGACTGCAGTCTTTCAAAGAGTCCAGAGACGTATCTCTGGTCAAGGCTCTCAGAGCTTATGTTGGAAGGATGAGGAATGGGCCATCCTGGGAAATACTCTGGGAAAAGGCAGTGCAGTTCCAGGAGGCACAAAAGTGACATCGATTCTCTTCTTCTCAGAGGTAGTCTGTGATTTCTTTCCTCCCAGACAGCTTTGAAAATGCTAAACCATACCTGCAGCAAACGTGGGTAGACAAGGTAAGAGAACCCGAGCAGTGGAAATACCTCAGCAGAACAGAGCTCACAGAAGAAGGAAAAGCTCATGTTATATTTAGGATTTTTGTCTGTGCTGTTCTGTCTTAACTGATAAAAAAGCAATAACACTCCTAGCAAAGCAAAAGGGATGCCTTATTTGCAGCCCCTGAGAAGCTTTCTTCACTACACATACTATCTATCTTATATATCTCATTTATTTCCTACTCTTATAATAGGGAAATCAGTTGTGGATTGGAATGGAATTTGATCTTTTAATGGAAATGTCTTTCTACATTAGCTGGCCTTGCAAGGCATTTCAAACATTCCATCTTTTCACCCAGGAAAAACAACTTCATTCAGCAATTTTTAGACTCCTTTGAACCTTGTACAGGAAACCACCTGGAAATATATGATAAAATGCACAGTTAAAGCAGTGGAAAAAGCAAAGCACACCACACAGCCTAATATAGTCTACTATCAACAAAATATTATCCATGGACAGTATATGTATTAATCTATGGACAGTATATGTTTTTTTTTTTACCCTCAGGGACTTAGACTCAGTTTAGGCCAGCCCACCTGTGATTTCACCTTTCACTGATAGACCTGCCATTTCCTTAATAATATGCATGTATTTATGTTTTTTTCTGGATAAAGATGAGGCTCAGCAGAGTTCATACTTAAAAACCTTGTGTTCACAGTTCCCATTCAGGCACTCTCTGCTCTTTGCTGCTGTTAACTTCTGTGATTACTGTCATCCTGCTCTCTCAGGTTGTCCTACAGGCTGGAGAGTCATCCTACTCAAGCCTTTTGAGAAGATTTTATGTTAGCAATGTGTCAGGCTTAAATCTGCTCCACTGAAGCCAACAGCCAAACATTCCCTGGATTCAGGTTCTCTCTCATAAGGAACACAGTGATTGTCTTAAAAAATGTTTTCATGTCTTCAGCACACAAAAATTTTGCATCTTTTGGATTTTTCTTTTATTCTTTACCTGAGAAGAAGATAAAAGGTGTGGTCAGGTGTATTGGGGCTGGCTAAATACCAAACACACATGCACAGGACTTATGTGTTGGGGCCATATGAAGAGACCAGCAACAAGATGCTGCTCAGATAAAATGTGCTGGAGCATCTGATGGCCAGCTGTTGATAAACAGAGGCCACAGGGTTGTCCTCTAGGTTGTCCTAGCTCCTGGGTGCACACTGAGCCCAGACCTTCCCAGGCTGGAGTTGAGGGACTCCTGGACAACCAGTGAGTGCTATTGCCACCTGTGAACCTTCTTATCCCCTCTGAGGTATGTGGTATGTGTTTTGTGGCTTTCAGCTGTGAGAGGGTTTGGTATGTAGTTTATAGGCTCCCTTGAAGGTTGGAATTACTTGAGCTAAGATCTACTTATATGCTGTTTCTTTTAAGTATCTTCCCTTGGGATCGTGCCAGGTTTATCCCCACATGCTTTTCCAGCTCTGTCATTTTGTGTGAATAACACAGCAGAGGGGAGGGGATGTAGAGCAGCCCTGGCACCAAGTGCCAGCCTGGACAGCCCTCCATCCATACAGCCCAGGATTTGGGCTGCTTTGCTGAATGCTGCTCCGAGCTGAAGCATTTGCTCTGGCTGCACCAGCAGTGAAAGTTTTCACAGCTGCCAGACTGGGCTCCATTTACTCTGATTTTGCATGCTTTTTAGGAGCTGGCCTAGCTTGCAACAGCACATAACTTTAACATTATAATCTTTGATTCTTTGGAGTTCCATGTGTGTATTTTCTCCTCAGCAAGGAAGGAAGAGCTGAACAGGAAGTTCAGGCCGGTGGGCAGTATTACTGAGAAAGTAATATGTGTTTCACACATATTTTTGGCTGTTTCATAATGTTTCCAAATGGAAAAACAAATTATTGATATTCACAACAGAAAACTGAAGTAAAGGATATGTGTCTCACATTAAAAAATGGAGCTAAGCCATGCTTTCCCAAAGGCAGAGACTTTTGTACATTTATTTGTTCTGCTCAGTATAAGTTACAATTGCTGAACAAAATATGAACACAGTACTTTAATTTCTGTAGGGTAGAACTATCATGATGAGTGCAGGATATATTACTTGTAAGTAATTTCAGAATTGTACAATTCTTGCTTCTAATGGTACAATCCTTTTCTTTTTTGTGATAGTTATGTCAAAGTGGACACCAAAGATTCCATGACTAACCACGTATTTAGCATCTGTTACCAATATCTCCATGTGAATTAATTAGCAAGGGCCTGAGAGTCCTCTGTTTGCAGTCTTCCATGAAAGTAATACTGATTGACACTGACATAGTACTAAATTTCTTCCCTTCTAATACGGCCCTTTTGACAAAAGATTAGGCCTGCCACCTGTCCCCCTGGCTGGTGACTACTTCTCTCAAATATTCGTCTTCTGAGCTGAGACTTAATAAATACAAGAACATTGTACCAGTGTGATTGTTTATTGATACCGAGAGCGTTCAGATGGTCCTCACTGTTGTTGGTGTCTCACTCTGGGACTCCTGGTCTCTTACAGAGAACTGCAGTCAGAAAACACTTTCAGTAAGATGTTAATGTTCCTGCCAGCCTATTCGGAATGCACTACACTGAAACTGCTTACTGTTTTATCTGTGGGGCAAACAGCAAAACACTCAGCGCTGAAGTTGCTTTGAGCAAACACTTAAAATCTCCTGGTTTGTGGATAAACCTGATTGCTCTGAGTAGTTTCACATCTTAGTGCTTGTGGTCCTGAATCTGATATTCTGCAAATATCCTGTGATACTTATTTACAGCATGCCATATATTTTGAAGCCTGCAATATATTTCCAAAAAATGTAAAAAGGTCAAAACCACAAAAAAGCAGGTTTATTATTTGTCACAACACCCTTTCCCTGAGCTCTCCCTCAACTGAAATATTTAGGTGACTTTCAGAAAATATTTTTGGAAATATTCCTTCACTTCTTATCAGATGGCAAAAGTGTTTGTTTTATTTAATCATGGTTATGAAACAGAGCCTGTTTTTTTATCTTCCTTTTTTCCATAAGGAGCTTTTTGATTTGCCTCCTCTCTTCATGACCACATGAAATTTGGCTTGTGATGAAAAGACCAAATGGGCCCCACTGAAAATTTTCAGAAGATGTTGGAGGTGCCGAATAACCACTGCTCAGCTTATATCCAGAAATCATGCTAATTTCAGTATGTGCTGTTACGTACTGTGCGTAAAGAGCCATGAGCAATCTCAGTAGCAGGGAGGGAAGTCACTATGGTCACACAACTGACAGTATGGAGCTCAGGACGAAGACCATTTGTCCTTGAATGGACTGACTTCTGAGAAATGCTTTTGCGGAAGAAGAGGTCACAGTCCTGAATGAAGTCTGGGAGAGGAACAAGGTGGAGAGAGCTGTTAACATGAAAACTCTGCCTCCTGAGTGCTCTCTGCAGGAGGCACCTGGTTTGGGATCCCAGCTGAGCTGCTACTTAATAGCTCGTTTGGGTGCCAAAAAGCTGTTTCATGACATTCTTGGCTTAAGCACTGCAAAAGCAGTGGAACATTTTTGCTAGACAGAGCCTTTAGTCTTTAAATCACTGTATTCTGGATGAAAACCCAAGAAAATTGAGAGCAATGTCAAAACGCTAAAACTTTAGTGCTCAGTCAGACATCGTTTGTCCTGAATCTCAATGGCTGGCTCCAAGGTTTCCTGATGTATACATTAGCAAATAGTTGCCCTTTTGTATGGAGAGAAATCTGCCGTGTCCTCTGAGCATCATGGATGAGCTCGTGTTCCATCAAGCGCACCTCCAAAAACTACTTTAAGCTCAGCTAATGAATCTTTGTTACTCCTAACATTAATACTTGGGAGATTTAAAAACATTCACTAAATGGAACTTGCCCAATCTGCAGCTGGAAAAACCAGGACATATTATTCTTCTGGAAAAGTAATAAACTCTTGGACACTTTTCAGCTATATTTCTGTGCAGCATGGATCAACTGTTCTGAGCTCAGTTAAGAATTCTAGAAATGCTCATGAAGTCATTCCTGATAAGAGGAGCATAAACTACTTATTTTGCTAAACAACTGTACTTCTTACAGGCCAGTTTAATGTCCTGTAACTTATTGCATGTATGTGTCCAGGACACTTTCTAGTATTAAACCTTTTTTTCACTTTCCTTTTTAATTCTTTTCCCATTCCCTCTGAATTCGTTGACTGTAAGATTCAGTGCAACTAATGATGAGAAGGCATGCAGTGTCTTTCGGTCCTGTGGGGCAGCAGAAGAAATGCACATAAAGCATTGGATCATTCCATAAATTAACCAGACAGATGGAAATGGCTTCCCCAGGGTGATCTGTAGCAGGAAGACACTGAACTAAGGTTTTCAGGCTAGCTGTCTTCTTACCAACATTTTGTCTATTGTATTTGTGTCTTCTGTATTTTTTCACACTGAAGTTGTACTCATAAAAGAGCAACTGCACAACAGTATTTTAACAATTTCATACTGATTTGTGGGTTAAAAAGTTGTAATTAGTCAGGCAAAATGTGTTATCAATTTAGCTTTATTTCCCAGCTGTGGTCTCCTGTCATTTTTAATTATTATTTTCAGAATCCTGATCATGATGTCATCCCCCTAAATTCCCAAAAGCTCCCCAGTGTTCATTCCAAATGATTAATGAAGGTATGAAAGCTATGAGTGCTTCCAAATCAAATATGTGTATAAAGGTAGGCAGTACACAGGAAAAGATGATTAAAATAAAGAATTGTGTGTTTCCTTGAAATTCACCAGCCCATTGATATGCAGCAGTTCAGATCTCAGTGGAACTTTTGTGCAAGCCACTGAATACTTTTTCTATGGAGAAAAAATTGCTAGACAAAGGTGACTGTTAGACCTATTTGAATTTTATTTTATGACTTTGGGTTTCACATACTTGTGACATTAAAAGGACAAAAATGGTCTCTGTGCTAAAGCGACAGGTCTGGCAAAGCCATATATCAATTGTCCTGAAAAGTGTGAGTCTTGAGACTTATTTCATTTTGAATGTTAGTTTTTAATGAAGAAAATTCAATAAATTTATATTCTGAATTTTTGGCTTGCATTAGGAAGCTAAAAGGTAATCTGTTGCAATGCTATGTATTAACAAGCACTCAGGAGTCAGATTTGTCAGGAAAGAAAGTGCAGTGCTTTTCATTAACTGAATAAGCATTGTGTTTAGCTGGGCTTTGCCAAGGCCTCTGGAAATATCTAATTCATGTGGAAGCAGATACTTAACTGCTAAGTAGCATAGTGGTTTCCATTCTAACACAGCATCGTCTTAAAGCAGGCATTCCCACTCTAAACTTTGTGCCTATCCCCTCAGTGGATGAATTTCAAATGAAGCAAAATTGTTTAAGTCACAATAAGAATGGAAAATCTGAAAATTTTTTTTTCTTTAGCAGCTTGCTAAAGAAACATCAGATTGCTCCAAAATTTCTAGCAAACACATCATACGATTAATCTATATGAAATGTATACTTTTCACAGTAATATTCTAGATGCAATTTTATTCTTATATCAGTGTTCATCAACAAGGTCAGCAAAGACAAGAGTCCAGGAAAAGCCTTAAGGGGTGAAAACATCATCTTTTTAGAACTAGAGCGTCTAAGTCCAAAACTGTAATTCAAAAGGGCCTGTTCAGCTGCTATCTAACAGTAAAGCATGTTTAGTTCTGTTTGTGTCTGGGGAGGGACCCATAAGAACACACTGATGCCTCCATTGCGGATAACTACACTCAAGCCAGGCTGCCTTCAGTCAGTGGAAAGAAACAAAATTTTTCGGAGCGTGATTCATTCCCTGAAGTAGGTGCTAAAAGAGGTAAATGATACAATAAAAATACTCCCCTCTCACTGCCCCTTGGGGCTTACAGGACTGATTCTCACCGGTTTCCCTCAGCCCTGGCTGCCATGCAGTGTTTTGCACTTTCTGACAGCCTTTCCTTGAGTCTCTCGCCCGGGGCTGCGGGGCACAGCCGTGCCCCGCAGTGGGGCCGCTGGAGCCACTGGAACCGGCTGTGTTTGGCACGGACAGCCCTTGGCTGCTCCTCAGACACTGCCTCTGCAGCCCCCTGCCAGTGCTTGGGCACCCACACCTGCTCCATCATGGAAGAGCCTTTTATATTTTAAACTTTTACCCGTCCAGATGGGGCAGGACCATCTTCTACAAGAGGCTCTGTACTGTTTTATGGACACTTGTGCAAATAGCACATCTGACATTTTGTTTAAAATTTCTGTGCAAAAGACAATAGGGCTTCTGAAATGCACATCAAATTTAAAAGCTAGAGGGAGAGAAGAATGTTTGGAGCTCGCTTCATGTAATTATGAAGTGGCGCCACTGCCTTCACTGGAGCTTCTCTGTTAACAGAGTCAGAACTTCGTCCTGCTAAATTGCATTATTGGTGCCTTGTTCTATACGTCAGTTAAGTGAGTGTAAACCCTGGCCCACTGGACCAAACAAGGCTGTGCTCCTCTTACCCTCTTCAGTATCATCTCTGTTTTCTGCTGAAGAAATAAGTGATAAATAATTGGATAGCAAAAGCATTTGTCTCAGCGTTTTCATCAGCAGATATTAGGGCAGCAGATCCATCAACCCATCTCTTCTGCTACCAAACACAGTCTTTCACAAACACTGCAGTGTCTACGTGCCTGCCTTCCTAATATAATATAAATCATATCTAAATATCTGCATCAACTGTGGAAGATAAGAAGCTATAAGCTGCAGACATTTTTCATTCAAAGATCGTAGAAGAACTCTGGGAAAATAAAAAAAGGAGTTTTAAGGATAAAAGAGATGCATCCTCACCATGCAATTGTCCCAGGATGTGCGAGTTTTTGCAGACACACAGAAGGGCAGTGTTTCTTCCTGTTATATCAGGGTAAGAAAACTAATGGAGGTACTAGGTAAATTATTTTGTAAAAAGCAAATGAACACACATGGGCAATAGATATGAAATTGGACACTGAAACGGGCATCAGTGGACTTGTGTTCATCCTCCTCTGGGTTTTGTGTTTGCTGAGATGGAATAGTGTAGTAAAATGTTTCCTAGCAGGAACAGTCATGGAAGCAAGAAACTGCGGAACTACTGCAGAAAGCAAATGTTGGCTTTGTAACTGGGACTGTATGTTTCTAAGATATGATAATTTCATAGAAAAAGAACAATCAAAACTAACTGGAGCTTAAATACTGGGTAGTACAATTGACAAAGTGAAGATACAGAAGCCTGTAATATCTAGGCCAGACTCTGAGAAAAAGAAGACAAATTATAGGAAAAAATGCTGGGAGCTGTACTCCAGACATCTCCACTGATTTTGTTTGGCTCATAGTTGGTGGGCAATAGCTCTCTCTGAAGGATAAGGCTGGGACCTCTGCTGCATTTCTAGTTTAACAGCAGCTACACAAGCACTCACCTGCAATGCCAGCCCATAGTGCGTGAATACTTCAAATCAGAATTTGTTGGAGGAAAACAGAACATAAAAAGAAGGTAGATTTGCTAAGTAAATTGTTCATTGTGAATTATTCACACGGTTTTACTAACAGTCATCTGGAAAAAGTTAACAAATGAAGGAGAATGACTGCAGTGAGTAATAAATATAAATCAATCTAAGAGACTTGTAGGGTTACTTGTTGATTGTGGAGAAGGATGGGATTGATTGAGAGATACAGAGAAAAAAGCTGAAAAGTAGAATAAGATAAAGAAGGGGTGACATGGGTGCAATGGTGGCAGTTCATTCAGTAAAGTTTTGCAGATTGTTACTATTTTACACACAAAGAATGGCCTCTGTTACTCTGCTTTTCCATGAGATTGACTGCTTTAATTTAGAAGTCAATAAACACCATGCATGCTCACAGCATCTTAACCCAGATCTGTTGGAAATTGGCACACTTGAACTTCCTCCCACTGGGAAACCGCGGCTTGGCTTTCAAAATTCATGTTTTTATGTCTTTGCTATTTCTATTTCATTAAAAAAAAAATGTGATTTCCCACCCCCCAATTGTTTGCTGAAAGCTGCTTTTGTTGAGAGAAAGCTAATATTAAAAGAAAGGTTGATTCCATTATGAAGGCAAGTAGAGATTTGTGATAGGAGATGAAAATGTGAAATTAAAATGTTGCCTTTACTTTATCTTGAATGTCACATTAACCTTATCCCCAGCTCATGCAGGCTCTAGATGGTTCCATTTGGGCATCTGGCCATTTTTTGTTTTTCATTTTACTATTTCTACTTAAATATTTATGGCTTGAGCTCAAGCCCGTGGAACTCCGTAGTAACACTGCTGTGGAGTCACAGAGACTTTCCAGCCTTGGAGCAGAGCCTTGCTCTGAAAGAAAAAAAAAGAAAAA
>VZRN01003941.1:2262856-2286846 GCA_013397935.1 Dasyornis broadbenti
AAAAAAAAAAAAAAAAAAAAAGACAAAATTGAGCTTGTGAGTTTGTATGATTGTTATCTTCCAGAGATCTACACACAATGCTATAAATAGAAGTCTCTTAGCTGCCAGTTTGATAAATGCATGTCAGGGAGGTTACGTGGCATTCTACCCCCTCAGTCGTCTTTAACAGCAATAAAGTGCCTGCAGGCCACAAAAATGCCCTCTGACACCTGTGTAAGCTCTGCAGTCTAATGAACTGAAATCTAGTAAATAGTTCCTTCTAATTCTTTACAAAAAAAAAGTAACACATCTTACTGATTCTGCAGAGATGAGAGGAATTGGCAGCCATAAGGACATCTTGGTTACTACGATCTGCAAGTGCAACTCAAGAAGCATATAAATGAGTACGTTTTGAGTTGTTTTCTCAACTCAATCACAATAGATTCAGTGTAATATTTTTTCAAGGAAGGGAGGTGTCCAACTTAGCTCTTCAGCTACAAAACATGAGTACTATTCTTGCCTTTTAAACTTAAGTAGGTTGGAAATATTTGCCAAAAAAAAAAAAAAAAAGGAAGAAAATCCTTGGATCATTCAACCTAACATTTATATCATCATTATAAGAGATTGACAACACTGTAAGCATACAAATATATTTTGTACTCAGTGGTGCATTTTATTTAGTTAGTTTTACTTCTCTAACTGTTGTGTGATGATGCAACACACAATAGTGCTGATAAAAGACTGAATTCAATTTCCTCTCCTTACTCAGCAATCATGTCAAAAAATCACAAAATTAGTTTTCCATGTAAAAACATCCTGCTCTGCGTCTTCGCTTGTAAATCAAACAAGAAACCAATGCAGAAATTAAATTCTTAGATGTGTCAAATTAACCATATCTGTGCTAACCTGTGCTCATCTCTACTGGAAAGAGGAGGAGTTCACCAATAGGCTCAGCAGCAAGATTTTTATCATGGTCTTGCATCACCTTCAGGTACCTCAAAATACTCCCAAGGACCATGATCAATTATAGGACATTTTGGGAAGCTTCAGGCCACCAAAGCTATGCTGGAGGTCACTTGGGGAAAAATAACAGGAGAAATATGGGAACATTTGTCCATGTCCAATTTAAACCAGATAGAGTCTTTGGAGCAGAGACTATCTTTCTGTCTGGTATTTTATAAGTTCAGTGTTCTTGCAGTTACAGCTGGAGCTCTTTGATTAGTACCAGCATGCAAGTAATCAGTATAAAAAATAATACAAATATTGGAAATACAGTATATAAGCGATGTTTAATCAGCTGTGATGCCAGCAGACAGAAAGAATTTCATACAGTTACGCAGTAGATGCAAGCATGCACCCTCGTAAAAAAAGTCTGATTGGAGGTAATTTTCCTTGAAAATCCCCAAGGTAGGTGAATTAATTGATTAGTCTTTTGCTGGATATTTTTAAGAAGAGCTGTGCTGGAGAAAACTGAATGAACATAAGTAGGGGCAGGAGAATCAGGGATGGTTCTGGTCAAACCATCCAACAATAAGACAAGGAGGGATCAGAAGAATCACTAAATTACTTTTCTTCTTTTCTGTCTAACTCCTCTATTTGTGGCTGCAACCTTCTCGGATACTCTCTGGATAACAGTAATTGGAGCCAGGGGATTGTTTGGTTCAATGTTGAAAACAGGTTTTAGCAGCTATAAATACCCATCAGTAGCTGACCCGTTAAAAATCTAAGGGGCACGTTAGGTTCTTTTGTTTCTGTAAGACCAATGTTTTCTTAAAAGAACTCCTTTTTATCTATATGCTTGTGTTGAGTTTTTCATACATTTGTCTGTTTTGGTGAATGTAATTAGTTTTAAAGAATGAAGTGCTTCCAGCATAGCAAGCTAACTTGTGAGATGTTTGCCCCATTTGGGCCTGGAAATTATATTCACATTCTAAGTGAAACTTGCCATGAATAAAATGGCCAAACATACAGCACCAAGTTACAGAGACTGTGCCCAGGGTGCTCTACTGTGCGAGTACCTCCTCTGGGGGGAGATGAAAAAAGAAATGACACCTAAGGGATATGAAGTCACATTATTTAATGAGTATTGGAAGGCACCCAAAGACTACAGTAATTGCCATGGTAGAAGGACCAATTCAATTAGTATGGGACAGGGTCAAAAACTGCTCTCTCAGCACAGCTGAAGGGTGCCACAGACATTAAGAAGACATTTGTGCTATTTTAGTTAGGAAAGCAAGACTTGGCCCAATTGAAAAGGATTAAATAATAAGCAAAAAGGGCCAAACCCAATTTAAGAGTGTTCTCTAAAGCCATGGCTAGGGATGAATAAACACGTCCTACTGCTCAAAGCCTGGGCCAGGTAATGTGTTGGGATACACAGCGGCTTCAGACAGCGCTCCCCAGGCAGCTGCGCTGTGGTCACACGGACATGCTCCGTCTGCAAGCAGGCAGATGAAATCAGTGACTCCAGTTGCTGCTCATGGTAGCTCAGCACATTCCCTGCTGACCCGGCTGAAAGGCTGTTTTTATGGAACACAACTGATTAAGGAAACAAATGATGTAAAATGAAATGTCATCATGGATACAGGGTTTAGGGCTATATAAACAACTGGGGACTGAAATCATTAGACTCTCTGCTCTGGAATGGTTCAATATTTTTAGAGGATTAAAATGCCTTTTCTACCCTTTGGTCTCCTGTACTTATTTGTATGTCAACATAAGTATTTGTCAATGTTTTTCATGTTTCCTAAGTCGGGAAATCTGTAAATTCATCATATAAAGGGACTGAGTCTTAATTCCTGGGCCTGCTAGTCCTGGATCAAAGGTTTTGATATATTATTCCTAGCTTCTTTTATTTGGAAAAATGTAGCCAATACCTCTAGCAGACAGCATGGACCTGATCCAGAATCCACTGAAGTTATTTAAAATACTCTGATCAAGTTCCACGAGTTTTGCTTCAGGTCCTGTGGCTCTAATGCAGCACAGCACTTGAGATCGTATGTAGTTGCTCAGAAGCTTAACTTTACATCCAAGTATCAATGCTTTACCAGATTGACACATTCATATCAGCTGGTAGAAGCAGACTGGCTCTGCATAACTGCTCAGATGGCAGTCACTGGCTAATAGACTCATTTGCAAAGTCTGAAATAGGATTTTTCATGTGTTGGGTTAGTAAGTAACCCTCTACCTTATAAATCCCAGCTAGTCTTTCCTACAATAAACCATGTGACACTGTCACAATAACAGAAGGCATTCTTGTAAGGAATTCTTCCTGTTGAGGGCTGGGGCACAAGGAAAAGCCAGGAAAATAAACAGAAAGTAATATAGGGAGGCGGAAAAAAATTTTGCAGTTAAGCTGTTAAATAGTAATGAAATTTTAAGAAGTGAGCACAGTTTTTATGGACATCTTTGTGGGGAGTGGCAAGATGATGTTTTGTCAATTAGCAATCCTGACTTTCTTTCCCCTTGTTTTCCCCATTATGCTTAGATCTTGGCTGGGAATAAACTGTAAGGATGAGGGGCCTCTTTGGTACTTCCAGTAAAAATGACAATGGCTGCCTCATTCCCTGTAACTATCCATTGCTGCCTTCTGTAGGGTGTAAGAAGAGGGAATTACAAACTCCTGTTGAGCATAGCTGATCATCAAATAGTAATCAGAGGTAATTACAGTCTACTGGCTGAATGGCTCACAGTCACTACTAAACCTAGTACTTCATTATATTTTTCTGTAAGAGGTTGCAGTTGTGCACACGCCTCAGGAAGTCCCTCTAGGGTCTAATGCCTGGATTGGACCCTAGGGATGAACTCGAAACTGCACAACTCTGATTCGTTTGCCACTGCAGGAGAGAATTTTCAAAACACAAATTACTGGGAAACATTAGACATCTGTTTCTCTTTAAATATACCTGAAGGTGTCATTTCTGTTCCCTGACCAGATAAGTTTAACACGGAGAGCCTGTTGAGACTGCAGCCACAGTGGATGCTCTGCTGACATGGGCAGGTGCTGATATCCAGGACACAGTTACAGCTGTGGGTCTTAGCACAGAGAGGTACCACCAGCCATATGCTAGATGTAAACAGAATTATTCTATTCCATACAGGATTGTAACATATTTTGAGAATTTCAAATTGAGGTGTTTTAGAAATGCAAATCAATACCAATTGGAAGCAAAGAATATATTGATATTCCTGTTGTTTTCCTACTTCTGAGTGTAGTGGAGTTAGGGACCAATCTCAATCTTCAGGAAACTTCATTGGTTTTAATGAGGTTTCTCAAGAGGTGCATTTGATCTTCTGCTGACAATTTTTAGCCTTGAGAAAACTATTTATGCTTTGAGACAGAGGGCTTAAAAAGTAATAGCAACATTTAATAGCGTAATTACTTCACATTATTTTGCATTCTCTGACTTTGCTCAAATGAAACACATTGCATGCTGAAATAATCTTGTACGGAGGATTATTCAAACAAGATAAAGTCCCCGCTGAATGTAATGTCAGTTCTTTTTATGCATGCTGAGTAACCTACTGTGCTTTGGCAGCTTTAAGACTGAGCCATATCATGCTCATATTGGAAGCATGCAAATGTCTGAGCTGGCAGTTTGAAATGTGGCCGAGCAGTTATTACTTCAGGAATGTTAATTATTACTTTTATGTGGATAAACTCTCTGGAGCTGCATCCATTTAAAATTCAACCACAGAGACTATGCACAAGTTTGATTTGGTCTCAGTGTTATAATTTTTCTTTGTTTATACCATTGGTAATGGTACCATGCTGGTGTCAACAGACTGAGACCTTATGAAGTGAATGTA
This sequence comes from Dasyornis broadbenti, assembly GCA_013397935.1. Lineage (NCBI taxonomy): Eukaryota > Metazoa > Chordata > Aves > Passeriformes > Dasyornithidae > Dasyornis > Dasyornis broadbenti. The sequence goes on from VZRN01003941.1 coordinate 2,267,645, forward strand.
GAAATAAATATTATTGTTAAAGAAAAGATGAATCATTTGCAGTCAAGCAAAACTGAAGGTTTGTCTAGCTACAGAAACCTTGACTTGAGGCACTGGAGTACATAGAAATAATATAGAAATGTTCAATAAAAGTGAATTAATATTAATGCCAGTGTGCAAGTACAATATTGTTAAAGAAACGAAAGCCAAGAGAGAGCCACAGGACAAAGCCTAAGCTGCAAAAGAACATGTGCCAATCCAGCAGATTTCCTTGGAGAAGAGTTGGAGTTTCAGGTCCCCTGGGCTTTATCTGGACTGGTGGTTAGCACTTGCAGCTTGTGTGGAGTCCCAGAGATTTCCATAACAGAAAGGACTAGGGCTGATCAATCACTGTGCCCCAAGTTTTCAAGCATGTGTTTTATCTGGTTGCTTTAATGACAGAAGAGAGGTAAATGAAAAAGAAAAAGAAAAAAAAAAAAGGTAATTTTTTAAAATTTGGATTCAAACTTGGTATTTTATTTTTGTACATTGTGTGGATGCGCTCTCAGTGTGAGATGATGCTGCTTGTAATTTCACCAGGTCTGGAAAAGTTTCAGAAGGCATTAGTGATGATCCTACTGTAAGTGAGCAAACTGTATAGATAGGAAGAAAAGGAGATAAAGGAGCAGAGAAAGAGTCAGTTAGACATACATTGGTGGGAGTCCATGGAAGAGTTTCTTCAAACTATTTTATCAGTTTTAGATTTCCACGTATATGCTTAACAGGAATTGCTTCTGAGTTTGAACCGTCATTTAGCTGGAAACAAATCCAGGACGCAGAAGCACAGACCACTGCTAGGGCAGCTGCATGAGAAAGGACTGTTCTGAACTCGGACAAGAAGTTTAATTCCAGAAGGAGCCGAGAACGTCACACACAAAACATTTTTATGTCTATTTAAGTGGGACCTGAACTGAAGGTGATAGTGATATTCAAAAATAATTGCCAATTAACTGATTAACCTCTAAAGCTTGTGGTAATCTATAACAGAAAGTCAAGTCCAAACTTTTTAACACACATTTCAGCAGCAAACTCCTTTCAGGAACAGGGAAGCTGTGGTGTCTAACACACGGCAAAAATGCCTACGGTGAAATGATAATTCTTTGATGCTGTTTGAGGCACAAGATTCCTTGCAAGATGCAGTAACACTACACCCCTGTGACCAATTTCACTCCTAATTTAATTTGCACTTTCTGTACTAGACCCCAGTGAAGGGAAGCATCTCTTCTTAGGAAAAGCCTTATACATGTTTGAAGTTCTGTGAAAATTAAAAACACATGTCATTGTTGTCCAGAATAGTTCTGATTTAATAGCCTGAGCTCCGGCCTCTTTTTCCACATGGGCCATGTTCTGAGAGCTTAAAGCAATTCTGTTGTACCTATGAGTATTTTTAACAAACGCTGATTGAGAGGTCATGACCCTGTTGGAGCACAGCAGACAGAGAGCACAGGTAGGTCATTAAAAATACATGTAGAGTAAGACCTTACTTAATGTGGTACGTTCGGGCCTTAAGCAAGAATGTGTGATGGTCATGTGCTGAGCAATGATAGTAGAGTTTTTATGTGTATAGATATGAATCTATAGCTATAAATACATAGATCAGTACCTCTAAACCTACATGATACATAATAATAAATTAACTCTTTATTTCAAAGTGATAAGCAAATATTGAGGCACTGCTACTTTTGTCATAGAATTAAAGTAAAATAGCAGCCTTTTAACTTTTATCCTTAAAACCTGAGCCAACCCCTGATGGGCTCTGAGCTCCTAATACTTTAGTTTTTCTCAGAAATGCTGAAATACTCTGCTGAATCCTTTGTGGCTTGGCTTGTTCTTGTTTGGACTTCAGTACTTTCCTGGGTTTCTTTATTATCCTCAGAATGTCAGCTCCAATTTTGGCTTATTGAATTAAGGATCCAGCATGAATCTTAAATTAATTTCTCTAAAGGATGTCTGAGTCCCAGAGTTTAACTGGATCCATACCCAACTGAAATGCTGATATTATTGCCAAATACATTAAGGTTATGCATGATACACCCATGAATGAACTGTCACCATGTTCTCTATTTATTTCTGCTTATTTATATTAAACAGTCTTAGACAAAAGTAGCTATATGAGGAACAAACATGGAATAGAGGAAGAAAAGGAAGAATTTTATCTCTTCTCTAGTAGCAACCTGTTTTCATAGCAACCTGTTATAGCTGTTTGCAAATGGGTTTTGCAAAACAAATATTTTGTTTGCCTTTTTGAATTATTATGATAAAATGTAAATTCCAGAAGGAGAAGAGCGTTGTTTCAGCAGAGTTAAAAAGAGCAGTGGGGGATTCTCAGACAGGCGGATGCACATTCTCAGGAATGCTCTTTCAGAGAGCAGCAAGCTGTGAATGTGCAGCTGCAGGCTTCAGCGTCCTGAATAATCTGCATTCAGAGACTGCAAAGTCATCAATATTTATGGGCTGGTGGGATCATTCCTGGCATGCAGCTACATCTGCCAGCTCTCTGTTTACTCCACATCCTTTTCTCGGCAAGTTTCAGGTTCTTATTTCCTGAGACCAGTAGGTTTGCCCTTTGAAGCAGAGCTCCTCCAGTGAAACAGAGAAGATGCTTCCTGAATCACACTGGGCCAGCACGTTAACTGTGCGTGTTGAGAAATCCCCACTGCAGCAGATGTTGAGTGAGAAACGGGAGCTGCCGCTGATCGCGATTTCCCAGACTCAGCCCTGCCTTGGTGGATCCAGCATTCTTGCTCTGACTTATTTGCTCACAATTGCTGTACAGCAAAAGGCTCCCATCCCCTTTTTCAGCAGGAGCTGCCATTTTGCCTTCAGGCAGAGCCTGCAAGGCAGAAATGTCCATACAGATGTATTTTCTCTCAGAAGTAAAATCTGTGCACCAACAGCAAGACTTGACTCACATCCACTGGGCCGATACAGCCCACCTCACACTGAGCCAACTAAATAACTTTTAATTTTTCATACAAAGAAAAACAAAAAGAAATAATTTTTTTTAATGACAAAATCAGCATGGTTTAACACAGAACACTCATTCCTTATCTATTCATCTCAGGAGGTCTTAATAGGATTATTGCTACTAATAATAGTAATTATGTTAAATTTTCTTGTCATTTTATTTTAAAATAAAGGCCATCAAGAGCAGCAATCTATTATTAATGTTTGCAAAATATAAACAGCACTTGTGTTCTTGCTTGCTGAAATTTGCATATCAATGCTGATATGCATTGAATCACAGGCCATCCAAATAGCACTGGAACAGTAGTGGAAAGCTTGTGTTACTCCAGGCAACTTGGATTCTGGACACATTTACTTCACCCAGTTGTACTTTTCTCACACTCTCCGTCCCATGAATATTCAGGTGAAAGAATTCTATTAGGAAATATCCCATGTGTCAGGAGTCCTAATCTTACATACTAACTGTTCACAAAAAGTGCATTTTCAAATAATTCATCAACATGCAGTGCTCTTTCACCTAAGGTTTCCACATCAAAAGTAGAACTTGCACTATTTGTCCAAACAATTCTCAGCTGCATATTCTGTACTTCTGTTTTAATCTGTATGAGAAATATCACTATGTCTAATGCACAAAAAATAATTTCTTAAGCAGAAATTACTTCATACAAGTAATTCATGTGGCTTCTAAAAGTCATTGACATTTCATGACTCGGGAACTATTAATGAATTTCAGAACAGTAAAGAAGCAGGAGAGAAATAATATCTCTTCACTCCCACATATTCATGTGTTGGTTTTGATGTGGTGGGTTTGGTTTGGTTTGGTTTTATTGTCTGCATGGTACTATGAAGTAACTGAGTTTATTACTCGGAAGACAGAGAGCCTGGAGGAAAGACAATTTCTTTGTCTACCCTGACAAATCCCTGAATTTGAATTTATATGATCCAGTGAAGGTACAGCATAGTGCAATTTGAAAATCCTTCTCTTCAGTTCAAGTATATGACGCCACTTTACATCTGTTTAAGTCCTGAGTTCATTTGGTAGTCAGGAGACTTTGCTTATTATATCAAAATGTGCAACTGCTATTTAAAATATTTTCCTTTCTTAGGGCACATTTCAATGCAGTGTGCAGGTGACACATCAAATGAGCTCCAGTTTTGATAGAGTTATATGCTTTATGTAAGCTGGCACTGTGGTCTGGGATACAGAGCTGACCTGGTAGGCTCCAGAGCTCCTGCTGAGTGGCAACTGATAGAAGATGACAGCTGCCCCTTCCTCCGAAGCCTACCTGGCATCTGAGGCATTACTGGAACAAGGGACCCATCTGGGCAACACCTTCAAATGTATCAATATATTCTGCTGACATTGATATGGGGCTGGCAAGACTCTCAACACCCAAAAAGTACTTAACTACAATTCTCGAATATTCTGGATCATGAGTCATATTCCTGATGTATAGAAATTATTTGAGGGGTGTTAATCTCACAAACAGTAATTTATGACGTTTTTCCTAAGATGTCTCTGAAATTATTGCAAAAGGTGGTTGCCTGAAGAAACTTTGGGCGCGTACTCTTCTCAGGAGGATATTTGCAGTGTTCAGCTTGAGTGGTAGGCTCCTAATGTGCTATGTGTGCCATGTAAGAGGAGGGTGGAGAAAAGTAAAGATAAATTCCAGGAGTGGAGGAATAAGGTATAAAAAACCCAACACCCTGTACTGGGTAGCAGATACAGAAGTTCATGCGCTCAAACATTCACTTCCCCACCCCTGGCTGTTATTATGTAATCTACCCTGAATATAATTTTGTAACGTCTGCTCTTTTGTTGTCTTCCCCCAAGGTTCACCACCAGGTCCTCTTGGAACGTAGTGGGTGGGTACATATTGGCCTGACTAGCTTTCCTGTGAGACCAAAGGAAGGGGGGTACTAGCACTCAAACTTTTCTGCCTCCATCCCAGCAGCAAATCCCTAAAGACAGAGTGTTCATCAGCACCTTGGCAGGTTTACAATGCCTACAGGAGGAAGGGCTTCGGAAGCACAGCCCAGAGTGCAGAGTGGGTGCCTTCATGAAGCAGCATGGTACCTAGGGCTCCTTCTGGTGAATCTGGATAACATGGGGTCAAATTCTTTTTGACAGAAAAGGGAACTGGATTTTCCCACAGCCTGGGAATGTGCCCTTGCCTTATCTGAAACTTCAGTGAATCTGACTCCTGTTCCTGGCAAGTTTTGAATTTACCAAAAATTCAGTTAAAAAAAAAAAAGAAAAGTAAATATTAAAAGTATAACTAAATCACTGGGCACTTTGTAAAACTGGAACAGAACTGAATGACTGCATAGGGGAGGAATTCTGATTTTAACTGAATCATCCTTTATTAGCTGAATGTTTGTGGTACAAGCAATGTGGTTTGATGTCAAACCAATTTTCCTCTTCTGCAACCCTCTCAATACACCAAGTTCTTGCAATTACTGTTTTAAATTTTCTTTCCCTCTCTTAAGTCATGACTTAGAAGTGACATAAGCATTCAGACAGAAATCTGTTTAAATTCTCATTGCAATATCCTCATGTCATTCATGTTGTCTGCTGTGCTGACTGACAGATGCCTACAAGGTAGAAGAATGCCCAGCACAACATTACCTGAATGTGACAGAAGAATTCAAGGCAGCTACAACATAAAAGTCTTTCTTGCTTTGTTTCCTGTTTTTGTGGTGTTTTAAAGATGTTACTGTAATGCAGGATTCTGTGGTTAAAATTCACTTGCTTTATAAGGTAGCGCTAAGAAGTGCATTCAACCACAATTCACATGCTGGATGGGGAAGGGTAAGACAATATTTCAGTGGCTTTTTGTTTCAGTGGCATAAGAGTTGGGATTTCTGGGATGAAAGTGTGTGGAAATGCAATTGCATTGCCTACCTACATAGGTTCTTAGCTATGATAACGCAAGATTTACTGAAGGGTAAGTTCCAATCTAAAAGTATAACTTCTAATATTCCTTTCTGGAGTTAGTAGGAACTTCAGCAAAAAAAGTGAATGCACATGTTTTGCATACGAGCCCATTATAGATGCTGGCTAATTTTTCATAAATTGTGGGCTGTCCAGCCACTTTCAGGGCACAAAATATAGGCAAAGTGACAGGAATGCGCTTTCAAATACACCCAGATCAATGATGTAAAAGTTTGTTCGTTATCAGCTCTCTAAGTCTTTTCAGTACCTTTCCTCCTAATTCTGTCTTGTGATTTGGTGTCACAGTCAGTGGTTTCTCCACTAAATTTTAAATGCATTATGGAGTTTCCACTTATGAAACCCAAATCTGGAGCCATCAGCTCATGCTTTCTTCATGAGTCTTCAGCTCTTGGCTTTCATCAGTCTTTCCTGCTTCTCTTCTGTTTCATCCCTTTTCTACTCTAATCACGCAGCGCACACTTATTTTCATCAGTCTGCTCTGTACTTGAAGGCTTTTCATCAGTTTTTCTTCTTGGGTTTGATCCAGTAACCTTGTCTCTTTGTTTTTGTGGTGTCAGCTGTCATGCTTTGATCTGCAGCTTTTTTCCATAAGTGAAGTGTGTGCTTTGAAAAGGTTATAACTTGAAGGGGAAAGATGCATGAAGAGCCATACATCACAAGTGCTCCTCAAGTATAATTTTGACATGTGAGAAAGAAAGGAAGAGGAATTTTTCCTATTGTTATCATTTTCTTTTTCATGTTCCTCTCATTCCAGATATGACCTCAGAATTCAACCACTTTTCCATGTATAAATACTTCACTGAGACACAGATTGACTGTGCAGCTCTAGATTTAAACCAATTTACAGTCAGGAAACAGAGTCTTTTTTTGTCCAAGGATTTTCTATTGTTCTTTCCTGTAGGATCTCCAGCCTAATTTTTGTCTTTTTTGTATAGATTTTATACAATCTAGGATAGTGGTTAAATTATATTTATAACTATTGTATGGTAAAAAAAGCAAGCATGTCTAATAATTTTTAGGAAAAGCATTAAGCAGTCAATGGCAGTGCTGCTCCAATAGCTGCAGAGAGCTAACTGGACAATTTCCAAGAGAGTCCATGGAAAAATGCAGATCATATCAAGCAAACATCAGCTGTGAGAGTATCCAAGGTTAGAGGGAGACTCATGCTTCATTTATCAGCCAGGATTAAAGGCAGTGGAGAATGTTCATTGCAACTGTGCAAACATAAAACATATTAAAGGGCCAAGACACAGAAAATGTCAACCACTGCTGTTCTGAGCCTATCCATCACAGTGAGCTGGGAGTCATCACTGTATCCCGCAGTGAGTCATGAGTGAAGCAAATGTTACATAAGCTTTTTTTACCCATGGGGATTTCAATTAACTTTCAAGACAGAGATGCATTGTGTTGAATGTCATGCTGATGCTGAAGACCTCCACAATGTTGTCATGCTTGTAGACATTTTCAGATTATTTGATCAGCTTTGTCTGGAAGGAGTAAGGCAATGGGATTCTCAGATTTAAGCAGTTTTGCTAAAGCTGTAACGAGCAGCCTCCATATGCTGGGAAACCTACCACAGTTAGCCTGAAAGCCAGTGGTCATAATCCAGTACCTCATGGTGTGGAGAGTGAACCCACACAGCTTTGTGGTGATTATAGCCTAATTTCCTTCTGCAATCAGTGTGTCTCAGCCACAAGAATGGACCTTGCTGGGGCTTTGTGTTATTGGCAACTTGAAATCTCACTTTATCACATTCCCCAGAAGGCTGTATCACTGCACACTGAGGGTTATGTGGGCTGGAAGGTGTTACTCATTCCCCTGTTATGTTCGCCTAAGCTATCAAGGGGAATAACTTGAGGACTTAAAGAACTCAAGAAGAAAGTTCTCAGATGAAAATCATATAGTGAGCATAAAACGCCTTATTATAAACAAACACTGGATGCAGTTTTGAAGGAGTTAACTGAAAAGGATGCTACCTATCTTTATATAGGGGAGAAGCTTAAACCTCAACAAAAGCATCACTTGGCAGACTGGAAAAACTTCACTGACTGATGGACACACTATTTTCTTATATGAAGCAAAAAAAAAGGGTTGCACATCTTGATGTAACAGGAAGTTCAAGCTCTACTTAGCTGAACATAGTCCCCTTACATAGTTTTGGGGGTAGTGTTGCTTGTACTGCATCAAACCTTAAAGGAAGCTTCTTAAAGGCACTCTCAGCCAAAATTAATGATGTGGCAGTACATTTTCCTTCCCAGAGCAGAAAACAAGAGCTGTGCTCTGCAAGTTCTAAATATGTGGTGAGATAGATCCCTTTTGCATACCAACATGAAGGCACTGAAGCGAAGAAGAGATAATTTTAACCATGTCAGTCTCCATGTCAATCACCTTCACTGTCATTACTGATCCCTGAATTATGACCTTGTGCACTTCTCATGTGCTTCTTATCTTTTTTTATTCAGCTGTTATCCTTCTCATTTCCTTGGCTTGTCCTTTAGTCAGCTATCTCCTTTCTCCTCCTTTTCTGTGAGAGGTTAGGGCCGGGAGAGAATGGAGAGGCAAGACTCAGGTGCCAGAGCCATAAACTAGCATCTTTCTTGAATGTGGTAGATGTGCGCAGCAGTAGCGTTAGAAAGTAACAAAGAAGAGAAGAAACAATGGGAATCTTTTAAACTAACAGCCAAGGAGACTAAAAATGGGGTTGAAGGCAGTTATACATGTGAGTGGAAGTCTGTGCAGGGCACAAGCAGATTACCTGTGGAGGAATGTAAGGAAAGCTCCATGGGATGCAGATACTGTAAATGAGAACTGCACTGAACTACTCAAAATATTTCCTTATAAATTCCTGTTTTGAAAGTGTTTGTCTCTGGACTTTTAAAATCAGTTTTTGACAGCTGGTTGTGCAAACAAGTTGTCTTTGTTTGCCCACTTTTTAAAAAAAATAGACAATTGAAATGTCACACAAAATGGTTTTCTGGGTTAACAGGTAGTTTAGAATGTTCAGATCTATAGCAATCTGTTGTTAAGATTTTCTCTCTCCTCTTGTGCAGATTCTCCTGCCCTTTTGTGAGCATGAAGATAGACAGAAAACACACATCCCCTATGAGAAAATAAAAACTTACTTTTTTTATGTGTTCCACATCTTTTCATAATGAAGTGCTTGTAAGCAGAATGTTGAAATCAAGACTGGAAACAACAATGGCTTGCAAGCACATTCTAGCACTATGCTGCAATTGAGTGCGATTTGACAATGCCATTAAGCAGTGAAAATTCTTCTTAGGATTTGCAAGGCAGTAGAAATAAATGTTATAGGCTTTCTTAGTAGTTGAGAAATTGTGGTGGACAAATTGCTGCTGCTTTTTCTATTTTAGGATCTTCTGAATAACAGTATCATAATATACTTGAGACAAAGATTTTTTAACGTGTTTCCTTAGGTTTCTCTCCTTATTTTAATTCCAGTTGAATTTCATGCCAAGTTCAAAATATTCTATCCTCCAGTACAGCAAGGTACAGAAAGTCTTGTAGATATGAATTCATTGCTTTAGCTCCCTGACGAAAATGTCTGCTGCAGGAAGGGTGGAAAGAAAATAATCTTCAGTTTCCTAAGGAATGCATTAAATGGGAGCTGCTGAAGTCTCTACAATTGCAAACAGGTCTGATTTCCAGACTTTAAAATGATGCCTTCCATACTGACTGAAACTCCACAAAGCACTCAAATAGAACAATATATCAGAGCGCAAGTCAATAAATCTAGAGAGGAATTCAGAGCATCAAGTTGGCCTTTCCCTACAATATTTCAGCATTTCCCCACCATCACAACTGGGTAGGACTGACTCTACAGATGGGGTCTGTCTGCATAGATGACCATGCAGATGCAAACACCTTTGACATGTACAGTGGGCTTTCTATCACAATTTTTTCATCTTCCAGATTCTTCTGTTGTTTATGAAGTCTCCCCCTACCTCACCAAAAGTTGCATGAGCCAGGACAGAAGGATATTTACCTGGAAACCGGGTTAAAATGCACATGTACAATCTCTGGTGGATTGCACCCCAGGAGAAGGTGCAAGCTGCTTAGTGTGTCCAGTATAAAAGGTCTAAAGGATGATGTTGGAAAATGTGATTTCGCTGTGCTATGACAGCAGTCAGCAGCTCTCGGGGTAAGAGTCAGTGTGGTTGCCCCAAAGGTCATCCAGCTGACCTGTCCTCCCGCGGCCCTGCACTGCTCCCAGTGCCGTTCAATGGGATGAATGCCATATCGATGTCACTTTATGCCAGACTCTGCATGAATACTGCAGGGAAAGGAAGGAGAATCAGAGGATTATTCTTATCAGTACAAAGAGAGACAACACGCCTCAGAAAGCTAAAGAGATAAATGCACAAGCTGGAAGAGAAGCAGGGTAAAGCAGAACTGCCCTGTCAACAGTCCACTTTAAAAGGAGATATAAGCAACTCCCTTATTTTCTCTTTAAAATGAATGAAAATCATATAGAAAATTTGACATAGGTGCACTGCTGATTTTGTCTTCTGTCTCAGGCAAAATTCTGTGCTTTAACTCCAAGTGACATCAGATAAATCTGCTTGTTGACTATGATTTCTATTCAGTATACGGAAAAAGGCCTGCTAAGAGAAACAGTTTCAGGGGATTGAAAAGAAAAAAAAAAAGTCTTCCATCATCTTCCTTCATGGTGTTAACTATGATTTTTCTCAGCAAATTGAAATATTAGAGTGTAGATCTTTTGCAAGTCATCTATATATTCAACTAAAATTCAGATGGGAAATTAAAAAACCCCAGAGTTATTGACTCTCAAATTCAGTTTTGAATTGGTGTATTTGGGCTACTCTACTCTTGCCTTATTTTCTAGTCTTTCTGTGTTTGACTTATATGACAAATACAAGACACATCAATGTACATAGCCTCACATCACTCCTGCGAGGAGAAAAGTAACATTAAACTGATGAGGATAGACACAGGGACCAAAAAACTAGGAAGAATTTAATCAGCATCCTGCAAATGTGACCCATGAGTTAGAGCCCCTGCTCTGCATGACCTCCAGCAAATGCAAGCACAGCGAGTTCAACAGTCACTGCAGCAGGAGCACAGAACACTCTGTGTCACCCATCAGACACCGAATGCCTGAGTCCTCCTCACTCTTTTAGCACAAGATCTTCCCTGGTCAGTAATTGACTGAAATAAAACACAGAGACATGTCAGCCTGATGCACTGTTTGCAGACAAGGGGGTTGTGCATGTGCGTGTTTCAATATTTCAGATAACACCAGTGTTTAGTACATTTCTTCTCAAAAAAATACTCTCTTTCAAGGACCAAACGAGCTGACCTCTGCTGCAAGGATCTCCAGATATCCACATGTGCAACCCATCTGATGGTGTAAGTGTATCGAAATAGTGGCATGCTTTCCATGTCGCTGAGATGCTACTTTTTAATTTTAATTCAAATTTAAAGAAACTATTCTAGTGATCAATTATTATGGTCAAGAGGGCTATGACTTATTTTGTTTCAAGTTCATGATTCTCCTCCTGTTGAGAAGGTTTGTTTTGGAAAATACTTTTCACCTGCAATCTCCATCCATAACAGTAGTAGAAAAGATCATTGGGTGAGAAACAAAGCCCCTTGGGGGAATATTTACAATATAACTTCATCCAGACTCATTCATCTTTGTGCTACTTTTGTTTATTTCTGTTGAAACCACAGCTGTCAGTGGTTAGACTAATAGAAAACTGGATTTTGCAGTATGCAAAAAGGGTGGGCTGATTATCCCCAAGGGCAAGGAAATTATACAACACACTTTATTTTGAGGACAAAACAGGAAGCTAGGCCTGTATGTCACAGTATCTGAAGTGTAGAACCACAATGTTTATGTGATTCCTGCTCTAGCAGCTACCTACACGTGCTAGCTATATAATCAAGAACAAATGACAAAATCAGCCAAGGATGTGAAAATTAGAGCTATTGCAATGTAGACATTTTGGGTTTTTCCAGAAGTCCGTCTCATCCTTGTGTGATATGTGACAATCAGGAGATTTGTGTGTGCCTCCCACTGTGATGGGCAGGACTCTGATTTACAGAGGAAAAAGAGTTTTAAAATATGTAATTCCTTTTGAGAATTTTGAGAATTTGAGAATATTGAAATGTCACTTTAAAGGATTAGATTGAATTGCTTAAAGAAAACAAAATCGAAAAACCCTTCTAGATAATAATATTTTGCTGAACAAAATGTGGTTGGTTGAGAGTTCTGTCTTATCAAGACCCTTGTTTAGTAGTTGCAAAGAAACTCTGTGGGCAAAGACTCAGAAAAAAAATTACTGAATATCGAATGTCTGTTTTGTTGAGGTTTCCACTGCACACCCAGCATCATATTATCTCAGGACTTGCATGATATTAAAAAAAAAAAAAAAAAAAGAAAAAACCTCCAATGTTTTCATTGTTGGTACACTCCTGAGACATTTTCTTAGGGCAATCAGTTAGAAATTCTTTCTTATTTTGCTCTTTTCTTTTGTTTCAAATGTTCTAAGGAAGAAAGCTTTTTCCCCTGAAGTTGAACAGAAACCTGCACAAAGCACAGCCTGTTCATGATAGAAAGAGCCAAAATTTGACTCAGGTGAACTCCTCCCATCTGCACACTGGGTGACTTGTTTTGCTCTGCAATAGAGGAAAGCTATCATGTAGGGCAGAGAGAACTGCCTGGCTTCTTGTCTTTAAAGCCAGCTGTGAGGTCAGTCAGTCGCCCCTCTTGTACTGCTGTAACAGAGCTGGTTTTAACATATAGGAAATGTTAAATATTGAATGTATTTGTCCTCCATGAGTAGTGGTAATAAAATCCGCAGACGCAGAAGCTTTCCTGCAGTCCTTCTTCACAAGGGTGGCCCAAGTGGGACTCAGCACAATGTGGCTGTGGAAAAGGCTGTTTCAGGGACTGTTTCAGCAGGGGATGATTCGTCGGGATGCTGATGGCCTGACTCCACAGTGGGGACAGAGAAAAGGAAAGTGGCCTTCTTCATAGCTACTGCCAAGTCTGCTTCTGAGATTAGTATAGGTGTAGAAGTAATTAGTATAGGACCTAGAGAGTTTTTCAACAAAAGCAAATAACCCCACCCCCCCCCAAAAAAAAACCCCACAGTAAAACTTATTAAATATCTGAACATGTCTTTGTCATGACAGGAGCTCCTTCTGGTTGGTTTGAGTACCCGAAATGGCAGGGCCTGCAGCCCTGGCCTGGGCAGAAGGCTCCATTGTCCTGTATCTTGCATGTTTACCATACCAAGCCTTGAAAGGCTTGGAAAGCTTGAAGCAGAAAAAAGCTTGAAAACTTGCAGGTCTTTCCTTTGCAATGTTCTGACTAATGGTTTACAAAGAGCAGACGGCCTAGTACACTCAAAGAATTGTTTCTTTTATCAATAGGAATGAAGCTTTCACAGGGAAAAAAAAAAATAGGTGCATAGACTCCATAAAGTTGTATTATCTTTTGTCAACGATTTGTGCAGCCTGGCTTCTCTTGACACCCCCAAGAGGCCTCTCTTGAGCTATTTTTTTTTTTTTTTTCCCTTGTATATCCAACAGCCAAAGCAATACATTCAGGCAGAAAACATCCCAATTACAACATTAGCAAATACTACTAAGAAGTTATTATGGAGCACTTCTCTTTTCATTACATATGTTACAACAATAAAGTCTGACATCCTGCAGCTTTGAAGAGCTTTATGTTAGGTGTCCAGCAAAACATATAAAACTCAAATCTAGCCGTGGAAAAGTCTCTAGTAGCTGATGTTTCAGTCTGACCTTTCTATATACAATAAAATCTGGTTTAGATCATTGTTAGAAGTTTTTATGCTTTCTTCTGACCTCATATAGTTAGATTCAAGATATTTAGAGTTTTACAGAGAGAAACATAAACAAATAAAATTGGATCTCCCTTCCTCCTTTTCTTAAAATACTTCCAAGTAATTTTCCCACCGCTTAAGTGAAAGATACTGAGTACGTATCCCTGTGTTGTAAAGAAGATGCATGACTTGTTTGGAAAGGCCACCATCTCATTTTCTGCTCATTCAAACACTGATTTTACTGTAGGTTTTGATAGAAGTGTCAGGCTCATTCATCCCATCAGAGCACTATAAAATTCTCCTGTGTCTGCACATTCTATATATATATGCAAGTACACACACACTCCTGTGTACATCTTGATAGACGTGTGTATTCATTTGTTTATGTACCTTTAGATAGATGCACGTAAAAGCTCTGCAGAGTACAAGATGGCCATCTTGTCCAACTTTAGCTGGTCAAAATAAATTTATAGGGCTTGCAGGAAAAGAGCAGACAAGTGTAGTGCAGCAAAATCTCCTTTATGATTTCTTTCCTTTGGCTCCCAAGCTTCGTTTTTTATGTTCAGACTTTGTTGTAGTTTTGTAGCCTCTGGCAGAGTGCAAGGTGGTTGAGAAGTCAAGACATTGCAGGACTTAACACAGTGTAGCAAACTGAAATGTCAGAGATGTGCATCACAGAGCCTGTGAGAAAAGCAAAATTAAACCCTCAGGTGGACAATAGATTTTATACACATCCACAGTAAAGGCCTAAGTACATGAACCTCCAGAATGTCACCACTGATGTCCTCATTTGCTCTCCAAAACCCAACTAATAAACATAATATGGTGTAAATCATAGGAGGGTCTAAACCATCCTTTCTGATATTGCTGTGCTTTGGGTTAGAAATTAACCTTAGTGAGACAGAAATTCACAGACAGAAGAGGACACACGACTGTTATAACGCACAATGTGCCGTGAGAACCACTTTGCAGGGGGGCACACAAACAGTTCCCGGGCACAGCTTACCAACAGAAGGATGTGCACGTACCACAAATGGCTCCCACCCTGTGGAATCTGACCATTCCAGGGGCAGGGTGAGAGGCTGAGCTGGCTGCAGAGGGCTGCCCCAGCAGCACCCAGCCCTGCCAAACCAGCCACCCTGCTGGATTGCATCACTGCCCTGACACGAAACTCTGAACATTTACTACCCATATTGTAAAAGCAGAAAATCATACAAGCTAAGGGATGTTGGGGTTACGCGAGATACGTTGGGATTATGAAACACACATGAAATCTAAACCAGTGAATTACAGGAACTCACGCCTGTGGTTTTACCCCATCGCTTCACAGAGCGATGTAGTTCTACTGGTTTGGAAAGTTTTCTAATTAAAAATTGGTAGGACGATGAGAAAAGGTGGTGAATGATGGCAGCAGAGTGTGCGTAATGCACCTTCTGATAACTGGGGCCAGCCAGAAAGCTTTTATTTGTCAAAGAGCTTATTCAGCACAGTTAAGCAATGGGTAAACACTACATCTACTGTATTTGTGAAGAGTGTGTTTCAATGGGACCCCTGGTGTGTCAGCAGGCTTATTCACAGAACTTAATGAGTGTAAATTGGTATTTGCTAGTGTAAAAATACTTTCCCATATGCAGAGGAAAAGAACTGATCTTTTAATTGATCTTTGAACTGTTACAATTGACGGTCTTGAGATGCCAGCATGCAAAGTTAATTAAGTTGTCAAAGATATTTTAAGAAGCTGAGCCTGGTTTTGTTTGAAGGTCTTTGTCATTTACAAATTTGAGAGAGGTGCTGCAAAGCCGTGGGTGATGCTGGTGTAAACAGAGAATGAAAGAGAAGCAGTGTTATCTCTGTCTTTGTTGTGGGTGAGGATCATCTTATTCCAGCTCTCACAGGACTTCTGCATGATGACAGGACTAAAAGCAGGCTTGAAATCTATAAACCTTAATAAAAGTGATGGCCAATGGAGGTCAGTGAAGAAAGTGCACAGAGGAATTTTGTGCCATCTTCTAAATTTGACATGTGTTTAGCAGAGAAAAGGAGAAAAGGAACTAGTGGAATTAAAACAAAATAAATCAAATATATTAAAATTCCACTTCTATTGATACCTAGATTTTTGAAAGTAAGGCCCTAAATATGGATTCCTTGAACATTTCCAACCTTTGCTTCCCTCTTTTGTGCTTACGAGTTTAAAAGAATTTAATTTGACTGACTTTTTTCAATTACTACAAATCTGTACAGAATGCCATCAGGAGTGTATAATTTTATTTCTAAATGTGTGTGAGCAAGTGTGACTGCAGGGGTGTGCCCCATGAGAACACCTTTCATGAGTACAAATAGTTGTCAGTTTGTGGTTGGATACAGCTATCTTCGAGGGAGAGCCTCTTCTCTCAGATGGGAGCAGTAACTGCTCTCTTTAGTCTTATTGTCCTGTCATAAAAATGTAATTTTGGCTGGATCATTGTGAAAAATATATTTTCTTGGAAAAACAGAATAGCAACAATAATGTGTCTGTCCTGCAAATTCTTCATGTGCAGAAGACCTTCCAGCTCACAGGAGCTTAGTGAAGAGTTTAAAAGGTTTCTGGTGAGATAGAACTGTTAAATCAGCAAGAATGGAAGTAATAGAATTTCTTTAGAGAATTTTTTGCAGAGAAAGCAAAATTCCAGAAAAATGGAAGGACTATTACAGAAAACATGGTTTTGCAAGTCTGAGACTGAAGTACAGTAAAATGACAGGATTAAAATAAAAAATGAATGTTCTCAGTAATTGTTTTCCAAGAGTACCAATAATGAATGATCTAATTTACCGGATTTCTCATCAAATGACCCATCTTTAGAATGGAAGTATTTTTGGGACGGGGATGATAGTTTCAATGACAAAAAAAAGTGTTGTAAAGATGTTAATCTTGCGAATGCTTGCTTGTAATGAGGGCCTGATGTAACTTCTGTAGGAAAAGGCAAAAAGTTACAGGGAATTTGTTTTGTTTTCCTGGTTAACAAAGAGCCACCTCACCACGATAATGTGAGAGAAGGTCGTGGTGGTCTTTTTCAAGTACATGAACAGATCAATGCTGGTACATGTCTCAGTGAATACAGCTTATAGAGGATGTTTGAAACATAATCTTTGGACAGCTTCACTTAGAAATGAATTTAACACCTTCAGATAATACAAGTCCCTTGAGCTCCAGGGGATCAATAAATTCGTGTAGGTGGAGGCTGCTGGTGATGCACAGCAGGAGCCGTTTCCCAGCTGTATCACTGATTAGCTGGAATCTCACCTTGCCAAGCCTTTAAAGCCTTGCAGAAAATGCACCAATTAAGTGTTCAAATCCTTCAGCCTTAAGCCATATGTCAAGGGAAAATAATTCACTGGCACAGGGCTTTGGGTCAAGCTTCTTAGCCCAGCAGTTGATGTGATAATGCTTTAGTATTGTGCTGCTTGCCCACCCAGGAGGAAGGAGGGGGAGACCTGGCTATTGTTTCTCTCTACAGCAGTGCTCTGAAGAATATGAATGTAAGTATGACTCATTAATAATCTCAATTTTAAGGAAAGGTGATGGAGGAGGAGTGTTTATAATATTCTTGGCTCAGTGAGTATTCATTGAAAAAGCACTGCTTTGCTCTGTCTCACAGCTCTGCCTGCAGCTCAGGGCTCTTGCTGCCACTACTTGCACCAAGTTAAGCATCAGTTTTGTGGGTAGCTTTTGGGGAATGGGAAAGGAAATCACATTTACTTGTGGCAAGGATGGTTGACTTTTGTAAGGGTTTGTAAGGGTTGGGAGAGAGCATTTAAGTTCACTCACGATAGCTGCATGTTTAGCTGCAGATTAAATTAAGACAAGCACTAAAAATCCATGAAAAGCTCCTCGACTGCTGGAATTGCAGGGCAAGATTGACTACCTCTGCCCCAAATGCACTGGCTGTAGAATGTTGTTGCTAACCTTTCAGGACGCACAGGAAAAACCCAGGAAAGGTGGCTGAAAACTCACGCTCTGAGGTGCAAGAAGGGGCCTCGCTCTTCTGAACTGTGGAATTTGCTGCTTTCCACAGTGCAGAAAAGACAAGCCCCTGCCCACACGGTCATTGCAGTGCTGCCGTCAGAAGCCCCTCCTGCATGTCCCAGCATTCAGATGGTATTAGACCTGCCCCGCAGTGAGACACCACAGCCTCAGCTCCGAGGAGCAGGAGGAAACCCAAAGGCTTCATTGGAAAGAAGCTAAAGAAAGCTAAAAATATTTCGGGCATCCTCCAACAGGAAGACAGTTGCTTCTGCATTGAGACAAATATTTGATGTTCAAATACCATGAGCCACCTCTACCCTGTACGCCCACTCAGCACTTGCAGCTCAGCGTCCCTGAAGTGACGTGCGTCAGGGTAGGAAGGAGCACAGGGACCTGAAGGTGGGACATACCAAGTTTTAGCCTACAACCTAGTTGAAAAAGCAACCTGTCCCAGACCTCCTATTTGTCCCATGAACAAGTTTCCTCTAAAGTATGCAGCAGCTCTATCCCTAAGCAGTACTAAGTGTGAAATATCTGTGTGTGAAAGGGAAAAAAGGAAGGAGAGTAATGTAAATTTTGTACAGGCACAGAATAGAGAGATTAGATATTGTGAGCAAACAGTGGACATGAGTTTGTTTTAAACTGAGTTTCTCCACCTGCCTATAGTTTTCTCATATATATATGAGACCAAAATACTGGGCATGGGTTTGTTTTTACAAGGTTTCTGCATAAATGTTTATGTGCTGTGAATTAAATCATGCACTTAAAGAGGGAAAAGGATGAAATGGAAAACTTGCTAACCCTAATGATGAATGGATTGCTCATTACTCATACTAACGAACAGCCAATCCAGGCAGGAAGTTTCCATCCAGTAAATGCATCTCTCTGAAAATTTGCCAGGTAGAGGTAAAGAAAAATGTTACTTTTGCCATTTTGAATTACTTCTTGAAGGGTTCTGCACTCTTGCTGCAGAAGGAATACTACCTACAATACTAAGAAATACTGTACAACTGGCATAACCTAAGTTCAATAAATCAAGCTTTTCTGTTAGTCTTTCTCTATAACCCGTTCTACCTCCTGGTATATCTGCTAGAATTCTTTTATAATGTGTATGTCTATCTTACTTTGTTAAAACTGACATTATCAATTTGGCACTAAGGTAAAAGATTTGTCAACCTCTCACCTGAAAATGTGAGTAGTGTAAAATAGCCAGTTTTGCAGGCCTCTCTGTGAAATGTTTTATTTGTTTCAGTACTTGAGAAGATGAGCAAGAGCTGTATCTTCAGTCAGCCCCTTTGTTAAGGTAGCCTCAGCTTTGCTAGACAGTTTCTTTAAAATAATAACTCAGATCTTGGAAGTTAAACCAGTACTTTGTCTGTTGAAGTGAGTCCTTTCAAACTTTTTTTTTTTTTTTTTTTTT
>VZRN01003941.1:2295822-2312521 GCA_013397935.1 Dasyornis broadbenti
TTTTTTTTTTTTTTAATATATCAGATGTGTTTTTATCCTGTCATTTTAAAGGAAATATACTAGGTAATTGAATATTTTCTAAAAAGCTGGATCTTTAAAGTCAGCCTGGGATTACGCTAAATAATGAATAAACAACCAGGAAAAAAGCTTCCAAATGCTTGCACATTTTTCCTTTTTTAAGAGGTTTTACTGAATGGATAAAAATAACCACAGAAGCATTTTAAGGGTAAGAAAATAAAAATAAAGATCTTATGATCCTTTATATTCAGTATATTTTGCTCATTTACTGACCTACTCCTGTAGATTTTGAGTTTATAGCCAGGCAGCTTCAAACCACTTGCCTCTTCTGTTTTCATCTGGAAGTATTGGGAACTCTAAATATCATCAGGCTTCAGCTCCATGAGCTTTTGAAGCCGGAATAAAGTGGAATGACACCCTTCCCCTATCCTGTGAGGCTTCCTCCCTTCCCTTGCCAGGAGCTGGCAGTTTGGCTTCTGTTCAGGGCGGGATCAGCCCTTGGTAGCTCCAGGGCTCCAAGGGAGAGCAGTGTGAGTCTCTCACCCTTATTACTGCTTCTTTGTCCTACGTGCTAAGCAGAAACATGCACAGACACAAACCTCCCACCATCCAATTTTACTTGCAGTGCGGAAAACTGAAGGTGGGGGAAGGATAGCAGTGAGCAGATCTCGGAAGCAGTTGCTCCAAATTGCCCAAGAAGCTTTGCTCAAACTTGGCAAGTGTCAGTCGTTCGTCACCGCCAGCTTATTCCCTTCCCACTGCCTGATGGATAACGCTAGATGGCTGACCAGACTAATCAAATACAAATGCTTCCAAAGGGGGTAACAAGAACCTTTGTGGGATGAAACGGTGAAGTTGCATGTTGATGACAAAAGTTTCTCCGCAGTTGCACAGGTTTTCATCCTTAGCTCCCGTTTTCAGAAGCGGTACCGTGTGCAGCGGAACACGGGGGCCAAGGTCGGTGCTGCCAAGGGATGCTGCACAAAAGTGCCTGCGGTCCTGCTGTGTCCTTGGCTACAGAATGATACCGTCTTGGTTACTGTTGTTGAGGGTGTACATAGGAAATCGAGCCTATAAAGGAGTAGTTCAGAGAACACTGGGACCAAAGAGGCCTGATTTCCTGTAAAATCTCGTGTTAGGTTTTATAGATCTTTGTCCTTTAGTTTTTCAGGTGGTTGGAGCATGTATTTGGGCTCTGTTCCATGTGGATTCTCTGGTGTCTAACAACATTTGAGCTCACATTACTCTCCATCTCTCACTGGTGGCATTAATAGGGTTTCTCTCCTCTGCCTGCCACATGCTTTCCAAAAAGTGGCTGGAATCTGAGACTCTGAAACCTCCACAAGTGTGGTTGGAACTGTGCTTCCTAACACAAGGTTTGAATTTGTCCACGAACATAGAGCAGTTTTAGCCGGGCAAGGGAGCTATAATTCCACTGACTTGCAGTGTGGTTGTTGAAAGGACCAGGAGGCAAAATTGTATATATGTGAAAAATCCCAGGATTTTAGGAAGTGTTCCTTCCAAATTGTGGTAATAAGCAAAAAACACTGAACCAGTTTTACGGAAGTGAAATTCTATGTTTTGTTACAAAACACAAATATTTTAAAAAATAAAAATAAATAAAAGGTGCCTCTGAAGCTCTTAGTGGTAGGAATGGGATCAAACTGGGAATGTGGAGGTTCTGATAACCCGACTCTTACTCATCTGATCAGGGAACCTGACAGGAATAAGGTGTCTTATACAGTTGGTCACAACTCTGAAGAGTTTGCATTTTTCAGCTGGGTCCAGCAGTTGCTCCAAATTCACACAGCATATTTATGAGTAATGTCAGACCCCAAACAGTGCCAGACCCTGTTGGCATCTTTCATGATAACTTAGCAAACAGGGGGAAAAAAAAGATGATAACAGAATACTAATATTAACTCCGTAGGAGAGAAAAAATATCTGTTGCACATTGATCTCATTAAGTAAATGATTTACTGGAATTTCCTCTTGCTTTGCAACTCGCCTGAGAACATACTCGATCTCAACTATCTCAGGCCTGGATAATTTCATCTGGTTCTCTGCCAGAAATGACACAGCCTTTTAACTCTGTCACTTTTCTTGGCCACCTCCATTCAGTGTTTGTTGTTGGCTTCTGTTTCTAAAGTAACAGGACAGTATTTTCCTAAGATACCAAGGACATGGCCAACAGGAAACTGGGAGGTCTCATCTGACTCTGCTTAAAACTGGCTAATCGTTGAGAATTTTGTCTGAGGTTGAAAAGGACAGCACTAACTTTCTGTTCCTCTTATAAGATTTGGTTTTATATATCCCAGGGGCTAAAAAAGAGTATCAGGAGAAATAACAGAAACTACCTAACTGTGGATAAATCAGACTTGATTAAGTTTGGTTATCTTAATTCCTGTCTTCAACCAGTTGGACGCAAGATCTGTTACCAGTTTCCTTGCAATTTGGAGCTGCTGGAACAAAATTTAGGGCAAATGAATGATGAAAGAAATTTCTCAAGGAACTGATTTAGCATGAAAAATAATCAACGAAATAACCTAATTATGACATCGAGACTGCTGTTTGATACTTCACATTCTCATGTTTAATTCCCATGAACGTATAAATGTGCATTTAACATTTGTGAAGATATAATAGGGATTTCAGATCTGTGGGGAGGGATATGCACATGCAGCGCATATGTGATCTCAGTATTGCGATTTCAGTCCAGCTCTTTAATTGCTAAGATTCTGACATCATTATATAATGCAGGCATAATCAAGATGCATTAGAATCACTTTGGATATCTGAACATGAAGCTGTGTGATGCCAAGAGTTTAACAAATTACCTGATATCTACTAATTTATCACTTGTGCATGTTATTGGATTACAAACAGAAACAGAGCTGACTACTGATTTGAGAATCAATAATGGTTTCTAAGGCAGCTGATGAAATTACTCCAGTACCTGCTGATAATAGAGGGAGCCTGATAATCCACAGTTTGCTCTGTCTGCTTTTGCTAGTTAAAAAATAAGAGTATTACATGAAATGACATTTTTATCACCAAAAGGAGATTTTTATGACTTGTAAATATTGTATGTTGAACAGAGGGCACATCTCTACTGACAAATATATTTAAACAGTAAAAACACCTAATTAGGTTTTATAGTACCTGTATTTGTCTAACAGAGAGAACTGATTAGAGGAAGATCAATAGGCAGGACCATTCATTGCAGCAACCTAAATGCAGTTGGGCCAATGGGAGTTTGGAATGAGCCAGGAATGGACCTTGAAGCCAACTCCCTCACTGCTGGAGATTGCTGTCCCACATCCAGCAGTGACTGAAGATCTATCCGTGTATTAACTATGCCTTTATTTCTTACAGACCACCAGCTCAGAGGCAAACCCAGTGTGGGACATGAGCAGTGAGCAGGGCACAGCAGCTGAAGTGAAGCTGCTGTGGTGGGGACAAATGGAATGCCCCCATTAGTGGCAGGAGATAAAGGAGCACACGGTCCCTGAGAGCTCAGACCTGCTGGGACCTGGGTGCTCTCTGGCCTCACAGGAGGCACCAGTCAGAAGACAGAGGTGGGAAGGGGAATTTGACAGAGGCTACACTGGCCTGCTGAGCAGCAGGGTCCTTTAAAAGGTTGCAGGGGACATCTCTTGACCCCTGCCCTCCCTGCGCTTTGGGCCTACTGTCATTGTCAACAGCACTACAGACCCCAGGTCTTTGTGCTGAAAGGGTAAGGTCTTTGCCTCTGCCCTTGTTTAGCACCTTTATGCACCAGGCATAATTTTATCCCACATATGTTGATTCCAGAAATTAAAAGCTGTGGTATATATGCTTCAAAGTAAAAGTGTGCTTTTTTTTTTTTTTTTTTTTTTGCAGCCTTTAGTGTTGCTACATCAACTGACTTAGCCTTGGGCTGTGTAGCCCCCAGATGCACGACTGCCTTCTACTGTATCACTCCAGCCCGAAGCATTAAAGAGATCCACTTATAACTTCTTATCAGCGCAGCATGAAGACAGGAAGAAAATCACTTTTAAGAAACAGCATGCCTTTTAAAATAATCAGCTCAAACTTCTGGTTCAGATTAAGCACAATAAAGCTTGGGTTGCACCCGCACTATATCCTTTGGGGAAGAAAACACCACAGAGGCGTTGTTCATAAGAATGGATTAGGCTTGCAAAGATCAGTAACTAGTATAATCTGGAACCTCAATTCAGATGCTTTGTTTTTTAAAAATAGGGTTCACTGGGGCAAATGTATGCCAGATGTAACAACCGTGGCCAGCAAAACTAATTATTTCTATTTAAAAATTCCATTGCTAACACAAATGCTGCCTGGAATGGTGTGGCTTCATATTTTCAGCATATGAAAGGGCTCTGCAACTGCTGACATCTCTGGAAGCAGTTTGACCAGTAAAGCCAGGAGTCCTCTCTGGAAACAAAAAAGCACTGTGGTTCTTTTATTAAGTGTATCATGTTTTCCTCAGTGCATGCTAGGTACAGTTAGGGGCCATGAATAAGGGAGAACAGCCATTGGTGAGTCCATCATCAACTCTTTCAGCTATGTAGAACACATAAAAGGGCATCCTCCCCATCAAACTGTAAATTACAGTGGAGATAAAGTATTCCCTCTGTTCACAAACTCTTTTCAAATACTCAAAAGTTGTGCTTGTCAGCACATGCACATGCATGTGTGTGCTCACAGGACATGCAAGCACAAGTTTATGGGGGGAGGAAGAACTGCAGAGGTTTATTTTCTGTTCAGTAACTCTTGCTTCTATTCCCATGCCTCAAAAGAGTACTGTGGGTCATAAAATCCCTTCTTCCCTCTCTCCCCGGTTCATAGTAAGGCTTTTCCTGAGTACAGAAGAAATCTTCTTCTTAATTTTGACCATACAGTGCCCAGGATTTCAATGCATAATAAAAAAATCGCACTTACAGCTCAGGTGTTGCTATGAACTTTGTAAAGTTTGATTGAAATTGCATCTGGAGCCTGTGTGCTCTGTGTTCCAGTTAGAGAGTGATTAAAGTGGCCAGGCTTTACTGAAAGAAGTCTGGATCCATGAGCTGAAGCTAGTAGGCTTGTAGATGTAGGCCCAGAGTCCCATCCTAGCCCAACAATTCAGGCTTGTTTAAAGACACTTGAACTTGTTACGGTCAGTTGAGTGCCAGGTTTTCTTAAACTGTTTTCTCAGCTGTATTTTGCACTGAGGTAGGGCTCCAAAACCATCACGAGCAGGAATTTGTGTGGTTTGAACTTATGCAGTCATTATCAAGGCAGCATAAAAATTATGAAGAACATCAGAATTCAAGATACGGAGTTTGCTTTTAAAAAAAAATATTCAATAAAAATACATAGTTTTATAACATTATAGAAAAGAAAAAGAGAGAATCTGAAAGCCACGAGTGAGGAGCTGTGTGAGCCGTTTTCTGTAGTCTACCTCCCATAATGTCTCATGAGTGAGGACTTCTGTTCAGCCCTGTTGACAGACATCTGCAACGAAAGAGATACTGTGTGCACAGCCAGAACACAAACAAGAAGAACTGATTCCAGTTCTATTGCCACTTCCCTCAAATACATTTGGACAGTGATGAGAAAATTCTTATCTGATTTACAAGACGTTTCCTCTCAAATCAACAAAATGATGTCACAATATTAAGAAATCCTTTGCCGATCTGCCAACAAAATTATTAATGCCCCATGAATTCTTACTCAGACCTTGAATGGAAGTTTTATTTCCATTTCCTGCCATTTAATTTAAAATCTTGCCAGACTTTTAAGTCAGTATATGCCTTGCAGTTCATATTGCTGTTCCCACAGGGAACAGTCTGTCTCTGTCAACCTGAGAGCAACGCCTCAGGTTGTGCTGATACAACTTCGTTGGCATCAAATCATAAACTAAGTGAAGGGGTTGGACCACTAGAGGAATGATGAATAGTCCTCAGAATAACCTCGTTACCTCCCTTTAGAAAAGATGATGAGGGATCAAGGCAAGGAGCATTTTGTTTGCATTCTTTTCTTGACCTACCATGACCCAACCAAGAAGAGTAACACCAATTTCAGAAAAAGACTGACGTTACCTGAGAACAAGCAATACTACTCAGAAATCTTATGAGAAAGACTTGACCAGGGGAGAATATTCTGAAAGACAGAGTTACAGATTTGAAAAACAGACCCACTCAGCATCTGAAATGTTTTCCAAATGAAAGAGCTAATTAAGAAATATAAATCGGCTGACTGTAAAAATTATGGTGCATTTAGATTACTGAATTTTATTTTTTCAGTGAGTTGTTCAGCATGTGAAGTGAGATTAACTCTCCTATCCACATCCGGAATTCAGAATTGCCCCCAAACTCAAAGATATTGGAAGAAGAGATTTCAGCCCTTGTCCAGAAAAATCCCAGATTGGGATATCAATAAAAAAACACAGCAGACATAGCATACCTCAAATAATTCCTTTCTGCACAATCCCAGTTCTTGAAACGTGTGGAACATCCTACAGTTGTGTTATTTTTGTGAGATAGGGTGTCTTTGTGCATTGCATCTTGGCTTTCTAAGTTTTGTCAGCCAGGGAGACAAACAAATATTCTGGACACTGAAGAGAGTGTGGTCAAGAATGAATAAGGGACATCCTCCTGCAATGACTCTCTGACCTTCCTGGTTTGCTTTCCTTTCCATACAGATGAAGCATCACTCAAAAACTCTCTGCGGACTCCTGAAAAAAATGGAGCTCCCATTCTTATCTGAGTGGCTGGACTGGCGGGGAGCAAGGGTACAAAAGCCATAGTGAGGTTACTGCAGATGACTTCTGGATTAACTATATGATTTTACTAAATGCTCCAATAACAAATGCTTTGCATGAATAGCTCAAATGAAGGATTTAAAGCCATGAAGAGATGATGTATTTGGAAAAAATTAGTAATTATTTTAATCTAATCATATTTGAATAGCCACTGAATGAAAAGGAAATCTCTTTGCCTCCTCCTCCTTCTAATTTAAATCCTTATTCTACTTCTGCTGATAAGTTTATTCTTGAAGCATGCACAGCTTTCATAGGCTGACAGATTTCTACGTCCATGGCCTTTCAGGGTAAGTGCTAATTATTACATAAGAGACTACAGTCCAAAACTCTTCATAGCACTTCATCTGCGCAATAATGAGCTGCTTAATCTTTGTTGGAGTAACAAAAGGATATGATAAAACTAGTGAATGTACTAAGATAATCGAAACAGTTTTTAAAGCTGACTTTTAATAGGCTCTCGTGTTTCAAAGAGTAAAGATTAATAGCAGTATGCAATAGCAAACACTTCTGTAGCACACTTTTAGATCCCAAACATTCTGCACATTTTCCTGAGAAAGGAAAAAAGAACCTAATTCTCTTCTCACTTCCACCATCTTTTTCCAAGGTGAACATACTTCTTTTGTAGTATCACCTCCATTTAAATAAATATTACTGACAGAAAAATCTGATCCACCATCTTTATGCAGACTTCTGTCTTTTTCATAACGGGAGGCCAATGCAAGACTGAAATCTTGAGGAGACAGCCTTTTCTTTTTTTTTTTTTTTTAAACTCAGAGGTAGACTGCAAAGCCTAAACCTGCTTAAATGTCCTTTTTACAGGAATGAAGTTCCGGCACTAACACACTCAGACAAGCTTTCCTCTTATCTCAAAGCATATCCCCCACTGGGAGGCTCCATTAAAGCCTGAGAGAACTTCCCTGCCAAACTTTGATTAAGCTTACTTGAGCTGCATAGTCCAAGGTGTGGTCTCTCCTAAGAAATCTTTAGAAATCCTTCTGTAGCTGAAGTCTACTAAAAGTTTTCCAAGCACTGAAGTGGAATCTAGAGAAGCACAACTTGACAGAATTGGTCTCCAAAGGCATCTATCACTACAGCTCGGGTGACCTAAGAACTGTTTTGAATGTGATACTCAATTTAATGTGTGATAACTGTATAAATGTTACAGACTAGAAGTGCAAGCATTTGTTAGTGAGGGCAGCTGTTCCTGAAAGAAACCAGAAGGTACCACTCCTGTTAAATTTCTAATTGGCAGATTCAGAAGGTTGGTCTAAGCTGGAGAAAGTACATCACCTGTTTTTGTCATTAATAAATAACTCAAGGTCGGAGCCAAAGTCTGTTAAAATTTATAGAAAAGCCTCCCAGTGATTTCACTAAGCTTTGGATAAGGGCCTATACATCTATATTTCTCTTCAAAGCATTTTCAGTTCAAGGGTATCATGCGTCATTGTCCTTATTATTTTAGTGCATCTTAAAAGTATATAATCATCACAGAAATTTTAGCAGCTGAAGGTAAGTAGGGAGAAACCCTTCCATGCAGCACAGGGGCAGAAAAAAAAAAAAAAATTATCCGGCCAAATTCACTGTAAAGTTCCAACTTACTCTCTCACTATAGGAATGACACTGTCAAGTTAAAATTTTAATTGCTGATGGGATTTATGCCAGCAGTTGACCCAGATAGTGAGTTGAACATCAACTGAAATGGGGATGTAAGCCTTAACAGGAATTGAAAGAACAGAACTGTTACGAGGAATTCCCCACGGAGCCCTTGAACAGTAGACAGTGTTATCTTTGCAGCTGTGCGTAGGAAGAAAGCACAGACTTCAACAATTCTCCAGGCTTCAGAATGCACACAATGGTGTATTTCACATGAATGCATTTTTCTGTTATGGCTACCACTAACATGGATCCATGCTTACATCTGGCGCATCCGTCCCTTTCATTTTTTATAGCTGATGGGAAGTCTACTCAGAACAAAGTTGTTATCTTTAAATTTTTTTCTTTTTAAGGAGTATTACAGTTATGCCTTCATATACACACAAACAGCAAGGGCTTAATGTGTGGTTTTCTACTTAAATGTGCGATTTCAATGAATATGATATCTAAAAGGCTTCCTCAGACTTAGATGGTTTGCTTTTTTCAAGTCTGTCTTCAGTACACTCAGTGGTATATAAATATAATATAAATTGATAGTCTCCATCACTTCGTAGAATATTAAAGGCAGAAGCTTACTATAAATTACAGTTATTAGATATCAGAATATAAGTGACAAAGATTATTACTAAGGTGTAAAATAGAGCACACAAAATGCATTAGTGGGAGGCAATTGGATACCTTTGATTAGTAAGAGACTGAGAACCAGATACAGGCTGGCTGTTTTCCACCACTGCAGAAGCACAAAGAAGTTATAAACTGAGGTTAACCAATGATTTAAATTGATTTGTAGCTGTTTTGTATCACTAGAGCTCCACAAGGGAGCCAAGTTATATTAGTGAGTTGAACCCAAAATATTTAAATAATATTTCAGAATAATGTCTGAAAACTGATACCAATAAATTCTCATTAATATGCAGCTTTGCTAACTTAACTATCAACCTTACATCATACATAAATTCGTTAGTACTGAATTTAAAGTCTGTCAAGTAAGAAGACTGTAAAGACTATTTGATTTTGGTGATATATGAAGGGTAGTTTCTGTACTGGTATTTTCTTTTTGAAAAATATATGGAATATCTTACGGAAAAGTTAATGAGTAGCTAAATAACTTGGAAGAAAAATGTGAAAGATATCAGCCTGGTTGGTATCCCACAGCTAAAGTCTTTGGATATTGTGAATGATTCTTTGGGCAGAAGTTGTCAAATCACCACTTCACTGCGGGTAAATATTCTGGATTTCCTGAGCTGCATGCAGCACAAATCAGAGGCACAGGAGGAATGGCCCAGCTATCTTTATATGCCCCCCACTTTGATTATGAGCACTATCCAGTTATATCCTCAAGATAAATTATAACAACTTCACCGCCACTTTATCTCAGAAAGCCCCTCGAGGGGCTGTTGTGCTCGTCAAAATTCACCAGAGCTCCAAATCCCACTTATCTTGGTGAAGACGAGGGTGGGCTGATAGGAAGGCAGCTACACCATCTTCCTGTTAACTGGAGATTTCCTCCGTCTGTTAGCACGGACAAGGAAGACTGAGTGGAGCTGTGATAAGCAGTATTCAAGGATATGAAACGTTGTCGCAAAGAGGAAGGGAACAAGCTAATTCCCACATGCAAGGCAGATAGGGGGGAAAAATGATGTGTTCAAGTAGGAGCATCAAATACTGTGGTAAGAAAGATTAGAGTAAGGTTTTTGGGACAGCATATTCACTGAGGAAAGTCAAACGCAGGGAAAGATTGCCTAAAGCAAATGCGGAATCTCTGCATGGAGATCTTTAAAGACAGGTAAGCATAACCTCTGTCTGGAGTGAGATGGGAATTCTTTATCCTGCCTCACAGCTCCTGACAGGTCTATTTTTGTTACAGTCCCTTATCACCAGAGGGGTTGAGGGTATGTCTAGCTGCAGATCAGTGACCCTATCTGCTGGCAGCTCCTCAGGTAAGTCACCAGAGTTAATTTAGCTAAACCTTGATTTGCAATTGCTTTGTGGCGGCAACTGTGAGGAGTTGCACAACTTACTATGGACAGAGGAACACACCCTGTCAACAAATTCAAACATTACTTGTTCTACCTTTGACAGGACATCTACCACATCAACAATTTAAACTGTTCTTCATGAGCATCTTCGCAACAATACCGTGCTGGAAAAAGATCACCAGACAGCTAAGTGTATCAGGAAAATAATTACATCTGTAAAAATATTTTCAGAAGGAGGCTGAAAATTGTCATTAGAGTAGGCTCAGGTCTTGAAACTTGGTTGTGAATGGGAAGGCTTAAGTTTGGAAGGTCTTTTCTTATGGACCTGGCAGGCATATTTGAAAAGCTTTCAGTACTTGGTAAAACCAAAGTACAAGTATTAGGTGAATGGGATCAGGAGAACACAGCCCATGTTATTTTTCACTCATGAGCCTAAAAAGAAAAAAAAAATTAAAGGACCACCAAGAAACTTGGAGATTGAATGGATACACCCTCAAAGCTGGCAGAAACATCAACTTGGATGGAAACCTGGAGGTCCTGTGCTTACAGGAAGGGGTTTGTTTGCTTTCCTAGTCAGTGCTACTTGAACTTTGTTTCTTCTTAGATAGCTGCATCTGGTCGTGTATTTTGTTAACATTCAAGTCCAAATGGGGATAACATCTGATAATTAAAAATTTCGAGACAAACTCCAGCTTTTGGGTGTGTGTACATCTGGTTCCAAATATGAAATATATTTCTTACTCATAAGTCCAAAATAAATAACAGAAATGCAAGTTAAAAAAATATATATATATATATAATATATTCCTTTTCTCAATGCTCCTAATTACAAAACAGAGGTACCTATTGGTAGGTATTGATAACAAAAGTAGCAATAAAAAGCAATGTTGGGCCCCAGGACTCTGAGTGTAGATATTTTGTAATTGATGGAGCAACTGCAGTGAGTGGCAAGAAGTGGGAAATGCTCTTTTCCGTTAGTCGGATGTTCAGGTTAATGAATCAGGCCAAGTGAGTTGGGATTTCTTCTAACCAAGGGTTCTGGCTGCACCATCAATTTTTCCTCCCCACCACCCTCTGCTTCTTAGCTTTCTATGTCTTCCAGCTGCCAGCTACCACAGCGAACCTTCGCAGAAGCCGTGTCCCACCCTCAGCCCATGACTGCTGTCCATCACTGGCTTTGGAGCAAGTGTTCCAAACCTTTTCCCAAATGTGGGTCTCCTGCGTGGTACATAGCAAAAGTTGCTGCTAGCCAGACCATTGGGGTGCCATTTTTTGGCTCCACCGAAAAGGTGGATTCATTCCCCAGCTGCCCTCACGAGCCTTGATAATGATTCCCACAGGCTTTCTCGATGCTTAGCAGGAAAGCAGAACTGAACAAGTGCAGACCTCCCTGCTGCTGAGCTTGGACAATAGGGCTGCTCATAATACCAGCAGATGTTTTTGCTTTTTGGGCCATACAGGGCAAATTTATTTTCCTCTCAGGAGCAACCACAAGAATAGCTAAGACTAAGAAATTCAGAGCTAGTTTCTGGAAACCCACTACTGACTTATGCTGCAAAGCAGTACTTACACTTAAGGTCTGTCAGTAATGACGGTCTTCTGGTTAGTACATGGAACTGCTGGCTCAGCATAAAGCGATGTGCCTTAAGCATCAAAGCTGGCTTCGTTTTATAGCCTGCTCTGCTTAAACATGGTGCACCAGGTAATTTTTCTACTTTGTGTTTTCTGTGTGCAATGGCATTATGTTCTCTTCACCTTAAGGCATAGAGGTGTGAAAGCCATAGCACTCTGAAGTTCTCATTAGCATCATAAGGATCCAACTAATCTATATCAACTTTTTTACATTTGTAAAAAAGCCCAACACTTTATAAACTATTTTTGGTCTTTCTTCTACTTCTTTGTGCACATAAAAGAACTAAAATTAAAGCAGAAACAGGAGGAAACACATTAAACTGTTTAAAGTTTTTAGTTCACAAAAACTTTTATCTGGATTTCTTGTTTGGATTCAAAGAGGCAAAACATAAGACTTTGATGTTGTTCATGTGCCTGTTAAAAGAGAGAGAAAGAGACCCACCAATAGGAAGAAGTTGGCATGAAGCCCTCTTTGACACAGCAAGCACAATGTAAAGGATTAAAGGTCTAATCTAGAAGATATATTGCACACTAAACAGCAGAACCATTTAGGAGAACATTAAATGGCACTTAAGTTAAACAGTTGTCCTTGGGAACTGCAGTTTATATGTGACTCCTCTAATATCCATTTTAAGCTTGCAGGGCTTTGAAAACAAGATGTCATTGTTTTATAAAAACACACATTTAATCTTCACTTGTGAGGCTGTTCTTGAAATATCTGGCTGCTGGACTGGCTAAACATTTCAGAGGAAACAAACGGGGCTGGTGTCAAAACTAGTACTGTTGCACTTTATTTCTGAAGTTATTTGCATGTATTCAGCTGATTTTTTTTTTTCATCCAAATAAGCAAACCACAAACTTTTTCAATGATAAAAGTCCCATTTAATTTTTTTAACAGTATTCCCACTGTTCTATAAGAAAATAACAACAATAATACAGCTTAAGTAATATGAGAACACCAAGAAAGTGGTCAGTTCTACATTCACTTGTGTTCTGTGTTCTTCATAAATTAATATTTATGGAACTATTACAAGGCTTCAGCCAAAAATAAAGACCACCCAGAGCAAGGCTTCAATTTTAATATTCTAGGCACAGGTCATTAAAAAAAATCTTACAAAAAAGCCTTTTTCTGTAACATGTACACTACATGGATTTTCGTGCACATCACTCAGTAGGCGTGTGAAGCATATTCCATTTCTAAAAAACTACAATGCATGCTTTTATAATTCATGTACTATTTCTCCTTAGGGAGAAATCATCCTCTCTACCATGCAGGCCATGAATAGAAAAGAAAAAAAGACAACAGGGAGGGGACTGTGTCTTGAAGAATTATACAGTCCAGTTCAAAATCCTCCTGCCTTTAACAGATTATCTAAAAAATTAAATGGAAAAAGCTATTAAAAAAATAAGTTGTATATTTAATTATATATATATTTAATACCTTAAACATATTTTCTTGTATCAATAATTATATTAATCCTTGGCATAGGGACTAATCAAGGACATACCTTGGATCAAGTCATCATCCCCAAAAGCCATCTGAACACTAGAGTGTCATCGTGGTCCTCATGGCCAGTTCTGGTTAAATGAGCTGGTGGTGCTCAAACAGCCCCCAGGAGACAGGCAACCCAGAGTGGATCCCAAAGGCGAAACGAGCGAAGAGAGCAAGCACCTCCTGTGGGGCTTGGGTGGCCTGAAGTCACAGGTGGCTGGGGGCTGAGGAGCACTCACAAGGCGCTGCAGGACAGAATACACGGTGTCACAGCCATGGAACAAGCAAACAGAAACCCTCTGTCTCCAAGAGGCATTTCAAGGTGGTTGCAAGAGAAAAGTTAGCAGTTATCCTATAATAACCTCCTGCCAGGCTCCTCAGCTGCCGAACCATGATGCCTATCATCCTTGTTAGCATGGGATTAACTGCTGGACTACCTGTGAAGCTGCTCCTCTCTACTCGGGTAGAAATCCACTTAACTCCTCGTTAATTAAAAGCAACAGCTGATACCCCATGGAAAGCATTCTCTGTCTGTGCTACCACAGTTCTCTGTCTCTGTTTGACATCATTAGGTAGATTTGCCCAAAACGCAGCGCTGAGATGTGCAAAGAGCAACAGCAGTGCTGAGGGAAGCTGAGCACTAAGGGTCGCACTAGGCCTCAGCAAAATGCTGCCCAGGAATGACAAGAAGACTTTACTGGAAAACAGTTTTGCGTGATTCTAATTTTAAGTGGTTCTAGTCTGAAATTTGTCAGGGGACAGGATGGTGCTGGTCCCAGAAGATAAAGTATTTTAGCCATTCTCCTATCTTTCCCTTGAAAAGTCTTCTCAAGGTGGTCTGTTCTTTCAGTCCTCCTAAATATCCATAGCAAATATCACCCAATTCCCAAGGCCATAAATTTCCTTTCAAGACCGCTCAAACTGTGTGCCTAGCAATGATAATGTTCTGCGTAGAGAAACAGGAAATATCCAAGAGTAGAAATAATATGTTTGATTAGAACAACTAATGTCCCCAGAACAAGTGCAAACTTGCAGGCACAAGAAGCCTTTTTTCAGGTCTCAAACAGAAGCAAACAATTTCAAAATGAAGGCAAAGTAATTTTGATTCATTGTAATATCTTAACCTGTAAGATGCCTGAGAGAAAATTAGTCTTCTTCCCGTCTAGAGCCGTGTGACTGCTGTCTCTGCAGTTCTTCCTCTGCTTTGTAGTGTCTCACTCAAAAGTTAGAGTCTCAGCACACACAGACAAGTGTTACATGTTATGTGTGTGTGGGATAACTCACACTTTTTTTTTTTATTATTTTACCTTTTAGGCTTTTAACTTCTTTAAAAAAAAATAATAATAATTATGGCTATAAATGCCAATTGGCTGGTATTTTTGTTGCTTTGTCTATGTCCTGCATCAGGGTGACCACCATCCCTGTTAAATGATAGACCAAAAGTTCTGGAAAGAACTAAACGGCTCCATGGGGTAAGAAGAAGGTTTGGTGATAGAGATTCTGTTGAAGGAAAAAAGGCTGGCTTAAACTGGTGTAAAATTATGGCACTTAAACAGAACTTATTTAGTCGGAGTTATTCATTTTAAATGACATAACTTAGGAGAAGATGAACAATCTGAGAACTTTTCCAGGTTCAGAACATGGTAAACATTGGAAATAAAATGTCTGTAGGGTACAAAACATTCTCCCAACTGCAGCTGGATGCTCCCATGCTGGAACAATGCATAGCCACAAATAGCAAGTAACCAAAACACTTTCTATTTCTTAATAGGCTGTCTGCTGTTAATTATTTTAGTTGCTTGCTGGGAACAATAGAGGTGGATTGGAAATGATGGTTCAGAAATTGCGAGAAATAAATAAGTAACTATTTTCAATGTTTTGGACTTTACTAGCATAGGGCGCCTCTCATTAGATGATCCCAAAACACTTAGAAAAAGATAACCATTACTATCGAACTCAATTTACAGGCTAGTAGAGAGGGGCTAGAAAGTCGGTAGGGTGTTTAACTTTGAACAGGGTGCAGGGATGGCTTTTGCTGCAGCTATTTATAGAGGATTTACACGACTGTAGTGTTTATTGTGTCTTTCAATAAAAAGCAGCTGCAGAAACACACAGCTGGCAAACTTCAGTACCTGTGAGATACCGAAGACATTATCCAGAAAGCTGATGCACAGGTACAAGGAGATTCACATGCTCTCTGCAGCAATTTAAGTGTTGCTTTTCTAACAAAAGTCTGAACCAATTTTAAATGTTTATGTTGTTTATATTCAAAATTCTCTTCCTCTGACTGTTTAAAGCCAGATCCTCATGCTGATATAAATCATCCAACCACATTGTTCAAGTTCCTTGGAAAGGTCTTTGCTGCAAAGTTCTGCAGGCTCCGGCACAGGTATTGTTCCCAGAGAGTCTCTCATCCATACACTGAAATATTTCTTCATGGTTAGCAGTGCTCTTGACCCAGCTTTAGCTACACATGTGGGCTAGAAGCTGCGTACTGATTGCATTCTAGCTGACATAGGACCTACTTTCTCATGAGAAAATGGCGCAAATATTGACTCTATGACCCCTTTCAATCCACTTACAGACCCATCTTCCTATGAGTTCATGATGACCCTCACTTCTGCACATTAGCAATGTAGGCTCTATACTCTCTCTGTATACACATCATGCAAAGAAGGAAGGATCAAAGATGTGGCCGTAAGCTGAACATCTGCTTCTGCCCATGATCTGTTTTCCTTGACATTTTCTTATCTCACATGCCTTTCATAAACTCCAGAACTTTCAAACCAGTCCCTCCTGTTTTCCATTGCATTATCCTGGACTGTGCTAAAAGGAAAAATGCAGTTTTATATGTATCTAGAAATTAAGACCCCATGGAGAGCTTGCTCCCAAAGGAGATGTCACCACTGTTACAGTCAAATGGCTGGAAAAACACTCTTTAAATTTCTGCCTAAATAAGAAGATGTGGTAAGTTTTCCGTCTCTATTTAGTCTTTTCTTTAAAATTCAGCAGATATGTTTGGGCTTAGAACTTTATTCTTTAGGTGATTTTCTTTTGAGAGGCCACATAAAGGTCAGCAAAACTTATTAAGAAAGATGGGGTGGCGGGGGGGGGGGGGGG
>VZRN01003941.1:2336003-2368314 GCA_013397935.1 Dasyornis broadbenti
AAAAAAAAAAGAGGAAATCGCTGAAGGTTTGTTAGGAAAAAGCATCTTGTTGTGCTATATTGTATTATACCCCTCTATGAAATGGGGAATTTAAAATCTGCTGTATCTTTCTGTTTTTCTAATTCTCTTCTCCCCCTAAAAATTCATGGACTCGGGACAAGCGTGGCACGCACTAAGCATTCCAATTGCTTTTGAAAGGAACGTTTTGCTAGTGGAAAATGTGCTGTCTCTTTGATTGCAAATGTAGTTGATTGTGAGGAGAATGAAAGGGTGACCTATGACATGACCTGCTAGCACAGTAAGGTCATTTTTTTTTCCCCCTCCTCACACAAAAGATAAGAGGCTGACTGCTTACAAAGTGTTCTGGCAAATGGACAAATTAGGACTGCCTGGACTCCCGCTCCAGTCAGGCAAGTTATTCTAAGTGAAGATAAGTGAAAGTTGGAAATGTTTTGAGGAGGAGGCAGACTGCGAGTTTTCATTCCTTCCCCAAATGGATGGATTGTGAAGGAAGAGAGCTGTGCAAAAATGGCTGGCCCAGGAGTTTCAGGTTTCAGACTTCAAGTTTCCATAGCTGAGCAGCAGAGGAGAGGAGGAGGAGAGGATGGCAGCATGGATGTAATGTTGGATGGCAGCAACTCAGGGCACCAAGCCTCTGTTTGACTCCCAACCTGACCATTTGCTTTCTGTGAGGCACCACACAGTAACAGACAGGCAAACAAAAATCCTCCTTTGAGATGCTGAGGCACAAGCCAGACCTTGGGTAAAATTCCCGCAGCTATGTTACCACAGCATTATATTTGAATAACACCTGTCCCTTCAGGACAGCTCTGGCATTGTGAAAACTCAACTTTATGGCTTTTAAATCTAAACCTGCATTGGCTGGTCAGGTCAGTGCATGGGCCAGTTTCTGTCCGTGTGTGTCCACATGCATAAACTGACTCTTGATCTACTGTCAGATCAACATTTCAAGCTCTGTGTGAGTCAGGGAAAATGTTTTCATACCTTGGTGGTGTGTTATGTGATAAAATTATCTGTGAGTGAGAAGTGTTCAAACAGGCTTGTGCTGTTCATTTATGCACTTAGCTAGAAAACTGAGTTGGTTTTTAGCAAAACTAGGTCAGGTTTCAGTTGAGCCCTCAGCGAGGCTCTAGTTTGGGTGAAAGTCCCCTGGTTCCAACAAATAAACAGCCTAAAGCTCAATCATTTTAGCACAGAATTGCTTTGAGATTTGGGGTTTGAACCCTAACCCTCAGTCCAGAATTCCTGAGTATGAACTCATTCAAACCAAAGCCAAAAAAAAGGTTTTCATGAAACCCAGGAAATCTGAAACACCAACCTTCTTAGCAGTGCTACAAAGCAAGCTCCAGAAAACCACTGAAAAGACCAAACACCACCAAAAAAAAATTAAACAGACGGAAAATGTCATCTTCTGGAAATGCTTATTTCTTCCTACAAAACTGGCAGGTTCTCTAATTTCTGTTTGATCTGCTTCAGAAATATACAGTAATCAGTAAAGTTCCACCTGAAGTGTATCTGGCACGTACCTAGTATCAGCTGCAAATCAAGGAACTCTCCGATCGAAAACAGAATCTGAATCATCCACCATAGGGTGACAGGACAGATATATGTTTTCAACACATTCATGGAAAGTTATCAAATGTGGTGCTGTGTGATTTCACTTCAGAAACATTTTAATTTTTTTTTTTTTAAATATATAAATGAAAGTTTGGGAAGTTCTGTAAAACTTGCAAATGAGACGTATCCCAGCATCACCCTGATGAAGCAGATTTGTACCATCTGACAGAATGTCACTGTCAATTCATTTGGGCTCTGGTCCAGAGCACTCTTTAAGCAAGTATTGTCTCAAAGCATGGCAGCAATCTCCTGCAAGGGTTCATATGTTTTATATGAAGAACCTTCTTTCGCGCTTCACAGGGTCTGGAGCTATGTTAATGGGTAAGTGAGAGGCAAAGCTGGAGCGCATTGTTGCATAAAATATAAGCACAAACCTTTCCTTTTTAGTAATTTTCTTAGTAATAAAAATGAGCATATAAATGACCTTCATATCCCCATCAAAATCAAATCTGTGACATAAAATAATCAACAAGAGTGATTCTGTTCCCCATCCCCCGTGTCCCCCACCCCCACTGCACGCAGTTCCCATTCCCTTCTGGTGGAAACTGTGGGAAAATTCAGCCCTTTGTATCTGTCAAGCCAAGTCTTCATCTGTGACCAGAACAATGAAGACAGAGAATCTGGAGATCATTTCCCTCAACACTGTCTTGGACATGCTGATATTATCATGGTGCTGTAGAGCATCCATACGTCCTTTATCATGATTGTATCTCTAAAAAATGTGGGCATATCTGCACAGTGATTCACCATTAGGTTAAAATGAGCAAATTCAAATAGAAACTTTTATTGCTCCTTGTTTTAGAATATAAAACAAAATGCTTGACATCTGGTCTCTTTTAATGGCATCTGGAGTTGTGTCTAAAGAGATACTGCAAATTCAGTTTCTTCAATTGCATTTGAATTTCAGTATGACTTATTTTAGCAGAACACAAACTTCTAGGTTTAGAGCTAGTTAAATTTACAGAGTAACCTGGACAACAAAGAGCAACCTCAGCTTAGAGGCAGGATGAGATGGAGAAGCTGAGGA
Organism: Dasyornis broadbenti; assembly: GCA_013397935.1. Classification (NCBI taxonomy): domain Eukaryota; kingdom Metazoa; phylum Chordata; class Aves; order Passeriformes; family Dasyornithidae; genus Dasyornis; species Dasyornis broadbenti. The sequence goes on from VZRN01003941.1 coordinate 2,338,669, forward strand.
AATAAAACATTCATTGAAAGACACCATCAGCTGTCATTCAACCTCAGGGCGAGACACTGACTGCTACCTTTTCAGAAAATTTTTTGATTTCCAGCTTGCTTTCTTTTTTCCTGCAGGGAGTAAAATACTTATCAGCATCTTCTGACATGTTTCAGATGAGCCATTTCACCATTCTACAGCCTCCATGCAGCATCATCTTCTATCTTCCAGTAGTCATTTGGAGAGCCTTCCACTGCTGGTGTGGAGCTGCTCCTGATGGATACTCATGTGTTAAGGTTTGCTGGCAAAGGGACTGTACAAGTTCAGTAGATCTCGTGGCTAGTGCATGGACACGGGCTTCTAGTCTGAAATACCTCTGTCTTCAGTGTAAATAAATATTTACATGAATTATGTGAGTGAAAACTCACAGACTCTGACTCACAGAATCGTGAGGAATATGCAAGGCTTTGGTAGTTAATTCCAACTCTCCGAGGAACAGAGTCATAGCTCAGCAATCAGCACTTTGTTTGGATGCAGTATCAAATTCATAACGCTGCTATGTTTTGGTCACTAGAAGGAACAGAGATATCTATTGTGTTACCACTGATCAGCTGCAGTGTAGCGTTGATGCTTCACAACTGGTGGTATTGGAGACAGAAAAACCAAAATTGAAACTCTCCAACTTTTAATCTACATTACATCAGTTTAAAACTGGGAGAGACTTAAGACAGATATGGCCAGTAACCAAAAGTTCCTGCAGTGCTGCTGCCAGGCAGTAATTTATTAAGTTGCTATAACTCAGCTGTCTGTCTGAACCCTAGCACATTCAGTTAATGAATACGGTAATTTTTTTTAACCATGCTGAGATTTCTATTAAAAGCATTCAATTTGGGTTGTTGAACGCGGCTGCTGGGCTTTAGAAAGAGGAGGAAGTTATTTGACTTCTTCTCATGCACAGAGAAAAATCAGGGTTTAGAGTTTCTTCTTGTTTTCCTGATTACTATCAAATGGCTCCCACACTCACTCTCCAAACGGCATTGATCTTCAGCTCATTACCGACACTGTTACTATTAGCAAGGAAAACAGCAGGTTCCAGGAGCACCTTGACTCCGTATTCCAGGCTCCCAAATACTGCTAAGCTAACAAGTGCAAAATAAGGGCTTTAGAACATTTAACATGTGGCGACAGACCTGAATATTTGCAAGTATATTGGTGCACTGCAAGAACATCAACAGCAATAGGATAAGCTGTATCTCTGCTCATTGGGCCAAATTCTGTTGCCTGTTTTCAATGCAGTTACCCCAGTGAAATCAGCTGAGTGACTCCAGATTTATATTCCTGTAATGGAAAGCAGAATCTGACTCGCCATATGGAATCAATTTGGAAAGAAGTCTAGTTGCGAGTTTTATCTACAGCTTATTGAATTGTTCATTTTTCTTATTTTCTTATTTCTATTTTTCTTGGTTTCCTTGTAGGTTGATAAGCAATCTGAACGCCTGCTGAGGACTAAAGTTATTATTAAATATCTGAAAGTAAAGGTACCTAGAGAAAGAAATAGGCTATCATATTTTCCAACCACCAAGTTTCTTTTTGTTGTTACCACACAGAACTCTGACCCAAATCATCACCAGCCCAAAGCAGAAGTGTATAAATAAGTCATAAAAGAGTATTTGCCTTTTGAATAACCTGTCCGGAGCCTGCTGTATGTTTATACAATCCCAGCTCTTGCAGAATGGGAGGAATTTTGCTCCTTGGGCTGAAGGCTCCACAGGCCTCAAACAAGGGGCTCAGCTATTCCCAGGCACTGCAGCCCCTGTTCCCAGGGGTTCCACACATCTGGATTTCTTCCACAGCAGCAGAGCTGGGTCCATGCAGACCCCATGCCCGTCACACAAGTTACAATAGGCACGGCAGGCTGACAGGCCCATAGGGCTCCATCTTACCCAGGATGCCCTCACGCATCCAAAGAGAAATCTTGTGACACTAAATATCAGTTGGATTGCCAGATCAGGAATGTCTTTACTGGGGTTCTCTGTTTTGACAGCTTTGGAACAGAAAACAAACAGGCATCTATGAATTTCTGGCCAAATCAATGGGCGTGAGATTTGTGCAGCCTATTCCAGTGGAAGGCCTGGGATGAAGCTCACGGCAGCTTCTCTCATTTGAGAATTATCAGTGGGGCTTTTTTTTTCCCAGAGAGAGTGTGTATGTCTGAAATATCATTTTGAACCCATGTATTTAAGATACAATTAAACACTTAATTAATTCCATCTTGAATCCACAGATGTAGTATTTTAATTTGAAAGGTGCAATCGATCCTGAAAGATATGGGGGGTTGAGAAAATAATCTGTAACTGGGGGGTGGAAGGGAGGTATGAAACAAAGGGACAGATAAAGTCAGTAAAACAAGCTGTAGGCCTATAGGTACATTTCAATGTGTTATATTTAGAGAGTGCTGTCTTAGGGTTTGTTACTGCTGTTATCATTCAATGAAAGCAAAATAATCCTCCTTACACAAGTAAACAAGAAACATAATAAATAGAAGTTACAATAGTTGAATTTTTTTTATCAGTGCAACCTCCTACAAGATTAAAAATAGAACGGGAAAGTGAACTCTCTTCAGCACAACACTAGATTTTCATGAAATAGTGAAACTTTCCAGAAATTGCTTGGAGATGGACAAAGCCTGTCATATGCAAATATTTAAACAATATGAAAGAGGCACAGCAGAAATGGGTCTGAATAATTGGCATTGTACTTTACAGACAAAGAAGTGAAGGAAAATTATTTAATTAATGTCAGTTAGTCAAAGGAAAAACCAGAGTCTAAGATCCTCTTCTAAAGAGAGAGGCAAGAAGCAACAAATTGGGCTGGCAAAATTAATAGTGTACTTCCCGCAAAATTTGTGAAAAACATATAAAGTTAATACCATTAATGACATTTTGAATAAGAAATGAGCACTCTCATAAATTTATACAGCCTTATGAAATAGCCCAAAGCTGGACAACTGAATGGGTCTGCAAAGAGAAATGAGAAAAGGAAAATCCATTCTAAGTCTACAGCGCTGAAATAAACTGGAGCAGTCATAACCCTGCCTGCTCACTTCCTGAGACAGTTGGAGATGACACAGGAAGGCAATCCTTAGGACAGCAGGTCACAGATACAGAGTCACCTGGACTGCTGTGTGAAAAACGCACGGCTATAAATCTGAGCTCCGGCACGGCCAAGTGCAGGACACCCAGCTATGCAAAGTGAATGCTGCCAAGACAGCAGACTACATCTGGCAAGCTGCAGCTCTGGAAATACTTGGGGTCTGGAGGTGTCCCTGATGCTGTGCTACAGCTGAAAGAGTTCATTTATTTCAGGGTTAGATGAAGAAATGTGATATTAATAAACAGGACAAGGAAAGTCACCAAACATTTTCTTTGGGAACTGGTGCCCAACGCTGTACTGAGTACTCAGGAACCAGGAAGAGTGCAGAAAATACGTGGAAAATGAGACAAAGGATTGAAATTTTTGCCTTATACTGAAACACTCAGGAACTCAACAGATTCCTGTGTCAAGGAGAATATAAAAGGGTGATTTGCTTGGCAACACAAATGTTGTAATTCTTCAGCGTTGCAAAAGATCAAATTATAAGAAGCTTAACTGCCTGAGCACTGGAGCTAGACAAATTCTGTGCAGTGACTGATTAGCCACCAGGACAGCTTAACAAGGTTACAGTGAATTCCCATCATAGGCCATTTTAAACCAGAAGGAGAATGTTTTCTAAATCAGATGCTTTTTTGGAATGAGAAATAGCTTACGAAAGTCCTGTGTCTAAGTTATGCTGGAGGTCAGAGTAAATGATGATACTCCCTCCATCTGGTTTAGTAGTCTCCAAGTAGGAGCCTCAGGATAAGCTTCCAAAGGGAAGGAGCTGGCTCCTAACATATCTATCTAGTATTAATTTTAAGTGTTTGGTTCTGATTGACAAAATGCATTCTTCAATGGTAGTCTATAGCAAAGTTATGATTTTCTAATCTTACTACTAAATTTTGAGAGCTAGTCCTCATTAGTTTAGATTGTCTTCAGCAGAAATACTTGTTAACAAGAAGCTATCCTCTGAACAGCTGGTAAATGAGACGGATTCCCTTACAAAAGAAACTTAGAACTGTGAGAAAGAGACTTTGTGCAAGATTAGATTAACATAACTATTTACTTCAAAAAGGAAAGACCTAAAGGACAATGCCATAACATGTGTATCAAGTCACTTGTCTCAGCTCCAGAACTAATTACTATTACAAATATTGACTCTGTGCATCCTGCCAGCAATCCAACAAGATGTGTCTTACTACATTTGCTGTTGAATCAGTCCCAGCCCCAGAACTATATGACACTGTTCTACTGGTGTTTATACAGACCCCAGGCCAGAGCAAGTGATTAGCTCCGGCTGCTGTGGCTGCTTCAGCAATGCAGGATGTCTGAAGCTGGACCTGCATTTACTGAGTTTATTGTTTGTCTCATCTGTGAATTCGCTGTAAGTGAAGACAGACAGAGGCCTTTGTTTTTCCTGCTCTCAGAACTTTCATATTTATCTTTTCTTAGCACAAATGAAGGGTTGAAATGGTGGATAACGAAGTGACGTTTTTCATTTTCACAGTTTTTTAGCAATATAAGTCCTTGCTAAAAGGTTTAGTAAATCAAAATGAAGCTATATTATAAGATAATTCTGTCAGGTAATGTCAAACTTCTTCTTCATCCATTCTGACCTAGGTACCTCTGAAGAAATCAGAAAATGTATCTCTTTGGGGGAAACATTGCGGAGTTGTCTCCTTTATTCTCATTTGGTACCAGTGCCAGTACACTTTTTAGCCTCTGTTGTTATACTGCATTTTTCCATCTCTTGATAACACTGGAAATAAACAAAATTATAGGACATAAATGCACATAAAAACACAGGCTAGAAATGCAGGCTAAAAAATACTAAATCTCTATCACCTTTGGCAATATCTCAGCCAAAAAAACCCCCCAAATTATCCACACAAGTCAAAATACTTAATCAGAACATTTCTAAAATCACATGCTTTGGCTTTTCTTTTACTTTTTTTTCTTTTTCTTTCATTTTTTTTTATTTTTTTTTTTTTTATTTAAACTGACCTAAATCTTTTAAGTAGAGTGAAAAAAAAGAGGGTTAAGTACCACAGACAGGGCTTCTACATATTAAAATTGTTGGATGTCTTAAAATTTTCTCCATTCCTTTTTCCTCTCATTATTTTTGTTTTTTTTCATAATGCAGCTATGGAATGGAAAAATCCATTATTCACATTCAAGGCTAGATTCCTCCACTGAACAAGTCATATCATTTTTTCTAGAATAATTTTAATACACATTTGAATTCCACACAATTGGATGGGATTCATCCTATCCTTGCCTTCAGTTAATTGCACATTCCTAAAGCTGTCGGTGATGATTTTGGTGAAATGTAGGGTGTGCTGTACGGTGAAAAAGCATCAGGCACATCCTTCAGACACAAATGCTTACTGCTGTTTAAGCTCAATTTGTGGAAAGTAAATGCAAACTCTAATTTTGGCTTCAGTTGCTTTATTTCTGACTTTGTAAGCAATTTTGTGAGAGGAGTTTTCTCTTTTCTTTCCATAGAGCATAGGATCATCTTAGTTAAACAAAATTTTCAATAAAAGAATGTTTAATCATCAACCACCTAGAATAATTACCAATTATTTTAGCCATAGAATTTCATTAACTGGGCTCACATGGGCATTTATATTTTGGGTTGACTTCATACTCTGTGGAAAAATACTTTAACTTTTTTGAAAATCTGGTACCAACCAGATTTTTAAGACCTCACTTAAACAAAAATAGCAATGTCAGTGTAAGAAGCTTCTGTAACAGTTTTCATTAAGGTCTCTAGAGGAGGCTGAGTCCAGAACTATCTTCCCAGTGGTAAAATAAGATGAAAAGGGAATAAGAAATGTTGTCCTAGACACCAAACCTGGAGACGAACATGTTGGGTGACTTGCTTTAGACATGAATTAGGCAGAGAAGAAACATCAAGGTCAGCAGTACAGAGACACTGTAGGGAAGGTAGTGTGTGGCACCCCTTGGAGAGGGTTGGAAATTACTCTTTTTCCAAGCAGTCCTTGTGGGAGCAGACACTATTTTTCATTATGTCTGAGAGGCAGCAATAAGACTGAATGAAGGGCCAGTAAAAGGCAGTTAATTTTCTTTGTATTGGCAATATAGAATTTGAACTTCACTCATCTTTTCATCAAATTAGTAGTGGAGCAGACAGTAGACCGTTTATCTTGTAGACCATCTTACATCTGACACCTGAAATTCACTCTGTCCAAATTCAGCACTTTATTTTGGCAAGCACTTATGTGTTCAGATTTTAGGTCTTTACTTCTTGGACGATTCGGAGTACAGTAATTCAGGAAATAATATTTTAAATCATCCAGTACAAGAAATGAGGCCATTTTGTCATATGCTAATGCAACCATCCAGAGCTATTCCTTTCATGGTCTAAAAGAAAAGCATAAAAAAAATGTTTGGAGGGAACTGCCAATAAAGGCCATTTATTTTGTATTTCACTTTTCAGACTATTTTAGTGTTCAACTGTCCCAAGTTCTGAAACAGTTCATTTAATAAGATGTTAATAATTTTGGAAACAACATCAGAACTAATCTTCTTGCCAAGTAGACATGCCTGTTTTGATATCTTAGTAATGAATTGCACCTTCACCCCGACTATTACTAACCCTTGCAACGCTAAGTTGGCATCGTTATGAAGCTCTTAGGTCTTTTCTTTCCAGACCAAAAGAATGGAAGGTCTTATCCAGATATGAAGTACATTCCAACAATATGGACAATTTCTTTATTGCTGATAGCGTAGCTTTAAAAATCTATAGATCTTACTTACGAACAAAAAAATTCCTTATACAGCTGTATTGTGTTGTTTCCACATTTGTTTAAACACAGGAGTCTGGCTAAGGAATATACAAACGAGTCATAAAAACATGCCTATGTTACACATGTGTGAACCACATGGAAAGTACCATGCGGATTTCAAACTCAGGGCACGGGTTTCCCTTTTTATAACTATTTGAAGAAAAAATACTCTTAGTAGGGACATTTTTTCAATAACACTTTTTGAAACCTTAACTTCAGAGGGTATCAAAAATGCCTCTCATGAGATATGGGGCCACACATATTGTAGACAGCTGCTTGGAAAAGTTAAGACCCACCTGAAAAAGCAAAAGACATGAAGTTTCCACAGCTCATTCCTTTCAGGAAGCAAGAACCTTACCTGGAAGACCGACCAGAGATACCCTCCATTTACCTCCACATCTATTAACTGCGCTTTGAATTCCTGATCCAAATGTAAAAGATGGCTTATTCTGGCGGCAACATGTTGTATGAAGTCAACCAGGAGACAGAAGTCATAGTTCATACGGTCACTGGCAGCAATGAGGCTCCCCATTTTCACAGAGTCCCCATTTTCACAGATGTCATCCAGAGGGACTTGGATAATCCTGCTAAGCATGCCCAGGGGAAGCTCATGACCTTCAAAAAAGCCGAGTGCCAGGTGCTGCACTCGAGTGGAGGCAAGCCCCGGTACCAACACAGGCTGGGGCATGAGCAGATCAACAATAGGGAGGTCACATGCAGGCTCTGGTGGAGCTTTCCTCGAGCCACTTGACTCTCAGCTGAACGTCCTCAGTCCTGCCACAACCTCCATAGAGAAGGCTCCTCACAGAAACACGTATGGCCATATTCCAGCACGCTCCTGCCAAAGCAATTTCTTTCACAAGGGGTTTCAGGTCCCCTTCATACCACTCCATTTTGATATGGCTTTTGGAGAGGAAAAATTTAGATATTCCCAGAGTACTTGCAATTTCTTAACTTTCTTTCACTAGAAGCCACCCGATGAACACTGGAAGGCTGTTCCTTGTGCTGCAATATTTTCTTCAGAGTTTTGTTATAGAGCATTACAGCTAGGCGCTAAGAATCATTATTTTTTCAGTCCAGGCTCTCTTATAGAATGCTTCTTGGCTTTGCTCTCTGCTGTCTTTGCACTTCTGAAACTGCTTTACCACAATGTAAAACCCAGAAAGCTCCTGCTGGAGTTGGTGCAAACTTAAATTCAGAGAGCATTAACAGTAAATTTGATTCAATTATTTTGAAGGCAGATAAAGCAAACCATCACAGGTTCAGATACAGTGTTAATGAGCACAGCAAAGAGCCTGCAGCGACAAAAGAAAAGGAGGGTGGGAAAGAAGGCAGCAAAGGTAGAAGGAGAAAGAGCAGGAACAGGTTTTTGTAAACAAGAAAAGATAAAATCTCCACTGTTTTCAGGTAGTGTAAATTAAGTAAGAATCATTCCCAGTGATCTCAATGCTTTTGTTATAAACAAAGAAAATGAGGCAGGATTATTTAAGGGATCAGCAATATAGGCTCTAGTCCCAAGTCCATGTTTACAAACTGTTGATGGAAGGGCAGGCAGAGCGATATTGATGCACATAATGTGGGGGCCATCACATAAAAATGAAGATTAAAATAAAGTTTAGTATTTCCTTACAGAAAACCCACAGCATAGTGCAAATGAAGTAAAATAATGGTCTAGCAAATGCAGTAGTGACAAATGGTGACCCTGGGGGTTTCTGCTATGGCTCCTATTTTGGGACTGAGGACTGTGGTAACTAGTATGCACCAAAAAATAATAATAATAATAAAAAATATATATACATATATTTATATATGTATCTGGAGACAAATAGGTGCAGCTGTGGAAAACAGGCATCAGAAGAAATCACCTGGCACTCTGAGGCCAGGATAGCTGAAGTGGTGTCTGATCCCACGTGCCAGAGCTGCCCTGCCCTGCGTCAGCAGACTGGAGACTGAGCGTGCTCCAGCAGAGACATCGAAAGTGCAAACCTCATATGTAACTGTTATCACGGAAAATATATATTCCCATCGGCTCCACTGTCAGATGCTCTGAAGCCATGGAAAATGCCACAAAAGATAAGCCATGCAATTCTTTGTTCCTTCCACTTGTTTGAATTGTTCTCTGCTTTGCGAGTTCTTTATCAGCGCCATTTGTACAAAGGCATCGGTCTGCTTCTGATAAGTATTGCTGATATCATCACTGCTGGAGGATTGCTGGGGCATTTATTTCTGAACAATGAACAATGGGCCATGGGCAACATGTAATCAGGGGTTTATCCACTTATCTATGAAGATACTTAGTTAAGTTTTGGGGTCCCGTTTGCCTGTCGGTATTTGAATCACAAACTCCATTTGGCCGCAAAACCACAAGAGTTTGGAGAGGTGGAGTCTTCTTTATCCCACTACCTCGAACACAAAAGGTCAGAGGACTCAGCAAGCTGGGAAAAATTTCTTTCAGGCTTGGCACCACTTGCATTGAAGGGCTAAGCAGAAGAAGGAATCCTGGGATCACTCTTCATTTTAATAATATTTAATTTTTCAGCACAAAATGCTGATTCAGGGGAACATCAGTGCATACCTGACAGCAGAAATACTTTTTTTTTAACTCAAAAGATAGAATAGTGAACAAAAAGAATTTCCTTGGCTTCAGAGTGGAGAAGAGGAAGGAAATCAGGTCTTGTGTTTGTCAAGGCAGAATTAAAGAGAAAGCATCTCTGCCCAGCTCTTTGTGATGGATGTGATGTTATCTCAAATACACCAAAGTCAAAGGCACACTGGGAGATTCATAAAAGTCAGACTATCGGTTATCTATCTAAATGTTTTTGAAAACTGTAGCCACAATGTCATCAAAGAAAAACTTTTTTTTATCTGTTCTTTACTAACTGGTATAATTTCGAAGAAAATAAAATTGTACTGGAAATTCCCACTGAGACAAATCTAATTTTTAGATTATGTGACACTCGGTTTCCTAGAGTTACATTAGAAACATCTGGTGGAAAATGTTACTTCTTGATCTGTATTTTTAAAAAATTTCCTCTCCAGCACTCTTAATTAATCTTCAGAGACATTAGCATGAGCAATAGTTCATTTAATGTATTTCAAAAGTAAAGGTTGAAGTATGAGTGGTGGGTAGTGATTTTGTTGATACTTACACAGTGTCAATAATAGCTCTGCAGCAAAAGCTGTTGTAACAAACCTGGGCTTTAGCTCCTCTTAATTATGCAGGGTAACACAGTTCACTAAGCATGTCACTTGGCACAACGCCTTGCAAAGCAGAATTTTTTCTGAAAGGCACGTTAATAAAGGAGGTAGGGAACAAACGTGGGGCTGAAAGTGAAGGATGCAAAGCTGGCCAGCAGAATTGCCCATTGCCAGGGCCCTCCCACACCGAGCGGCTGCGGTGCCTCGGGGTGAAGGCATCCGGGTTGGAGCCAGGAGACTCTGCCTGGCCTCGTGCTGGGACTGCACTGCCCTGAGCTGGGCAGCCGAAAGCGCCAGGTGCAATCTGGAACTACTTTTTTGTTGAGTTCATTGAGTTTGGAGTCCCATCCATTAAATATGATGAAAATTATTCTGCTGCTGCCTGCGACAGCCAGGTTTAAATAAACCCCACTTTTTCACTTGTTGATTATTGCCATTGCTCTACTTACTAGCTGAGGTGGAAAGACGAGCCAAGTTCAATGCATGAACAGGTGGAAGAGCAAATAACACCTTTAAACTTTGCCTTTGTTATCAAGAGGCTGTCTAGCTCAGCCTGAGAGATGTTTAATCAAAACTAAATGTGTCAGTGGTTAACAGAGCTCTCCAATCTTGTTATCCCAAAGCTGTCTGCGTGGGACATAAGACTCATTTAAATGCACCCTCCCTCTGAAAGGTTTTTAATTTCATTTTTGCAATGTTAAATTTTTCTTTGATTGCAACTGTATGGTACAGCAGAGGTTTATAAATGTCATCAGTTTGGATAATAAAAAAATATTCAAGAACAACAAAAAAAATCAATTATGTTGTAAAAACATTTCTGAATTTCACCCTTAATTTTTATATTTTCACAATTAAACAACTTCAACTCCTCTACCCAGGTGAATTTTGTATGTGAATTTCTACTGTTGTTGTAACATTTTAAAAATGCTATGATTTTATTGAGTTTGCTATTTATTTATTACTTATAAACATTAAATGAGTCCTAGTGTCAGGGAAATTAATTGAAATTTAAAGAGTTTCTACCCAGAATCAAAGATGTGCATCTGATTTTTACTTTTTGAAAATCTAAGCAGTTTGAAGTATTAAGGAGTTAACAATGAAACTACAGCAATTTCTAATTATTATTGTGTCTGACGAGATGCATATGTTTATGGAATAATCTATGCATAACATAAAAAAGCTCTTTTTACTGTTTTTGAAACAATGTTTACATCAAAGTAAAACATCTGTGCGATAAAAGAACAAAGCAGAAATCCCTAGTTGCTAGTCCTAGTTGAGAACTATATATAGGATATTTACAACATTTTTTGGTATGGCAGAACTCTGTGTCAGAATGATTAATTAACAGACATGAAAAATTAAAGGACTGCAAAGGGCTGAGGCAGATATAGCATCATCTAAACTGCCACGATAGGTAGAAAGGGGCACTTGGATTTGTCAGGGGCTTGCTGCAAAGTTTTATTATTACTCAAAAGGCACCTGGGCCCAAAGCATCAAGTGGAAACAATTTTACAAATCAAAGGAGATAAACCATGTGAAAAAATGATGAGTAACTGGTTTACTCAAAGGACTTGTAACAGGATCTGGAGCTTTCATCCTCGCCCAATTAACAGTGACCAAGACTAAGTCTCATCAGGAATAAAAAGGACAGATGTTCCCATCACAAAATCACCACTACAGCTGCCACCAATTGACTTTCTTATTGGGCATGTCAACAAAGGGTCGATGATTACATGACTGTGAAATATTGTCCTTCCAGAGAAGCCTTAGGATGGCTGAGGAATGATGTCTAGACTGTGTCTAAACTGGGAACAGACATCGCTTAGGCTCCCGTTCGAAGAACTGTGATTGCCCTGATTCTTTTATTGGACACAGATATTGTAAATCAGGACTGCTGATTTACAGCAGCTTCAGAGGTGTCCACAGAAACAGTTCAACGTTAAATTTGTGGGTGGAAGGACTGGGTTGGGTCACCGGATTAGAAGGAACTCTTTGCCATTTTTCTGACCCAGTAAGTTGCCTCAGTGTCACCTGAAGAAGAAGACAGTTCCCCGCAATGCGTCCCTCTTATTGAGAGCTCACGTGGTAGAGTTGTTGAGCAACAACAGAAGAGTCTGAACAAAACCCTTTTATTGGCAAATGGGAAACTTTTTGCTAATGTTCCTTCCAGTTCCTCAGCGGGGTAAGACACGCTATGGTGAGTATGCCCCCTTTTGCTCTTTGATGGCTGGTTTTTAGCCATTCAGTTATAATGAGATATAATTTGAATTATCCTAATTTTCCTTTAATGCTTACTTCATGTTTTTCATACTTTCCATTAGTTTTATAAATAGGATAATATTTAGTTAGCTGAAATGACATGGTTTAAGTGTGACTACTGTGTCTGGAGACAATGTGAACGAATGTCAGCATAAAATCTATAGGTAAAGAAAAGTAAATAATTCTTTAATAAAACCTCTCAATCTTAACATAATCAGTGGGAAACTAAACCAGTTGCTGTCCCCCCGCCAATCATGAAAGTACAAACTCACAGCAGGATCAATGGATAACTTCATTTTGGATAAGAGCCATTTTTAAGCCAAAGGCTGTTTATTTAGGCCAGGAAGTTTGGCTGTAGCGAGTAGGCATCAGAATTGTTTATTATTGGAACCCAGAAGCACATTAATTATGTGATTTGAGTGACTGGGTAGCATCAGCCCTGCGGGTTTTGGACGTCAAATGCCCTCATCTCGCATGGCGTAAACTGACCCCTGAAGTGTGGGTCTGTGCACCAGAGGTTAAAGGAGGACCCTCCTCCATCCCCACCCAGGCTCTGCCAGGGTGGCTGCGCTGTAAATTTACGTTTTGGGGAGATCAGAGCGCTTTGATATACTGCACAGGGCAGCAGCATAGCTTCAATTTCACTTACATGTTGTGATTTCCTATGAAAGATCATCTGTCATTGGGGGCTCTTGTAACACATTTGCAAATAAGGTCAAACAATTTGTTCAGAGGTGAACACGGTAAGTATAAACACATTGTAAATATTTGAGTATGAGTTTAATGGTGTTTGAGAGGCTCGCACAGAAAACCTCACAAATAAAATCGCTATATTTAAAAACAAATTAGAAACTTGCACATTATTTTAGCCTTTGGTGGGCATTCATCATCATTATGGATACTTGTGTTTATTTGGGTTAGTGTTGGGGGAAAAGGAACGTTTAGAAAGGCCCAGCAAGGGCAGGCAGGGCGGGGCGGGGGTGCCCCTGCAATCACCAGCTGCCATCGCAGGACCGCGCACGCCGCTGCCTGGGGGACCAGCTGGGCCCTCCCCCTCAAAAACCCATTAGGCTTGCCCAAAAAGCATTTTGGGAGAGCAATTATGGTGTACAGGAGCACCAAATTCGGTCTAGTGGCACTCTTGGGGAGGACTGACTCAGTGCTGGGCAGTGAAGGGATGGGTGGGCTCTGTGGACAGCACACGGTGTGTCTTGGCTCTCTGGGTGGGGAACAAAGCGGGGTTTTGGTGTGAAAAATGGCACATGGTTGTTGGTGCTGCATTTCATGGAGCCACAGCACACTCTGAGGAAGATAAATTGAAGATGATTGCTCCCAAAATTACCTTAGGACTCGAGAAACCCTCGTTTTGCCCCAGACGTATTGATCAAAGCATTAATGGGAATTCCTTGTAAATCCATGCTCAGTCCTGCCTCCACAGAGAAGGTTCCCCACAGAAACACGTATGGCCATATTCCAGCACGCTCCTGCCAAAGCAATTTCTTTCACAAGGGGTTTCAGGTCCCCTTCATACCACTCCATTTTGATATGGCTTTTGGAGAGGAAAAATTTAGATATTCCCAGAGTACTTTCACCAAAATTTACATCCCTGAGTAATCTCCAAGCAAAGTTAGATTTGAAGAGTATCAAACCTATTGATTCGTGATTCCAAAATGGTAACAAAAATGGCCTTGAAGTAAGTCTGAGAGTCATGATTTTCAGGACTGCAATATCCATACTCCAGCTGTTTGTACAGGGCCCAACCCTGCAAACACTTCTGCACATAAAGTGAGGAAAGCCATACCTGAGTGCAGACATTTCCAAGCTTAAGTTTCCACCTACTAAACTCTTTCAAACAGAGAACTATGTGTAAGTGGAACTGTACCTAAAGTATTTGGCATGTTTGGGGGGGGCACTGTAATAAATCATATTAATAATTGTGTATAAATATGCAAATTCATTATACAAAATCTGTAAAAAGCAGTGGATTAAAATATATAGGTTGGATTTCTAGCATCAAAAGGGACCTCTCTGTCCAATGGAATCCTATAAATGGTATAGGTAAAGAATTCTAGTTCATTAATCTTACTTTTGATCTTTTTGAGTGAAATTCATACCAGGGTTTCATTTGGTCTCTCATGAAGCCATCCTATAAATCACACAACATATAGTGCACAAAGACAATTATTTTGCTAAGGTTTAAGCTGAGTGTTCCACTGCTGTGCTGTCACTTTTTAGGGTTTTTTTCCCCTTCTGTGGCATTATAAATTGCAAAGTGCAGACTCACTTCATACCTGCTACAGGGTGCTGTTAAAAAAATGGATTCTAGGTGCCAAAATAGCAAGAAGCAGTGGCAGCTGCTTTGGGAGCTCAGAGTTAGCGAGCCTGTGTGTGAACAGCCCGTTCCTCTGTGACTGTGGCTGGGGCAGTGATCCCTGCACAGCTTTTCCCAGCTCCTCGGGGAAGGGCGAGCTATTGCGCACGGACTGACCTTCCTGTCAGCCCCTGGGACACCACAAACCAAACCTGGGGGAGGACTGGACTTAAACTGTTTCTTCTCAGCCAAGATCACACCCTTCTGGAGATTGCTTTGTCCCAGCACAGAAGTGTGAGCTGCTGCAGTAATTCTGCCATGAATGAGAGCCTTTCTTTTGAGTCATATACTTTTGTTTCCAGCCTACAGTGTCTTGGCTTACTACTGTGATGGGGATTATCCCTCCGAAAAACCAGAGCCTGGAAAAATGAGCCATTTTCAGCAGCTATGAAACTAGGTTTTAAAAAGTGTTTCACTCTTTATATACATTTATATATTAATTGGTTTCACTATAGTGAAACTATGTAAATTATTGTAATAATAAAAAATATAATAGTATATTTTAGTACTATAATGCAATAGGAAACTGTACTACCAATAACATTTTCATTAGTATTATCATTATTACTAGTAGAATAGGACTCTCCTAATTAAAATTTTCTAGGTGCCAGTCAAACATAAAGAATTGGATTCTCTCTTTCTTCCAAGCAGCAAAAGCCTCAGTCTTACAGGAAACTCCACGCAGGCAAATCCCATATGAGCACAGAGGGGTCCTTGGCAGCTCAGACAAATGACCCAGGAATGGCTGCATCGGGACTGTGATCCAAGCAAGGGCCATAAGGGAACTGATGAAGAAGAAGAGATGGGAACCATTACATATGTACAAGGAGATATTTATATCAGCAGTCTGAATTCAGTTCACTCCTACCCTCAAAATCCTATCAAAACTGCTGCAGGCAGCAGCAGAGTCATAGAGGTAAAATTTATGGCAGAATTTGGCACAGAGAGTGTGTTTCTCTATTCTGCAGAGCTGGGGTCCCTCAAAACTCTGATCAACTAATTCATAAATGCCTCGTTGTGTTATATTATCCTGCATTAATGTATGTGAGATAATACATTGTTATAACTTCATAAGATCAAATACAAAGTTTATGAAACAAATCTTTGGCACAGCAGAAGCTGTGAAACTCTACATACTTAAAAGAGAATATTGTAACACAGAGCAGCTCTGAACACTTTAATATTATTTTTTTTAATTCCTTCAGTCCTGGAGGGTCCCTGGAATTTCTTCCATACTACAGCACTCCACAACATTGCATGTCACACACCAGAGAATGGGCTGAATTCTTGTCCTTTGCTCATCTCTTTAATGCCTTACTTTTGAGTCTCCTGTGGTTGTACTTTTTTCATCAGGCCCCCTCAAAAGAGGATTGTCAATGGCACAAACAGATCTACCTCTGACTACACCAAATGTTATATTTCAGCCCTTCTTCATCAGAACCAGATGCTTCAGGTTCTACATTAAAGCTGGAAATGCTGTGCCCTGGCTTACAGATATTAGTCCCACTTCCTCCCTGTATATCTTCAAGTAGCATCCTGAAGCACATGTCAGTCTTGAGGCTCTGTTAGTACTCATTTCACTCACAGCTGGCTACAGAAATCCTTAAAAATACCCATTCTGCAGAAGTATGAAGTTTGTGAAGATGTGTCGGGCATTAGGGTTAAAGTGTGCCAGCAGAGACAGCAGAGTCCATGTCCATGATGAATTTATTTCTTTCCTTTTCCAGTTTTGTTTCAAGGATATGAATACCTGGAGGGGTGGCCCAGAAGAGATGAGTCAGTAGGATATGCAATTTAAAAAAGGTGACAAAAGGGAAATCTTTATGGAAAAGCCAAATGGAAGTTAGAATGAAAGAGGAACAGAGAAAGACCACAGGGCAAGGGAGAGTGAGGCTGCAGGTGAGACATGAGGAAGACCTGAGGTTGGAAAGAATATGGAAGCAGGAAGAATGTCCACACTGTGGTAGGTATAGGGCAGTCAAATTAAACTTCTGAAGCTAATGCTGCCCCAACTGTTTGCCCTGAAATGAGTGCCAGCTTAAAAAATCTGTCCTGAGAAACTGCAGCAGGTTAGCAGTTGAGTCACAAACTTGTCCTCCTTGCTTCAGGATAACCACAGAATCACAGAATATTCTGCGCTGGAAGGGACCCAGAAGAATCATTGAGTCCAACTCCTGGTCCTGCGCAGGACACCCCAAAAGTCACACCCTGTGCCTGAGAGCACTGTCCAAACATTTCTTGAGCTCTGCCAGGCTTGGTGCTGTGACCACTTCCCTGGAGAGCCTGTTCCAGTGCCCAGCTACCCTTGAGGTGAAAAACCTTTTCCTAACAATATATCACACAAAGGTGGAGCGACTGGTATATCCTCATCCATCCAAATCCAATCTGATGCTGTAAATCTGCCCAGAAATCTAAAGGCTGCACTAAGGGAGGATGGAAAACATTTTGTCTTTTGCAGGAGGAAAATCAAACCAGCAGAATTAGCTATCTCATATGCAAAGAAACCCTGCTTGCCAGAGTCACATTATTTAAAGCTTTTGATTGACCTGAGAGACTTCCTACTCTTTCTTTCCTCTGCCTCCCACTCCCCATACTATTAGAGGGGCGGGTGGGGTTTATTTTTAGCTGTATCATGACAATAAATTTAAAACTCTCGGATCTCTCAGCTCACTCTTCCTAGTTGGCGCCTCATTTGAGTAATGGGTCATGAAGTTGACATTCCTCCAGTGACTTATTGCTTGCTAGAGTGGCACTGACCACAAAAGGCAGGTCAAATAGTATTTTAATTTAATCTTTTACAGCTAGAGATGGAAACACTATAAAAAATGCAAAAGAGGATATCCATACGATACTCTCACTGGGGAGAGTATCCACGGGGGAGAGGGAGAGAGAGAGACAGCATCGGGAGCCATGGAGAGCTATATCTCAGCAAACATGGCTTATTTTGGGGACAAGCCAAAGACGGAATAACGAGTGAGAGGGAAATGACGGAGAGTTTCTGGGGAATTTTTCACTAGCTGATTACCTTCTGTTTAAAGGTTTGGCTCCAATGTCTTTTTAGGTGGCTTCATCCAGAATACCCTTCACAGCAGAAGAAAAGTGTTACTCCTGGAAAGCTAAAGCTAAGTCCGTTAAACTTGGTTTTCTGTCTGTGATTTTGATTAATTGTGTTTCTTAAAATACATGTTGTTTCTCTTAGGCCATGACTTCTGATGGCACAGTCCTGAAGTTTCTTAGATTGCTGCAATTTATTACACATTTTCTTAAAGTTTAGTGTGCCCTCTTAATTTCACGAGGAGTGGGAGTACACACAAACAAGAACAGAAAAAGAAAATAGTGAATTGTTTAGCAAGCCACTACCACTTTGCATAGGATTATGAGGGTCTGTTAACCATTTAAACAAAGGATTTGCCTTTTTTTTTTTTTACTGTCTCCTCTCCACTTGATGGAGTAAAGTTTGATGCGATTCTATTTGTTGTACAATTTAATTGGACCTTCTCCAAAACACAAAGAACAGAAAGCACTCCTTTCAAAGTTATGAATCCCTTTTCCCATCAGCGCTCTGACATTTTATTATTCCCCAGGTTGCACGCAAGGTATGTCCTTGTTTGAAAAGTCCTTCTAACTTTTCCATCTTTTTCTCTCTTTCACTGAAACACAAAGTTTTATAAAACCACCATCAGGAAAACCATACACCAAAGCTTGTCTTGAATGAGCAGAGACATGTGCTTGTACTTCCTAAGGACACTGACACAGTTTTAGCAATCTGATTCCAGGCAGGAGATTAATAGTTCTGACAACTGTCATAGATGAAGGGCCATATTTCTGCTCAGTCCATAAATGTACTTTTTGTTGTTGTTTCAGCCCCACATACTGTTTATGCTGATCCATCTCTTCATGAAGAAAACCAAATGTCTGTATTTCATTTTTGCTGAAGTCACCCCATAGCATTTTAAAGTTGAGGAAGAAATTCTGACACTCCTGTTCATTCATCACTGACACTGGAAAATTATGAGATATTAGGAGAATGTCTCAAGAAAGAAAAATGTTTATATTTGACTTCTCATATCTTGACCCTCTGAGGTTATTTGCTTCATATTTTCAACTCAGATCTACAGCTTGGAAGTCTAAGTTGCCATTAAAATTCCCTAGTTTAAATGGAAACCTAGATTCTCACAAACTTCCACTGTCCCAGCAGCTGGGGCACAGGAAAAAAAAAACAAATATCTCAAGACTTTGTGATAAAATTGAAAAATTTGGCAGCACTTTGGCCTCCTGCTGATTAGCTCTTTAATCTGTGAGCAATCTGATATAAGACCAATGCAGTAAGCCACCAATAGATAGTATTCACTGTGAGTCAAGCTGGCAGAAATACGTGCTGTTTAAAGCAAAACACGCGGAAGAAAGTTCCCAACCTGATAGTCTTGGTTAAAGGATATACACCATATAAAATGCGTGCACATACGTACACACACATATATCAATAGGCACACAGATACCCACACTGTTAAAAACCCTGCACCACGTTCCAGACTAAACAGAACTACTTGGGTGATGGTTCCAGTATGACCTCACCTTGTTAAATAAAACACCAAGTTATTATTTCGCTGTTAATTTTAAATCGAGTGAACTGCAACTGTATGAAAAGAGAGAAATTTGTTTATGGCTTGCCTCTTCAGTGCCAAGCTGCCACAGAAATAGCACAATTCTGTGATCATGAGATGATCCGTGACAGGAGTTGACACACGTATGCCAGGCTGGCTAGAGAAAGCATTGCTTGCATCTGACAATTACAAAACCCCGGGGGTTTTGAGCATTTAGATTTCTTGGTTGCATACATCCCTTGATGTATAATAAATATATGTGACAGCCTCTCCTTTAGACAAGACACTTGAAAAACTTTTTTCTCTCTCTCCTACTTGATCACTGATTTTGACACTACGTGTAAGAACTTAATTGCCTTTTAAATATCAGCTGCCTCTGTCAAATTTACTTAAAATCAGCTAATGTTTTAAAAAATATTTTTGTGGGGACACAAAATGTGACTGCAAAAATAAGAATAAAAGGTATGTATTCAGCTAATGGAAGTAATTCTGGCTTATTTCTGTATTCTATCACAAATCCCCATGAGAAGCACTGGCTGGCATTTGTAAATGGCAGCTGCTGCCTATGAGCCAGGGCAATCAATCTTCATGCTGCTGCAGTTATCCACATAAGAATAGTCAGTGACTGTGAGTCAACAGGCTGAAGCATGTACCATTTACTCCTATCCACTTGGAAGTATCAAAATAACAGCTCATCATGCAGAAAAGGCAGTAGCTTCTTATTTTCATGCCGTATTTAATACAAATACTGTCGTTTAATACAGGGTATTCACAAAGCCTTGCCTTAGACATTCATCTCATTTTATTGGTTTGATATATTCCGAGAGAAAAATGAAAACACCCCAGCAGACAATATTGCATTAACGTCTTAGTCATTCTGGACTTTGATATCAGTGGCATTCTGCAAAAATGGTGATTTATAAACAGATATCTTATTCCAAACAACGGTCTCATACATCAGTAAAGACTGGAGTATGAATTCCCCAGATCATTTATATTGCTGACCAAAGGACAAAGTTCTGCTAAATAAAATGATGGAATTACCATCCCTGGTAAAATATTGAAGGACATGATTTTTACATGTATACAGATTTAGAGAAGATTCCTTTTTCTTTGGCCCCCAAAAAACCAAACAAAAACCAGAAAACAAAAAACAAAACAAACAACAAAAAAAATTCCTTACCAAACTGAGAAATTGTCCTAAAACTGAAAAGTTCCTGTGTAGATTTGAAAAACTGAATCAAAACATTCTTCTACACAAGAGCCACAGAGCACATGTATCAATGAATCAGAAATTGGCTACTATTAAAATGAGATAAAGTAGTATTTCCTTTAACTTAGACGTCCTGAATGTATTGAATCTGAGTTCAATCAGATGCCTTGAACTGTTTACACAGTGGGGCAAAGAAGAAAGAAATGGATGGCAACTCTTCTCGTGGCCATTCATGATTTTGTGCTGCAATCACATTTTAGTCTCACTTAAGCCAGCCATTCATTCTCACCTCAAGGACTGTGGATACATGGACCACTCGGTAAGAAGTCTGCAAAAGGTAACTGCAAAGAACAGCACCAATGGCTCTCAAGAAAATGGGCTCCCATCTCTCATGCTGAAAAAGACTAACCCTGCACCTGGTAACCCACCATTCTGCATGTGGGCACTCCAAAGCTTAAATTTAAGAAAGCGTATTTTGCCTGGTATTTTGCTAGCCTCGTCTTTTTAAGTCAAATGGCCACAGCTGGAGTAATCATTCAAGCGAATCTTCCCATAACTTTGATTGGGTTTGTCATTCTTCTCCAGAGGCTTTCTCTGCTTAGCATCTTCATTTCCATTGCGGCATCAAAAACTGAATGGTGGTGCAACGGAGAATGTATCATTTGTAGTTTTCTATTAAATCATTATTACAGTGAGATATGACTTTTGTAAAGTATTTCTGTAATCCTTCTCTTTGTTAGTTTATTTTGGAAAGGCACATTCATTAAGCTGTAATACTCTCAATGATTCATATCTGCTTCCTCAGGGAACCATGTTAGATCAAAGTCCATTATGATAATGAGAAGTTTATTATATTTTCTAACACATAGTACTTTTCATTACAGCTGCCAGAATGCTGATAGATGGATGGAAGAATGAATGCTTTGGGCAAATACAACTATTTTTGGGAGTGTCTAATGGTCCTTTTTAGTCGTTACTGATCCAAAATAATTTGTTAACAAATTGCATTAAAACTCTTTTTTCAAAGTAATTCAAATAATAAACAGAAATCCAATATGTTTTCTCATTACTCTTCTAATTTAAAATTGGCTATTTGCTATGAATTCCAAGCATCCTACAGGTTGGCAACATGGCTCGCTATTTATTTTATTTCAAAACCCCTCACAAAGGGTCCTGTGAGAAATGGCTTGAAATTCCACGTAAATTATGTTCGAGAGATACATTTCATCTCTTACTTCATGCACTTTTTTTCATGGAATTCTTGAACGATAGAGCAGCACAATTTGCCCTTACAGAAGCCGTGTCAGTTGGTCCTTATCGTATTCTGCTTATCTTAATGTGTAATCTAGTCTTGAAGTAGATTCCATTTGAGGCCTTATCTTTCCCAACTGGAGCAGATTAAAGAGGAAAGTCTTTGTTCATTGAAGTGCTGTGACTTACTTGCTCTCAAATCCTTGGAATTCAGAGACAGACCTCGCTGTCTAGCAAAAGGTTTTATGCACTTGCTTAACACTGAGCACAAACAGGTTCACTGCAGCCAGCAGCCCTCTCTTCTTGCTTAAAGCTACATGTGTGTCCAAACACCTTCCAAGCTGCGTTGAGCAAGTGAAAAACCTGAACCTCAGGTGAAGAAAAGCAGTGGAATGCAATTATCTCAGGCAATTAGCACTTTTTTGCCCCTTTCATTACAGTTTGCATAAGTCATATGCAATGCTTGGATCATTCAGAAGCTTTCGCTGTTAAATACCCAGTTTCATTAGTTCTAACTTCCTCAGACACATTTTCTGTCATAGCTAAGGAACTGCCAAATGTTTCCAAAAGAAGCATGGTGAGAACATTTCTTGATGAGAAAAATGAAAAGAAAACATGTGCCTCACTTTTCCAAAGCTTATTAGGAACTCTTGTCTAAATTTCTGTTTTCCTCCCAAGTATGGCTTTCAAAAGAACCTTACACCTAACACCGAACAGACAGAATTAGCCTTTTCCACATTTTTCCAGTGGCTAGGGGAAATATGCCTCCTCCACTCCACCTTCTGCTCTATCTCTTACTGTGAGGTTGTTTAGTTTCGCAGTGTTAGCATCCAATGCAAGTCATTTTTGCTGCGTGTAACTGGGTCTTTTAACTGTTGTAAAGCCTTTGAAGTTTCCTCTTTCTGCAAAGAGGTCAACGCGGTCTTTCTTTTGCCCTTTCAAAAGGACCTTTCATTCATTCCTGTGTTTGGTCAAGTTGTTGTGGGTTCTGCTCAGGCCTGGCACCGTGAGTCCCCCCTACACAAGCAATTGCTGCTTTCGTGGCTACTGCTGTTTGTACTCCTTATTGCTTCTTTCATCTATCTTCGCTGACACACCAAAGGAAAGAGGGGGCCAAAAGGGGAGAATTTGGCTGTAAGCTAAATTGATTGCATGTTATATTTCATGGAAGTCTGGCAGGAAGGGTTGAGTGATCTCAAGAGTTTCGGGAATATTTTCGTTCCTATTGTGTAAATCAATCAAAGCGCGCTCGGCCCCGGCTGCCCGCCCCCCTGGCAGCCCGGAGCAGAGCTCGCTGCATTGTCAACAAAGGCTTGAATAGAACAAAAGTCTCCCAAGTGGACACTGCTTTCACTTGATGGGGTCACATATTACCCAACATTTAATAAAACTCACATGAATTTGAAAAGGATTCCCGGATAGATCAATGACCGGAAAACTAGTAAATTTAGTGGGTAGGAGGGATGTCCTAAAATCAAGGTGATGGTATTACATGTGGCAGTTACTTTTCTGTTTGGAGTTTAAGTATCATGGGTGTCTTGGGACTATTAGAATGAATTCTTGCCAAATAAACCTATCTACCACTTTCCTGGGATGCTTCCACCCACCCTGCATCTGTCATGGAGGAATTTGTTTAAAGTGGGTTGCTTTTTCACAATCCTTCATCCGCAACCCCAGCTGACCAGACCGGTTTGCATCCAGCTTTACACACCTCTCTGTGGCACCAGCATAAACACAGCAGGGCCAGAAGAAATGGGGAGGTTCAAGCAACACCTAAGAAATCGCCCCGCTAAGTGCTTGGGCAGGGGTGTCTCCAGGAGATCCCTTTGTGCCAGAGCAATGCCTTAGCCTTCTCTAAAAAACGGAACCACAGTCCTGCCGCTCTCATCCTGCCTTTTCCTTCTAAATCCAGGAGATCCCCAGGCTATAGCCACTCTGTTAACCTAGCCTTCCACCAGGTGCTGAAAAATGGTGATCTTGGTAATAGGATTCCTGCTACAGTAACAAACTCTTAAATGCTGGCACAACATGGGAGTTTTAAATTTCATGCTTGAAAACAGAGTGAGAAATAATGACTCTGCATTCTTCCTCAGGGAAGGCACAGCCTTAGGCTATCTAAGGAACACAAGGCCATATGATGAGTCACTGCTCAATAATTCAAAAGGAATCCAAAGGACTACTTGCTGCTTGTTCCTCCAACCTTATCTGGTTCCCCACTGGCTTTGGCAATCCCTGTCACAAGTGAGAGCTGAGGGAATGCTGAGTCTGGAGTCATCACTCAGCCAACAAGTCAGTGCTTCTGCAAGATACACGGAACTTGCTGACTGCCGGCACCTTATTTTGGACACAAGTCGGACTAGAAAGAGAGAATGGGTGCAAGAGTTTGCAAAAACATGCTTCTGGGCAAGTCTTCATTCTGCAAAACCCTTCAATACACCCAGTTTGGATTTTGTGATCCTGTTTGCCAGAACCTCTTGCATTTGGGGACTATATTAAACACCCCTCTCTGCAGCAAGCCACAAAAGAGACCATTCATTTGGAGGGTTTGTTCTTTGGTAACTCTGTACAAATATATGTCCAATTAACATATTTATGAGAGGAGGAATATACAAGTACCATTTTAAATCAATATAAAAATGGAATATAAAGAATGTAAAAATCAGAAGAAAATCCCTGAAAAGGGGCATAGAGGGACATACTTTCAATATAAGAATTATTTTCATACTGCTTCATTCTATATCTTTAAAGAACAATAATTTATTTTTAGAAAAATATAATGGATTAAATTTTATGGCCGGCTGCCCAAATTCTTTGCACCAATGCCATGCTTGTGCAGCCAGAAGAGCAATAGTGCACAAAGTGTACATAGGCTTGCCCTTTACACATTGTTATTCATCATTACTCTGTAGAATAATTTCAGCTGGATAGTTCAGAAACCCAAATTTCAACTTTCTTGGAAAGGCTGAGATTTTCAGATGAGTTTAGGGATTGACTTTTGCTAAATATAGGTGACAGTTATTATCTGGTAATAATCTCTTAAAAAAATTACAGCCCGAGAATCCCATGTGATAACTATCAGTTCAAGAATCTAGCAGAAAAATTGTATTGCTAAAAATTCTTGCTGGGACTTTGCAGACACGGCCAGAAAACCACAGTTAAGGAACATTTAAAAACAGAGCAAAACTTTGCCGTTGATGAAAGTGAGTACTCTGATGTCCAGCCAGTTTCTTTCATAAACTTTTCAAACATAAAGCTCACACACCACCGTAGAGCAACACAGTTTGAAGCCAACCGATCCACCCCAGCCATGAGAATTAACACTGTACAGGAAAAGATTATAATCTGGCACAATTCTGCATTCCAGCAAGGATGCTAACTGTTGAACCCATGGATGCTAAACTAAACGTTGTTACTAATCAAAAGTAAATAATCTGATTAAAGCCCACCGCTGTTTTCAAGCTCTCAGATTTACAGATAGAATAGGTATGTGGGATATACTTTTATTATTAACCTCGGAGTTAATTGTTCAGTTTTCTACCTGCACCATCAGCTATCAAACCAACTTTGTTGAGCAGTCCTGGATGAGCTGTTATGTACCAGAGCTCAAAAGAGATGTATGTTATAAGAGAAAATGTGTGCTTAAGACTCATCTGCTGTTGAGAACCCTCAGAGCAGAAGGTGAATCCCCTCCCTCACCCTGCTGCCCACGCTGCATTTGCTGCAGCCCAGAACACAGTCGAGTTTCTGGGCTGCAAGCGCACATTGCTGGGTCATGCCGAGCTTCTTATCAACCAGCACACGTCCTTCTCCTCAGGGCTGCTCTCAATCCGTTCTCTGCCCAGTCTGTGTCCGTGCTAGGGATTGTCACCTTCCCAGGTGCAGGACCTTGCACTGGGCCTTTTTGCACTTCAGGAAGTTCCCATGGGCCCACCTCTCAAGCCTGTCCAGGTCTTTCTCTATGGCATCCCTTTCCTCCGGCATGCTGACCACACCACACAGCTTGGTGCTGTCAGAAAACTTGCTGAGGGCACACTCAATCCCACTCTCCATGTTCCTGACAAAGATGTTAAACAATATAAATTAAAATGAAAGGCTTCTTTTTTCCACCAAATGCTATTCTGATTTGCATTGGTTTGTTCCTTGGTTGGCTTGGTAAAGGAGGTTGGTGGATAGTTTTAAATCTCTTCTCACCACACGCTGGCCCACGCCATCAAGGGCGGAAGCAGTGTAAGGGAGCACAGGAAGTGGGGGACAGAGACAGAAGAAGGCATGGGATGCACAGCACATCCTGGAGTGCAAAATCCCACAGGAAAAATTACCTGCAACTTCAGTCAGGATTGCGGCAAGCCTGTAAGACTTGGATGAAATGTGCCTCTTTTCTCAATACACATATGTCAATCACAACTCAGTCCACCCTCTCAGATATACTTTTAATTTTTGACAGGAGTCACGGATAAGTGCACTTGGGTTGTGCTGCGTAGAGACTGGTGAAAAGGCCTTGGGTTGATTTGGCTCTGCTTCGGCACTGAATCTGTGAACCAATACACCCAGAAGGTACCATTTAAAGTGTAAGCTGAAATCTGTTTCCTCAGGTTTTCCAGTAATCCACTCTCTGCAAATATTTCAGATGGTAAAGTCTGATCATACAAACATGATGGAAAGCAAACACCAAACAGCTGTGAGCCAAATAAATCAATTTCAAATCCAGGGAGAACATTCGCAGAATTCAATAGGAACCATTATCCTTGGCTCCCAAGAAAAAGAGATCTCAGTTCCTCTTGCTGAATGTGTGCTATTTGGTGCAATTAGCTAAGAAGGTGATGGATCCAGGATTTGAGGCCCTAACCTGGGATATACTGTAAGGGGTGAGTAGTGAGGAATATCTCTATCTACTTAAGCTTGGGCTTAGCCTGCTGTGCAGTGCAGTCACACAGAGCATTTGCTGTATGTGTGCTGTGCTGGATACTAGAACTGTTATACAATTATAAAATATCATACAGTCATTTAAATGTGGGGAACTTAAACTAGACCTCCTGTGTTGGGTACTTCAATATCACTCCCTTTCTTTTTTCTTCTTTTTATCAATTTATTTATTTTCTCTTTGGCTTCTGGAATGTAATCAGCTGGAAAACCAGGCACAGAGAAAACAGCATTGTGGGGCTTCCAGCCAGGTCCAGCAGTGCCCCAGGAAACACCAGGACATCATGACTTTGCCTGGTATCAGGAGGCACTCAGCACCTACACGGCTGGCCAGTGTAAATGCGTGCTGGCAGGAGACCCATACTCTGGGAGTAAAGGTGACATATAATTAGTCCATATGACTTTTGTTGATGATAATTGCAGGTAACCGGCTGCATTCTGCTAATCCAAACGGCTGTCACCATGCGCTGAGGGCACAAGTTATCTGCAGAGGTTTCGTATTTCATTTCAAGCAAGGAGTTACACATTAATAAAAACAGAAAGCGATTACACGAATGTGCTCTCTGCCAAGACTGCCTAGCAGAGCACATGCAGAGCTTTTTTGGCAGTGCCTCCCCACTGAGCAGCACTGCCCCTGAGCCTCCCTCTGCAGCACAGCCAGGCACGGGAGGGGCTCCCAGGGAATGGGAGAAACGCCCGGGTAATTCACTGTGGGGAAATGCAACAAGTAAATACTTGAACTGTGTTGTCCAGTGAAAAGGAAACAAGACCATCTTGCGGTGGGAGAAGGGGCATGAAAAGATGTTAATCGCATGAGCAGTAATCTCTTTGGCTGCTCAGTGTGCCACACTTGGGCTTTGTTTGCCTTGACTTATCTGGCTTACTTACCCCAATCCGTGTGATCATGGAGGTGCTGGAGGGCCTCTTTAAGTGTGCACGAGATCAGCTACTGGAGAAGGGCAATGAAACGTTAAGGAGGAAAGGTGGTGCCATTAAAAAAGCAGCCTTCAAGGCCACCTATCTCGACAAAAGGGCTCAGGCAGGCAATAAATGCAGAAAATCATTGAGACAGCAATGAATTATGAAGGCTATTAAAACCCACAACTGAATTTACAGAATCAGCTTTCCCTGATGTATTATAAAAATGCTTTTCCCCAGGAACTGGAGATATCCAAATTTGTATTGCAGATTAATTACAGCTTTATTTAGCAGAACTGCGGAGGGGGAGTTCAGCTCAGTCAAAATAGCAATGGATATTAATAGTGTTAAACTTTCTGAATCTCATCTACTGCCAGGAAATCATTAACATTACATTTAACAATTTCAGGTACTTCTGGTTTTGAACTCCAATTTTATTATTTATGGAATTTTGATTGCAGAAAAAACATACCCAGCACTTGTATTTAGAGTCTGTTTACAAAGGAGCTCTGTCTTCTCCCTGGAACTTGCATAAGAACAGAAAAGTAGATTATGTGGTTTCTTAATAGTTCTTCACAAAGAGTCTTCTGTTTCTGACAAATGGTTTATGCAAATGTATTCTCTGAACTGCTTTAAGCAGTACTCATGGAAAAATGACATTTTGCAAGAGGGAACAATGAATATTCAATGCATCATTTCTTAGGTGAGCTAATGGACAGTTTGTATTCCACAGCCACTGCCATTCTCTAATTCTGAAAGTTTGACAGAGGGCAGAGAAGTATCAACAGGCAGTGGGAACTGAAAAGCACTGGCTCTCAGACCTTCCATCAGTATTCCGATAAAGGCAATTCAGGACTAAATTACAGGCTGGAAGCAAATTTTGAGTTTCCCCAAGCTCAGCTAAAGGGCTGTTTTACAAAGGGCAGTATGGAGAAAAAAAATCTATCTGCATCCTTGAAATCATAGCTACTGCTGGGCTGTGGAAGGGCAAGAGGGTGAAGGCTTCACAAAAGCCTCCCATAGATATTAATCCCTGGTGTGAATGGCACAAAAAAAGAGGCAATTTGGAATGTACAGGCTGTATCTTACAGGCCTTATTCATAGGAGCAGGCAGGCTGAAGTCAATAGCTTTGTTTGTATTGGGCTAGGACTCGCCTGAGAGCAAAGGCTGCATGAGGAGCCCTCATTTTGTAGTCCAGTTCAGAAAGGATGGGCTGGCAGTAGGAATGTGACCTTTCCATGACAAAAGCAATTTAAGTCATCAATTCACACACAACTGCTGTATAAAAACGATGGTGTTAATTTCATAGAGAGTAAGCAACCAAAAGGAGTAAGAAAGGCAAGTTAAAGAAGCTGGAATGTAAATGTCTTAAGCCTCCTCTGCCTCTCATGCACGTCACGTGACAGAGGTAAGCTTTTTGAGCTGAGCTCCAAGAGTGAAAACAGCAGTTTAGGGAAAGTAGGCAGGCTATACTCTCTCCTCCTCATCTCTTTTCTGCACTCCTGCAGTTTTTCACAAGTGTTTTTCTGGTTTGGAGATAGGATGCAAGCTGTTCTCAAAGAATGCTTTCAAGAGTAAGGATATCTCATCTTGTCCAGTTCCTTTGTATTTAGTTCTTAGTGGTCTTCTACATTTACCAGAAAGCTGGATAACTCTATCTGTGAAACTCAGACATTTGGAGATAAAGAATTGTTCAGAAAATCTTCACCCAGATTGAAGAGAGGATCAGATCTCTTATGTTCATTTACAGCAAATGTATTCAGCAGATGAAGCAGAGTAACTTATACCTTTGATTACTGAGCTTCTCAAGTTTATCACGTTACATGCAACTAGAGATTGGAAAGCAATTTCATGCATATAAATGTCTTCTAGTAAGTACATTTAAGTAACAGGTGACCTCAAAAGAGAAATTTTTGGACATGCTTTAAAACTTGCCTTCCAAACATGGAATTTAACAGTGTTATTGTAAAAAAAAAAAAAAAAAA
>VZRN01003941.1:2368330-2410192 GCA_013397935.1 Dasyornis broadbenti
TTTAAAAATTTTTTTTAAAAAAAAAAAAAAAAAAAAACCAAAAAAAAATCCACAATAGATATCTCATTTCCACACAGTCATCTGAAGTTAATAGCCCAAATTCAGTGTTCAGTTACCTCACCGTAATTCCTGAATTAGTTCAACCTATAAGCCATTCAGTCAACAAGGTAATTGTGGACAAGAACTCAAAAACTGAGATTGGAGATCCTGAACTACAGGATCAGATCACACTGAATCTGCCTCGGTTGTTTTTACAAACTATGCCCAGAAAAATCAGAAACTCATTGCTTAGTCCAGGTCTCTATAATGTAATATATGCCAAAAAGATTGCAGCATTGCACCCTTTTCCAGTTCCATTAGCAGAGGTGCCTTCAGAAACTTTCCAAACTAACTGTTGTATGGGGGAGTAATGAGAAATTCCAGTCTGCATGTAGAAGTATCCACTGCTAGACATCTAAATTAATCTTCCAGGATGGTTAAAAACCCTACCTTCTTTGCAGGGGGGTGAGGTTTTGCTAAACAAATGTTTTAAATGGCCTTCTGTGGACAGTATGTGCTAGCATCAAGATTCTAAGCGGAACATTGTTTCCAACTTCCCTTGGACAGCATTTCTGGCTGACAAACAAATTTTGAAAGTAATTCACAGAGGAAAAAAATTGCTGAAAACACCAAAGACATGCTCTATTTGTAGATTTAATTAAGATATCATGCCAACAGAAAAGCCCTTAGTCGCAGAACAATTTTCTGCTGCTGTGTATGCAGCAAAACTAAACTGAAGAGCTTCTTTTCAAAGTAGGAGATACTGGTCCTGCCACAGCTGCCAAGACAAGTGATATGACACTCTCATAGACCGTGGCTGGAGATGGTTTAATAAGTTATCACTACGGGTCACAGCTGGGAAAGGGACAGAAATGAGAGAGAACAGAGGAGGTGGAGCACTGTGACAGCTCCCCTGTGGGGACCATGATGCTCTGAGACCTGTGCGGAGCCTAAACAGGTAAGAAAAGCCTTTTGTAACATGTGCCGAGGGCCAGAGAGAAAGGGAGATTTGGGATGCCATACCCAGTGCTGATCACTCCCTTGCTGGTGCATTCAGGCTTTACACAGCAGAAGCTTTAGAGCAGCTAACATATTTTTAGCGAGTAAAAGGCCAGCCAGGTTATTTTCAGCAAATAAAAATGAATCATAATTTTGATTTGCAATTTCCAGGGACTATTTCTTCTGAAAAATAAATAAACAAACAGGTATGTAGCATCTAAAACAGTAAATTAATGGCCTCAGTTTGCCCAAATAATTGTATGTCAAGTTGCAGCTAAAATATCTCTCATGTCTCCAACAGGCTGCTTTGTTTGTTATAAATAAAACCTTGATGCACAAAAGCCAGAAAAAACCGTGTCCCAGCAACATTCCCCAGACAGGCACAGATAGGTGTTATTATGTTTGCAAATCACATTTCTGACCCTGAGCCCAATGTGAAGAGAAAATGGCTTAAAACTTGACCAGAATCAATACTGAGACTGCAACACAAATTGGAGTGTAAACTCAGACTCCTATTCTTGTAACCTCAAAGTTTTTCTTGAGTTCCTTCTTGGAAGTCATGCTTGCACGACTTAGAAAGATACTAAAATACTTCTTGTATAACTGCTCGGGAAAAGCTGTACGTGGGGAATAAACTACTGAGCTGGCACTAATTTAATTTTACTCTAGTGTTCTGCAATGTGACATATTTCACATCAGCTCCACTGCGTAAGGTTCTTCTATCTATCAACTTGAAGAGACAAGTTTGACACTAAATTTATTTCTTGGATAAATTACTGGATGCTTCTGAAGTCAACACTGAAGCATGAAGTGATAGTGTCTGCTGAAGCCATCAGTTCTTATTGACAAGTCTGGTTAAATTATCAGGTTGTATGTAATTTTATTTGAGTGTAGGAAAATGAAGGTTATAGCCAAGAACTTGGTGGGGTTTTCTTTCCTGAGATGATGATTTATTCACTTTGGCTTCAATAGCTACGGTGTCAGGCGTATTTTATATTTTTCCAACTTTGACACTTCAAACATTTGATTTCCCTTTGCAACTTCCAACCTAAAACATGTTTCCCATTATATATATTCAAGTGACTGCTTTGCACACACTGACTCACGAGGCTGGTTTTTATTTTCACAAAATATATAACCCTATTTGAATAAAATACAGATGGTGTCCCATACATTAAACACAGCAAATTTGCCATTCCCTTCTCCATCCCCTCTGTGTTCCCTTCCCCAGATTTTCTGTGGCTGTATGAAATCTTATCAGCCTCAACAGCTTCGAGAGGACATGGCAACAGAAATTTGATGCCATTCATATATGGTTTGCTGCAATAAACAACGTGCATTTTTTTAATTATTAGGATTTTTCTGTAGGATTCTGCATTTGGAGCTCTGCTCTAAAGCGAGATTTGTGCCCCTTGGAAGGCACTGAACAGGCAGTTTCACACTGCCCTGTGGCAGAGTTTGAATTAAGGGCAACCAACATGGCATATGGCATCAAGGTCCCAGGTGACAGCTGGAGCAGATTCAGCTGCCTCTTACATCACCAAGCAATTTAGAAGGGAAAAAAAGGACCATATATCAGTATATAGTAAACTACCTGAGTAAATTAATAAAAACTGCTGAAATTTATTGAAGAAAAACTGCTCTGTGTTTGCTCTGAAAACATAACTATATTTCATAGTATACACACATGTAACATTTACTACTTGGAATGCACAAGATCTGGGGTTTTGAATAAGATTCTATCAGCATCACTAGATGGCATTGGAGGGTGCTTTATCTCATCATAAGAAAACAGTCTATAGTCATTTTGATTAGGAACACTAACATACTTAAGGAATTTACCCCAAGCAAGCTGAAGGCATGTTCTATGCAACTTTGGTGAGGGAATCACAATATGAGGCAAGAACCAAGGCTGGCTGAGCAGCCACAGCATTGCTGCCATTTCCTTCTGTCACACACAAGGTGTCCACCATCTCTGAGCAAGAATGGGAGGACTGAAATCTGGAGAGAAATAAATTGCAAAGGGTACTGAAGAAACTGAACAGGTATTACGTGGGCTGGTGACTTCAGAGAGGTAAGAGCTAATCTCTCCCTGAGATGTGGGGTGGAATTTTTGGACGTTGTATTGGTTTTCTCCCCACCGCAAATTATACAATTATTATACAAATGGTATTTCTGCTTTTGTTACACCGTTTTTACGATACAGTTCTCATATCCTTTTCCTGCTACTTTTAGAATGAGATATGTTTGCCATCCACTGATGTTTTTGGTTAGCATCAACATCCACTTTGGAATTACTGCTACCTTTAGCTGCCAGCTTTTGCCCATTGGTTGTCACTGCACAGAAGTCATGCAGAATCAACTGCACTGCAGCAACACTGGTTTCTGAATTGCAAGAGTATTGTTACACTCATAGAGCTCTCTTACTCCTGCTCTTTAGTAGTTGGTAAAAAGAGGCAAAGAGGAGTTTGTTCACCTATGAATACACAATTCTAGGAGCTGGGCCCTTAAGAAATGGACTGTATATCAGAATAATTATAGGTCATGGAACATATGTTGCAATATAAGGCAGCAAAATGGTGATTTCTTTTCATATCTGCCACCTTGACCCATAATCCAAGTCATTAAACCTTTCAATTCTCCTGGTAGACAGTGCAGAGTCTGTTCACAAATTCACTGCCTATATGACAAAATGTGCATTATTTTTTGTCTCTGTAATATTCTTTCTGCTTAAGAGCTGTCATTGACCAAAATTCTATAACGAATCACAAATGAGAGCCGTGTACAGATGAAAACCTGACATTTAATTGAAATGTTTCCATTCTTTAAACAGGCTTTAGGTTTGTAACTCTTGGGGGTTAAAGGACAGGATGGTAAAACTTGTAGAAATAGCAGCATGCATGCTGATCAACAGCTTGCCCAGGAATGAAGCAATACCTGCCAGTAAGTCATATGAGGTTTTTCATAGGTCACGAACCTGCACAAAACCAAGGTCTTGTAAAAAAGATTAAATACACCCACTTCTAAAAGTGCCGGTGTGCCCCTGGTCATCTATTTGTGTGACTGGCTGCCCTGCATTCCTTTGAGTGTATTTATAGAAAGCTGTAATTCATAAATACCAATTTGTACCATTACCTTCATACATGCCAGGTACTTGTAGTATTGAAAACTGGGAATTGTTTTTAGAGCATAGTTGAAGTTGGCAGGAGGATGATAAACAGGAATGGTATTACCCCTATTAAGCAGTGAATATAATTGTGTAAAATTCATATTCCCTTCCTGCCATTATTTATTAAACAATATGTCTTTAATTTTCTGCATCTTGCTAAAGCTTCCATCCAAAAGAAAGATAAGTTTTCATGTTGTCATTGTTTAAATTTCACAGGAACCTACACATGCTCACACGGTCATGTATATATGGGAAATCGGTGTATTTTTCCCCACTCATATGACTCAAACATTTAGGTCCAAGAGGTAGGTTTTACCGAGTTCCTCCTCCATAGATACTTGAAAATCTAACAGTCTGATTCTGGTTTACATGAACATAAATCAGGATTAACTGATTTATGCGTGTAAAACAAAGCTAAGTAAGATCAGATTCTGGCTTTATCATTTCAAGTAGCCACTGGATAGTTTAGTCTTCCTTCTCAGCCTCACAGTCATTTGCTGAAAAACTGTGGTTAGCAGGGATTTTTTTGTTTAAAAGCCACAATTTCCAATAAATGTGTTGGTTGGCCTCTGGCTTGACATCAAAGACAATTTCATAATGAGGGTGGCTCCTACTGAATTATATTTCCCATCAGTTTGCAGAGAAGCAGGGCACCTATTACACAAAGGCAATTGTTGACTGTACACAACTACAGAGGGAAGAGACACATCTTGTTTCCTTCACACTTTTCAAATGTACCTCTTAAAAGCATCC
Source organism: Dasyornis broadbenti (assembly GCA_013397935.1). Lineage (NCBI taxonomy): Eukaryota > Metazoa > Chordata > Aves > Passeriformes > Dasyornithidae > Dasyornis > Dasyornis broadbenti. The sequence goes on from VZRN01003941.1 coordinate 2,373,291, forward strand.
ATTCCAACTAAAAAAAAAAAAATCACTTGTACTTACTTGCAAGAAACTTACTTGTTAGAGTTCAAATCCCAAGGCCCATGTCTGTATTGAAAGAAGGACAGGGATTCTGCATGCCCTGGGAGCTCTGAGGCAGTCAGCCCAAGTCAGCCCAATATGTCTCACTCCTGCTTAAAACACAGAGAGAGAAAAAGAAACGTTTTCTTGACCAAAAAACAGGATTCAATGATCACATCTCAAAAAAGATTAAGTAGAGTATGATTGTGAAGTCTTTATACACTATCTGCTTTCCACAAATGTTCCTCTTCTTCTTTGAGTGCCTTTTTTTTTTCCTCTGCAGTCAATTGATGAAAACTTCAGATGAGTCTTTACAAACCAGATCTCTTTGACTTCTTTCAACACCATTTCACATTTTGACCAAAAGGTTAGGGATATGTTTTCCTGGAAAAAACTTGTGAACAGCCTTGCCACTCCATTTTTCCTTTCTTTTTGCCCCTGATCGTAGGCTGTAGTTAAGCCTTCACAGAGTTTAGTGCTAAAGATACAAGATAAGTCTGTCCCTACTAGATTTGAACATCACTGTTCATATCATCACTGTTCATACTATTACTTCCTGACAAGCAACATAACATGACCTCTGGATGTTCACTATCACTTTCCATATGCTTTGAATTACAAATCTTCATGGTACAAGTTGATAAGGTGAATTTCAGAGGCAGGGACAAGGTCTTCACTGTGCAGCTACCATGGTCAGGTCCTGCTCCAGGACAGTGTCCTCTGTGGCTGCCACACCACAGACAGTAACTGGCAACAGGAGAGCTGCCCTCGTGCCAAGTTGCTGTCCTCCTTGCACCTCACTCTGCCATTCTCACAAATCTTATGGGAAACTTGGTGATGGTGGCTGGCAGAAGGACTAAGCAAAATGCCTCAGTGAAGCAGTGAGAGGCAGGGCAAAGCCCAAATAGTTGTACTACACTAAAGTACTTTATCTCATGTTAAAAGGGTATCTCTCCAAGATCCTTTGCCAGCATCTTACTGCCCATCCAACCCCCTTCACTCTTTATACAAACTTACCTGAGCTTCTCAGCTGGAAACAGGGCCCACTTGTTTTCAGGCTTTGTCTCATGGCAATGATGGCTCAAGGCAATATCACTAATTTCACCACAGATTTCTCCCAGATGTGATGTGAGTCGTGACCACCTGTTTCTGAATCTGAGTACAGGAGACCTCAACTTTCTAGCTAAAAAGACACACTGAAGCTGGGGAAAAAACTTTGAAAAAGAAGCAGAGATAAAGCAGTAGGCTCAGACAAGACAGAGAAAAACAGAAGAACGTATTTCTAATTTGATCTAAGCAAAGACGAAAGCTCTCAGCATGTGTCCCCTGCAACCCTCAGGTCGTCAGGCCAGAGGTGATGCTGGTCAGTGCTTGTTTCATAGCCTGGAGCCTGTTCCCAGTGGTGGGGCTATCACCACCTCCTCACAAACCATCATGGAGACAGCGGGCAGCTCTTGGAGGTGCTCTGAGCCTCAGACCAGCCAGGGCAATGTGGCACTGGACTGGGCCAAACACTCAGCACAGCCCCTGCAGAGCTGCAGCACCCATCGCCTCACGCAGCTCTCACTTCTCCAGATGAACTCAGCATCCTGTTTAGCACTTCATTTTGTGCACTGGCAATTGGTTTTTCACTGAGGAAATAAGCTCTCCCTGTTCAGCGTGACAGGTACATAAATACGTATACACATACACACACGTGCATGTGCACACAGACAGCAGTCGTTTAAAGCCCTGTGGGTGTCTTCTTTCATATTTCTACCTTGTGGCTTGAGGAAGCCAGGAAATGTAAAAAGCAGTCAAAAAGTTAGGGGAAAAACCAGATAGAAATGCAACTTTATACAGGCACGCTTCACGTTTTCCACAGAAAACGTGAAGCAGGTCCCAGGCTGACCGGCCCAGACCTGCCAACTCACTTTGTGCCTTGTTTCCTCCTCTTCCGCCTCCTCTGTGGCTCTTCAAGCGTTTCCATGCCTCAAGTGCCAGTCAGGAACTTTGCTGAATCAGACCCACTGCTGCAAAAATCACTTTCTCCACATAAATTCAGAATTTTACCAGTGCTTATTACAACTGTTAAATTCCCTTATTGTAGTATCACACCTCTCTTACTAAGATTTTAATCAGCATTTCCACTGGAAAGCCTTACTCTGAGAGTTATAAAACCTGCCTGTATAAGTTGATTACCACTGAAATTTAGAATCCAGTTTCTTGGCTCACAGCTATGTTTCTTTCTTGCTTACTTCATCTCTGTTTGCAAAAGCTGATTTAAATTGGTTTGGCAACTTTGTTTAATTCTAGGGATAAACAATTCCTGACTTAAGAGGCATTTTTTTCCAGTGTGCAGAAAGCGATGGAATGAAATTATTGAAGTTACCTATTACAGCACTGAAGTACTACCCTGGATGCTTTTTTTTTTTTTCCTTTTAAATGTTGGCATTTTTTACATAGGAATGCAACTAAAGGATTTAAATTTAAAGAATGCTTTTCAATGCAGAGTATTTTTGGAACAGTGCAGTGCTTAATAGGAAGGAAATCACAGGAGGTTAAAGACTTTCAAAATACATACCAGCACCTCAGTGCCAACAACCCATATCACTTCAATGAACTGTGCAGTATGTGTTGGCATGATTTATGTAGCAATTTTAAAAGAATCCGTAGTGTTTGTTTATTACCACAGTATGATTGATGGGTTCCTAAGTGCACAGCGACACAATCAGCTGAGCTCTTACGGCTGGGAGTTTGATAATTTGTGAGTTACAGCCATTACAGGGCGTCACTTCAGTCAATGGCCAGAGCCATTAGGGCATCAGTGACCTCGGAGAAACTGCAGAGAGACGAGACCTGCTGCCAATGGTGTCACTGTTGGACCTTCTCCCCTCCATGGCCACACTCCTGCCCGGCTTCCCTCACCCTCCTGCTCTCCTTCCCTGCCCCTCCCTGGGAAGGAAAATGCACCTTTTGGCTCAATGAGAAATTTCTTCAGGTCCTGCTCTCGCCGTTGCCCCTTCCAAGTGCTAGAAGACTGATACCAGCATAATGCAAAGCACAGAGCAGCAAAGGCTGCTCGACCACTGTCTTCTAACCAGGACTCACTTTGGGACAGGCAACCACATAGACAAAGCCATCAAGTATTCCAGGCACCAACAGACCCTTTACTGGGAGCCACTGGAACAACCTCAGTCCTTTCTGGAAAAAAATATCCCAAGTCTAAGTATCCATACAATACTGGATTTAGGCATTTAATTGAAACACACACATAAAATCAAGAATAAAAGAAATTTTATTTATCTTCTTTTTCTTCTTTTTTTTTTTTTTTTACAAAAATAAACAATTTGAAAAACAAAAGCATATTTTTTCCTGACTGTACAAACTACAAAACAGTATGACATTGGTCACTTTAGCATTTACTTCATTGCTTTCACTGAAAGCAAATTCTCTAGACACACCCTGCCTTTAAGATGCATTTTATATAGAATTAAGGCTAGCATTCATTTGACATCATTAAGGTCATTTACTTCATTCACTCTAAGAATTAGCAAGCGATGCCTTAGAAAACCAAGGATGTGATGATAAAAGGTACGAATAACTGCAAGACAGTCATTAAATTAGATCTGTTCAACCAGCTGGACTGCTTTGCCAGTCTGTCAAAGATGAGGCTTCCTGAACAATTCAAACTGATTCTACAAAAGTCTTAAGCATGGGCTTAATTGTAAGCATATGCTTAGGCCTATCCAGCAAAGCACTCAGCACTTGGGTAAGTCCCTGCCCTTTCAGGGGGGACTATTCATATGCTTATGTGATTTGCTAGATCTACAAAATGGCTCTTTCAAATTAAAAATGAAACTTTATGATAACATTGGAAGCAAAAATGAAAATGAGTTGCAGTCTTGCAGTTCTAAATATAAGCAATTCCTTCCGTTTGACAAATATGCCGGCATTGCATATTCCATAGCTTTGACACAAATGCTGATTGTCCTCAGCAACGTTTGCTATTCAGCAGACAAACTGATACGCCTCAGTTCCTCTGGTGTGATTGTACGTGCCCAAATAAATATCAGCGTGGAGGATTCAGACTTCCCAGAGAAATTATCAGCTTTCATCCCTGGACACATATGTATAGGTCAGAAAAGTTATGCTAACCTTGGTTAGAAAAGCCAGAGCTGCCAGCTGATTTATAACCAAAATTATACTCTAACAGTGTATCATCTCTTGTACTTTGCTTTGGGTTTTTTTTTGTTTGTTTGTTTTTTTTTGTTTTGTTTTGTTTTGTTTTGTTTTGAAATCACATTTTCAAAATCTTGTTTTATTGCACATTCATCCTGGTCATGCAGGTTATTTCTTTAAAGTTTCCTTTAGCACTCTATAGATTAGAATGAGTAATAGTGCAATCACTTCCCCGGCCACAGCCATCTTCTACCTAACAGCTGCCTACATTTATACACAAACAGCTCTTATCACTCACATGTCAGACTGAGCCACTTTGGGTGTCAGTCTGTCACCTTCACATATGTTATCTTGTCAGGATCAGGCACAATATGATTTGAGGCCATCTTGAAGAAGACAAGCTGCCGACCTGCATTGAATAGGAAAGGGGGAAGAAGGGAAAAATATTTAGAAGCGATAAGCAAAAGGTTGCCTACCTTAAAATATTGACATTTCAAATTCTACTTCGACCTATGCATTCTTCAGGCCATGCAGCACGGAACTCTTCAGCTGGTTTAAACCTGAAATGTTTTTGTCTAACATGACACCAAATTTCCCTTGGTTTCAATATTTTTACTCTTACCTAATTATGGTCAAGATACAGTTGTGCACACCTAATAGTAAATGAAGGAAAGGTCTGAAGATTTTAATACAAATTCCATGTGATCTTTTAAAAAGCATTTTGAGACTCCCACTGATAAAAACATTGATTCATTTCATTGTACCAGAGCAGAATCACATTTGCACACTTGAATCTGTACAAAACTGATCAGTGCAATGTATATTAAACATGTCTTTCTCTGAAATAGCTCTTGCTGATCACTTTGTAGCTCTGGGCTTTAAACAAGCTGGAACAAGGTTTCTAGCCCTCAGACAAGAAGCAGCAGCAAGTGACAACAGCCTGGGTAGCGTAAGGCACATGCTACACATATATCCAAGGCCAGTGGGGGCTGAGTTTGGCAAGGCTTCTTTGTTTGATATTTGTGGCAGCCACAGCACAGTTCTTCCATCTCCCCACACTCACTGACCTGCATCTTATTCACATCCTTGCCTCACAGTGAGCTCCTGCTGCCCCACAGACCTGCAAAATCATTGCCTTTCCTTGCACCAGAGACCACCAAGATACACTCCATATCTCTTCCGCTTCTGCCTTCCCTCTTTGAACTTCAGAAAATCAAATGCTATTTGCTCCCAGCCTGCCACTCTAGGGGGCTCCTATAACATTATTTTCTTTAAAACATGGCAAACAGGATGCCTCAACCACTGAGCAAATTTCTGAGCTGTACGTTTCAGGGATGCAAGTGCTTCTGCATCAGGAATGATACGGCAAAGAGAATGACAAATAAAACTACAAATATTGCTACTAAGTCCCATTTGCTTTTAATATTGTAACCTGAGACAGGAGCTACTCTAAACTTCCTATGAATTTCCCTGTGCTGGAATAAATGCTTTTATAGTATATTCATTAACTTCAATATTCCAACTACAGATAGTCTGACATGATGACTAGTAGTCACTGGTTAGCCACAGGCAAGGTTAACAGAAATTAGTTTTTCGTTTGGTTTCATGGAAGTGTCTGTTCCCACTCCCCAGACGCACAAAAATGCAAAAAAAACAACATTTCAGATCCTGTGGTTTGGTAACCTGGGGTCCACGTGCTTAGCCCTCTAGTGCCAGGCCCTGTGAGCCTGTCTGAAGGTTTCTGCTCCCCTGACAGCTGGCAAAGAGAAGCTTCACCAAAAATGAAGCTGCCTCAGGAGAACTTTCAGAAACTACCTCACTTCTAGATGCTGCTGGTGGCTCCCACAGCCCAGCACAGCACACTCCCCGAGCTTTATTAAAACACTTCAAGCAGCCAGAATAGGTCACTCAGTTGCTGCTTCTGCTCCACAGCACCCAGGACCTACCTGTCCAAGTCGTCTGGTTAGTTAGGACAAAAGCTTTGCACTGGGAGTAGCTGTCACAGATCTCAATGGCTTCGTTGACGTCAAATACGGAGAGAAGGCAGCCCTTGTGATGGTAAGATGGCCAGCATCTGTAGTTCTCATCAGGAATAAAAGCTTCAGGCACCCGTCTGTACTCTGTAAATCAGAGCAAAGCAATCGTTTGCAAGCTCCAGTAAACTGGTTGTTTTTAACAGGCGAGGTTTATTAGAACAGCTTAGGAGCAGGATATATGAGGGAAAAGCTGACGGGTTAGAGTGTACCAGCCCTGGTTTCTTCCCAAACGTGTTTATAGCTCTGCACCTTACTTTCCCTTTCCTTTCCCCCTTTCTGCTTCTCACCTTTTTCTCCAGAAAGTGTCTGTAAATAAACAGTCTGTGCACAAAACCCCTTCCCCTTCCCCACTGCGGAGGCGAGGCTTTGGTTTTATTGGGAGTTTTACAGGAAGAATGTCCCATTGAATAAACAGCATCCACTTGAATGAACTGACTCACTGTCCTACTTCTCAACAGCGAGCAGGATTGTCGGGGTGAGACCTGACCAGGCGTTCCCAGCCCTCCCTCTTCCTCAGAAGAGCATGCTATTTTTCTCCAGCCCCTTTAGAGAAGGAAGAAAAGACAGGCTTTTAATTAAGCAAACTTTTTTTGCTTGCTCAGATTAGGACAAAAGAGGAGTCGCTTGATGGGCCTCTGAAGAGAAGGGGGGGTGGAAAAGTAGTGGGAGCATGTCAGCGTGGTCCTCGCCCAGCGCCTCCACGCTGCCCCGCCGACTGCTCCTCTCCCTTGGCTGCCGTTCAGTCTCACTTGCCTTTATGAGCTGCCTCTTGTTCTCTGTTCACAGCTCCTCTCACTTTCCCAGCCACTAACGGGGGTTTCTCTAATGAATGCATCAGCAAATCCAACTGATCATTTATAAACATTTCTATTTAGCCTCCAGACGCACAAATTAATGGTTCCCTCCTGTCTCTCCTCCCCACGTCTTATTCAAAAAGCTAAATACATTCTGTATTTCTTCTAATTGTATCTATTATGGAAACCAGAGCTGCCTGCCCTGACTCACAGCCTATTCTTAAGTCACTTTGGTTCAGGCATTTTCTGCCTGGCTCTGCTGATTCAGCCTGCTAATATTTCATACAGCACATTGTACGAACACCACCGAGTCAAAGGCGAGTGTGCCTGCTACTCCAAACTGTCAGTATTTCAACTGGGAAAAGAAGTGCACATTCACAAGTGCTCATTCTCACCACACGGTCTGAAATAGTGGGAAACAAACGTAGTAAATGCATTCTATTTTAAGCCTTAGCTCATTAAAATGATCATAAGAAACATTCCCAAACAAGAAGCAAAATCAGAGCTGATCATGCCCCAGTTAAATCAAAAGCAAAAAATTTTCTTAATTCAGAAAATGCAGATTGAAGCACAAGAAGGAAAAAAATATCAAAATGTAGTTCCACGTTACGAATGGTCATTTCTCCATCAAAAATATTTATGCATTTCTTCTGAAGAGAAGTCAGAGCATAAATCAAACTAGTACGGGCTGCATAGGTAAAGTCCCTTTTTTCCCCAAGTTCTGTATCAACTGTTGTGTAATAATAATTGAATGCAACACAATATTCTCTTACCTCCATAAGGCAACTGCTGAGTATTGATTTGCACCTCACAGCCTAAGTCACTAAAATGATGTGCACAAATTAAAAGCACAAAAAAAATCAATTCCCTGTAGTTAGCACCATATATAATCATTTGTATCAGCATACATGCCATGATCACTGGAAATAAAATGTGACTATCCACAGCTCCTCTTTGCACACCCCAGAATTGCTACCTCACACTGCGCTGTGCCAAGCCCCACGCCACAGAGGGCATTCACAGAAGGATGGTCCCTGCTGTGGCAGCAGCAGATGAAGCATCTGCCTGGTTCTCCATGTTGGCAGGGAGCGTGTCCTGGCCCTTCTTGAGGGCACTTTGGGAGTCTGATGGGCTCCACGCTGGGGCCTGGGAGGAAGCTGCAGCATCCCTCAGCACATCATCATGGCACTGAAAAGTGCAGCTCCACATCACATCATGGATTTCACCTGTTGCAAGGGAGAAGCCCACCTTGAAGACCGTTATTTTGAATTATCATCCAATATTTAAACTGCTCTGAGCATAGATATGCTTCTTCATAGGCCTACAGCACTTCCCTTCCCCTCAGCACTGCTCCCAGTACAGCTGTCAGGGGCTGGGCTCTCGGCTGACAAACACACACTTCAAAAGCGCAGCAGTGGTTTACGTGACCTGAGGCTCTGTCAGAGGTAGGAGATAAAGTTCTCCCTTTCCACTGACTCTTTCAAGGTGACCAAGCCTGGTAAATCATTTGGGCAGCTTAGACACATTAATCAACAGAGCTGGGCCAGCAATAACTGCGATGGTGATGGCAAGGTCCTTGGTTTGCGAGGATGGAAACAGCCATGCCAGGGTGGTCTCACCATGCAGCAGAGCCCTGGCTGTCCCTTCTCTCCCTGCTGTTCCCTGCCAGTTCCTACACAAGGGAAAGCCACAACCATCTCCGGTGATTCACAGGAACAGACGACAGGTACAGGGCAGCACGACACACATGCAAAGAGCATTTTCCTTTGGCTGAGAGATCACCAAGCACCACACAAGTGAAAACACAGCCCCTGCAGTCTGACTGAGAGCACACAGGCACACAGGCACACAGGCTCCACGAGGGCAGATTCTGGCAGGGCCTCCAACTCCACTGGATACCTGCAGCGTGGGAATCTGAGCCTCTGCTGCCCGCAGGGAGGGGAGTGGGATGCAGTGAGGGGGAAAGGCAGGAAGGCAGCCCCTCTCCCCCCTTGCACGGCAAGCAGCAGCGATGGCTGCCTGGGAGTGCCTTCCCTTAGGAGCATCCCAATAGGAAGGCGGCCACAAGGAATAGAGAGTGGGACGTGCAATGGCCCTGTGCCCTGGTTCCTGCTCCCAAACCAGCCAGGCATTCCTGCTTGCCCTGGGAAGCCAAAACGGGATCTCCTCTCAAACTGTTACAGTCAGGATGGATTAGAAACTCATGGTAACACCAATCAAGTGGTGGTCTAAGCAAACTGCATTTCTCTTCAAAACTCACTCCATCTCCAGCAAAGCAAGGCAGCTGCCTTGTCCATCTGCATGGTAAAGGCCAAGTATCCCTGGAATCTCTTGCTTGCACAGCATCGATTTAGGGAGCTGACCCTTTAGCCCTTTCAGTATGAGTTGTGAGGAAATGCGCTCCTCTCACATGAACTAGAAGGACCCTCCTGAAGATTGCTCCTCCACTGAGATGTGTCCCAACAGTGACATTAGGTCCAGCCCTCAAGAGAGCTGGGCTTCCCCTACACCTTTAAATTATCATCTTGGACACCACAGTGCAGTTACTCAATTAAGCAGTACCCCAAAGGCTTGAAGACAGATCCAGCTCAAGGTTTTGTCCTGCCAAGACCTGAAACTTTCTTAAATGGAGTCTTTGGAATTTGAAGGCTCACAGCAGTAAATCACATCATAAAAAGGTCAAAGTTCTGGTCGATTTCCAGACTAATGGTGTTTAAAACCAATAAATGCTTGCCTAATACTATAAATGCAGCCATAAATTTACACTTTTGCGTACATAGCTTGACAGAGAGTACATAAAGTCTATCAAGGTAATGGCAAGGAATAGATCAGAGAAATGCAAGGCATTTCTACCGGTATCAACAGGAAAATATCCTTTCCTCAATCTATTAATTTTGTGAGAATTGAAGCAAAAAAATGCAATGCAGTAAGCCTGATCTTGGTATCACTGACAATGCATTTACTCCAGTTTAATACACAGGAGGTAATACATGAGTTCACAATTATACAAATAAATCCTACTACGAAACATTTTTCTGACCTGCAAACATTTGGGAACTTCGAAGTGCCTTGCTATGCTGAATCCAGGCAACCCTAAAAAGTTTTGTGATAGTTTTTATAGTTGTAAAATATTTTTACAAGTTTGTTCTGATCAATCAAAACACACTGCTTTGATGAGGCCAAAAATCTTCTTACAAGTTTCTTGGCATGCTAACCACATCCCCACGATGGCCACAGTGATCCTCAAAACAAGCTCACTTACTTCTTGTGACAAGTCAGAGAGGCATCGTCAAAAGCAATCTGCAGCATCACTGACCAGTGCAACAGCTATAAAAGCAAGCCAATGCTTTAAATTCCTACTCTTAACTTTTTTCCACCAAAAACCACCTGCGTTGTCCCAAAACTGACTACAATCTATAAACACACTCATTTTCACTGTACTAGACTGAATCATATAAAGAGCTCCACAAGTATATAATAAACTATGTGAAACCGCCTGTGGTTTCACCCTTTTAGCCTGTCTGAATCACCCTCAATCTGACTTTAATCAGTCCTAATGACCATTTATTTCAGCCACAGCAGCCAGGCTGCATTTTTACTACCAACTACAGCTACTTGTTGGAGATTTGCCCAGTTCTCTTATCACCTGCCAATACACTGTGGGTCAATGACAGAGATGTGGCCACGTTCATCCTTGAGAGAAAAGTAATGTTGCTCCTTTTTCTCCCTTCTTTTCTCCTCGTCTCAAGAGGAACACTGGCAGTTGACTCTGGAGTTGCTTTTAATTGCTTTGCTTACAAGTAAGCAGAAAGAGTCTGATCTTGCCAATATCAGCAAAAAGTGGTATTGAGCAGTGTTTTGCTCTACAAACAGTCCCCTCCAATTCCCAGGGAGCTTATGGAGAACAGCACTGGATCCAAAACAGACAATAATACATTTATGTTTTTAGTACGCTTCATTTTATGCTGAACTTCTCCTCATGTTTCAGTACCTCACATTTAAACACGCTTCTGACAACGGGCCCTGCAAAGCACCCTGCACAGTTTGCTGCAGAAAGCGACTTTTTGGTGTGTCTGAGGGAACAAGAGCACAGGCCTATCCCCATCTCTGCTTTCAGTCATTCCTGACGCATCCCAACTGTCTGGAAAGACAGGCTGGCCTGGCAGGACAGGGTTTGCCGTCAGACCAGGAGATAGCCCCGCTCCTCTGGGGAGTGTTTCCGTCCTCTGGCCGTTTCCCGCGCGCAGGCTGTGAGCGAGGCGAGCCTTGTCTCTTTTTCTGCGCTCCCATTGTGCTCACAGCAGAGCCATATTTAAAGCGGTATGCAGGCTGTCACCGAAACACAAATAAATAACCAGAGGAACGACATGTTCCCTTATATTTTATTCCTGTTAACATGACACAGCTGGAGCATTTTTCCTGCCTCGTGCCCCACATCCCAGGGACGCTCCCTGGGCTGTGGAGCTGCTCCATACCCACAGCCACCTCTGTGGCATACACCAATTTACTGAACGCAACGAACGGTCCTACAGATGCTTAAACATTGCATGTGGTCCACTGGGTCATAAAAATGATGCTGATGATGAACAAGCGAGAAGTTGCCTAGGGTCACATCTTGGGGCATTTAAGCTTGAAGACAGATGCCTAGAGGGTTTGTAAAAGACACTTGGTGGCTTCTTTAGTGTTCTGGAAGGGAGCTGAGGAGCTCAGCAGAAAGTATTTTGCCGTGCCCTGCCAAGTTGGACAGGGAGAAGTTTAGCAACAGCAGAACCCGTCGCTCAGGGAACAGGGCAAATGGTTTGCACGGTGGTGGAGATACACGTGAGCAATAACCAGCTGGTTATGGTCACTGCACAGCTGCACAGACCCACGGCACTGCCAGTGCCACACGGGTGCAAACAAACCTGCTCCTGTACTCCTCTGTGTGCTGGGAGTGCCTGCCTCCTGATGTGAGAGCCCTCCGAGCAAGGCAGGGTGTAAAGGGGGACTTTTTTCCCCATGCATCTTTCCCCCTCAGCCCTGAGGGCTCTGGGAAAGGGATACCGAAGGCACATGTATAAAAATAATTTTTAAAAATAGAAGATTAATAAGATTTATTGTAACATATTAAGATAGAGCAGGAATCTGAGCTGCAGTTTGTTCCTGATTTCCATAATTCTTGGGTGGATTTACAATTTCCTAAGCAGGTTGCTATAGTGACCCTGCAGAATATTTTTTTCAAAACACTGTTGTACTGTAAATATTTACATACAGCATAATTCTGCCAAATTGTCTTGAGACAAAGGAAAACACAATGTGTCTTTGCTTTATGTCCAGCCTTCCAGCTTTTTTAGCTTTGAGAATGTGGTTTCAGCTAACAACAGCGGCTAATTACAGCTTTCTGTGGGCTTGCACACCCCCAGACCTAATAATGGGTCATCTATTAGCTTTAATGAATAACAAAGCTATCCGATTTACGAGTGTTAGCTGATTTCACGCATTTCTGAGTAAATTCTGAGTTAACTGAAGGGCTGGGGCTTAGCTCAAGGGCCAGATACTCAGTTGGTACAAATCACTGTCACTGGATCGAAGTAATAAAACCGCTGATACTGGGGTATGACTTCACTGATGAACATCACTAGTTTTTTTATAGCCTCTTTAATCTGGATAATTAATGGAATGATTTAATCATTTTCTGATAACATATGTCAGACGAAATACATGGTTGCTGTTTTAATTCACATTCTTCTGGATTCCAGCAAGAGAGGCCGACAGCCAATAGGATATAAAAGTATTTGTTCCTGGTGTTGTTTCAAACGCTGCAATGTTCCCATATCAACATGAACAGCGTGTGATTTATGATTGCAGAACACATACACAGCTATCGAATGTCTCCCACGCCTCTACTCTAGGATACTAAACCAAAGTCCAGAGCATAATATAATTTACAGCACTATAAAATCTTTACAACTGAAGCACAGTGAAAGCTTAATATCCAAGACCTTCTGTAATATGACGATGTCATCTTGTTAAACTTTATTTATGGGAGCACTAGGGCTGACAAGAACCTTCTTTGTGTCACTTCCCTACTGCTCATCAATATCACCTTTCTCACTTTGTGGTGTTCAGAGGAGGAGGTCTTCCTTTCAAAAACGTTAGTTCACATAGATAACACACTGTTTCCTCAATACTAATGTTTTAGTTATGGCCTTACATGACTTGCCCGAGATCATGATCTCGTCTTTCCGAGTATGAGTTTACAATGCTCTATCCAAGACAGTGCGCAATTCCAAGCATTGAAGAGCTAAGACAAATTCTGAAGCACCATTACCAGAACCTTCTGTAGTTTCTTTTCAAAACAAAACCAAAACAAAACAAAACCTTACAATTCTTGGATCTAAATTCTCCTCCAGTTGTGCTTTTAGGATTTCAAAATAGAACGTGCACCAGAAAGGCCTTATTTTGTTACAAACCTTTAGATGCCAGGAGACTGGCATCACAAATTCTTGTCATTTCTACTATTTGTGAGAGCGAAAATCCCGGAAGTGAGTCTCCTTGTGAGATTTCTATCATCTGGAGCAAAATGGATGTAAACTTGTGCCTCCCACAATTAACTCCAGTTTGGCCTGAGAAACAAATGATCATCTCTGTTTTTACCTTAACATAGCACTGGGCTGAAAAACACCCTACTTGAACTTTCTCTATGCTGCAAAGCAAACAGAAAACATTTCATAAAATCCCACAATTTTAATTTTTTTTTTTTTTTTTGCCAAAGCAGGACCTCAACTGACAGCTTGGGAAAATATCACAGTTGTTCTTTATCATCCCTGTCTACCCCTCTACTACCCACCAAGATTTATATAAAATATTCCATCTGCTCAGATGTTCAGCCTTGGTTTTGGTGGTCAGGATGCCACCTCAGCTGGGAACATCCTATCAGTGGAAGAGGCTGATTTCCTGAACACCACTCCCTTCCAGGACACCTGTCATCCTCTCCTGCAAATTCACTGTACCACAGAGATTTCCTCATTCCATTTTCTCGGAATAAATTCTAATTAATAACTTCTAATTTCATAATCTCAGGATTGAAAATATTAAAAATTAATCCCAGCGTGGTATTGATATCAAATATCAGTAAAATATCAGTTGAGGAAAGATTATGTTTGGAATAAAAATGATACAAGTGGGTATGTAGGCACATTTTAACCCTCATGATATGGCTTCTTCATACTTTTCTGGCACGGAAAGGGAGCCTTAAAATAGAAATAAATTACAACATCTTTACTGTTTGGTTAAAGTAGCCTTAGAACAAACAAGACACAGGCCTGCACATCTTAAAGGCATGGCAGCTAAGCCTGAGAACACATCTCACCTAATAAGATACCAAATTCCTCAGGTTGCTCCTGGTCGAGAACATTTTTCTACCAAGGAATTCAATATTACACTCACGGTATTGAATGTACATTATCCAATACATTACACAAAGCACCTACAGATTTTCAACATCTTTGGTCACACTGTAGAGTGCCTAAATCAATTAGCAGTGTCCTACAAATAAAAAGGGCTCCTTGAAGAGCAGGGCTTTACTAACCATGAGCATGGGTAGTGAATTCTGTGTTATATTATCCAGGACTCTGTAGAATTAAACAAAGACAAAAATGTGTAATTATTACAGTAGCTACATGTACACAGAGCTCTGCTCCGTATCAGTGGAAACCTGCACTGTTACATTTACTACTGCTGTCCAAAGCTTCTCTCTTTGAGATTCTTTACAAACATGACAGACCTCTAAAATTAAAAAAATTTCATCTCGTCCTGATACAGCAGTGAGATCTGGAATCAACCAGCATCATAGAAACACTTCAGCTCTCCTGGCACTTCTTCAACAAAGGACATGTTTGTACTATTGATTGTACTGCTGAAAATAATTTTGCTGTGTTGACAGGTATCACTCAGCACAGATTGTGATGAAAAGCTGAAAATTAGAAAGTTAAATGAACACCTGCAACAATTTTCCTGCCAATTTTACAACAAAATAAATATTGAATTATTCTGATAAGTGGGTGAAATTCATCCCTGGTATCATGGCCCTTTGAGGTTAACAGAGCTACGACCAGAATGAATTTGGCTCCTATGTCTCTTTCACTGTGCAAATGCTTCACTGAACTTTTCAAACCCCCTGTGCCAACATTCATCTTCATTTAGGACCCATCTTTCCCTCTTTACCAAGCTTTTGCAGCAAAGCCGTAATTTTCCTATCAACTTGCAGTCAGTTATGTAGACAGTTTGACATGAACGTTGTACGTACAGAAAAGTAATTTGTGAAACAGCTTTTACAATTGTTGGACTTAACAGTCATTTCCAGCACACATAGTTTTCTTTGACATGTACAATTCCACAGCTATCTTTCTACGAAGAATATGCATCACTTCATACCACAGCTTGAACAGTAAACAGAGATATTATGGAAAAGATACTATTATTCAGCTTTGTTTTCATCCTGTCCTTTTTTCTATCTCTTTTATTCTATTGGTGGCAAAAGCTGAGGGACACACTATTTTTCCCTTGCAAAGGAAGTAAAAATTTTATTCTTCCAATCTAGAAGTGCTTATGTTACAAGAAATTCCTTTAAGTCCCAGGAAATCCGTGGAGGATTCCGGCCTCATGATTGGATTTTCCACAATGTATGTTCAGGTTCTGATTCTACAACAGCAGCGTGTGGATGTGATGAAACACATTTTCCATAAATCTGTCATGGAGAGCGATGCTCCCTTTGGATTTCCTTATTCCCACTACAGCCTGCTCACACTTACGGGCATCCAGCTACATCACTTAATGAGGAAGGTTACAGGAGGCTCCCAGGAAACAAAAAACCAGATAAAATACTACCATATGCATGATTTCAAGGACCACTGAGCCTTGTTTTCTGCACATCTGCCCTTGCAAACCTCAAAACAATGCCAAAGTCTCCGAATTGAAGTTTCAAGAAAGACCACTTTACCAGATTTCGGCATCCGGGTTGTGTTCTGCAGGTACTCCCCACTCTTATACAGATTCAAAACTCTCTCCAGCTGAGCAGCTGTCTCATCTATTCCCCAGTGAAGTTCTCCTTTAAAAGTAGAGGAAAAGAGTGACTCAGATGAGGAGCATCCTGCACAGGACAAAAGGAGGTTTCATTTGAATGAAGCCCTAAGCATGAGAGCCCCGTGGTGCCCTGCTCCATGGCCAGGTTGCGATGCGGGCAGGAAATCCCCGAGCTTCTGCAGACTGGGTTTCACACCTGACATGACCTAGGCATTCCAGAGGCTGGCTTGTCCGGCTGGCAGCCCCAGGCCTGCAGAAAACACTGAGGAGAACTCCCAACAAGGGATCAAGGTCGGCTAATACAGGGAACTCCAAAGCGTTGCTTGTTCATTACTTAGAGCCCAGCATCATTCCTTTCCCCCTCAGAGGCACACTGGAGCAAGGCACTGGAAAACCTTCAAATCAGTGTTTCAGGCAACTACTCTTGTCCCAAAGGCACTACCTTGGCAATCAGTAAAGATCTACAGTAATGCCATTTGTGCCTCTGGCTTCTAAGGTATAAAACACCACTGGTATTATTGACAATGCGAAAGTATCCTGGGTTTTATCATTAAAATTTCCCTTTTCAGGGACAGCAATTCTTCCAAATCCCACAAGGAATTGCATTCTGATGCAGTTCACCTCAGTGCTGAGGTGTCAGGATGAAACAAATACCTCTGTGAAGTCTAGATAAAATCAAAAAATGTGATTTCTCTGGTGTATGGGCCCATTCTTGCCTTCTTGGTATGGGATCAATTTTATCCTGGACAGAAAAACAATCTGGTTCTATTGCAGTGAGCACAAAAGCACCACCCTCCCCTCCCAAACATGACAGTTACACCAAAAAAGCAAATACTTTGCATTATCATGTTTATTGTGATTACCTGTTGCATTGACTATCTTATCCAGTAAAGGTCTCAGTGAGGATGGAGCACTGTGTGGAAGAAGATAGGTAAAAAAAAACCTGCAATAGAAAAGTAACCAATATTGAAATTTCTTTTTTTACAAGAGTTTGCAAGTGTCTGGTGACTCTTAAACATTATAAGAAATAAAATTCCTATTGCCTATATGCCACTGACCTATTCAGGAAATATAATGGTATTCTATACTCAAACAAGTACATAGCTGAGACTATTCACACAGCTGCCTGGCATACCTAGACCACACTGCTATATACAAGGCTGCCTTGTACCTACATGTAAATGTTCCATTAATACAGCAATTTGCTGTGAAGCCCCATGGATTGTGACTATTTGCAAAGCTGTCTGTACTTTAACAAACTAAAAGGATGCCATCCACTCCACAAGTCTTGGGTTTGTTTTTTTTCAAACCTTGGAAGTGCTTAAATTAAACTCCTGTTCATTTCTAATAAAAGAAATTACTGTTTTCTTTACTGCAGTTTTCTTAGACTTTCAAATTAATTGCCAGGAGAAAGCCGCCTTCTATTGTTTTAATGCTGCTGTAAGACAGAATGTCCTCTCTGTTCCTCTCATTTATCTGTATTCAAGATGCATTCATGCAGGTATTCAATGACGGATGTAGAATCACAGAACCACAGAAAGGGAGAGGTTGGAAAGCACCACTGGAAGTCAGCTAGTCCAGCCTCCCTGCTCAAGCAGGGACCCCTAGAACACATTACTTAGGATTGTGTCTGCATGGCTTTTGAATATCTACAGAGAAGGAGATTCTACAACTCTATTTTAATAGTTTTAATTGCAAAAGTAAAAAACAATATGCCATTACCGTCACTCGAAGTACATTTAATTTTCATATTCTTTAAAGTTCTGTCACTCTGCCAATTCTACTACCTATTGCAACAAACTCATGTCACAGAAACCTAAGATGGGGTGGACAGTTCAGGATCTGACTATTGGACATAAACATTAGCTAATTAAAAGAACAGGAACACAATTGGGAAATTGCTCTGCTTCACATCTAACTTGCAAAGTAAACGATTTTTCATATACAGAGACTACACTGTCAAATGGAAAAACCCAGGGACTCATGCTCAGGAGGGAGACCAGCAGATGCTTTACATAAGCACAAATTTAAAAATTCAGTTACTGACACCAAAAATTGATCATAGATGCAGGTATTATTGAGCTGACACTCTACTTACACAATGAATACTTCTTTAAGAATGGAACTCCCTTTTCAACCCTAACAAAAACAGTGTTTATGATTTTCCCAATTGGGATAATCCACTGGTAGGTTTTCTCAAGGATTAGTATGAAACAGACAATGCAAATAACACAGAGAAATCTGAAGAGCAGCATAACTTTGTAACAAATAATTTGTCTGGTAAATTTTGCCTCACCGTTTTTGCTTAGAGATTATCCCTAAAGCAGAGTCCGACTTATTGTGATTCGGTTTTTTTGCAAAAAATCAATAGCTGTCACTAAGTTTTCCCAATGCTGGCTGGAAGCAAGTCACGGAGGTTATTGTTTTTCCGTGGCTACAGGGCTAAAGAAACATACAACAGTTCTACTGCAAACACCCACATGTGAAATCCTGACATGTACAGACACTGGAGTCTGCACAACTTAATAGCAGGAACATTTGTTATTCATCGATTCCAGGGCCAGTGGCATCCCCTGTGATCTGCATAACACGGACTGTCAGATCCCTTTACATTTGTTCCTACAAATTCTTTCCTTTTGAGAACTATCTGATCCTAATTTAAGAATTCTCAATGATGGAGAATTTGTCTCAGCCATTGGTTTATAGTTCAAAATATTAATTATATTTACTTTCAAAACTGTCCAGTGCTTTGAAAACTGTTCTCCCAAACATTTGGAGGAAAAGACAGAAGAGACACATTTGTGACAGGAGGTAACCATCTGAAAGTCAAGATGGTCCAGCTCTTGTAGAAGTTTCTCCCAAATGTTTTCTCTCCTTTAATTATTTACCTCATAAAAAACCCAGCTAGATAGACTTAAGTATGCTTTCAAGGCTAGGGCATGCTATTACAAGGGGTTTCTGCATTGTTTGACATATTGCTGCTTTTGACTTCTACCTAACAGCACCACAGGGCAGCCTCTAAGCCTACAGCAAGAGTGCACCTATGAAAATAAGAAATTAGGCAGCCTAATGAAGTGAGGAGTTCACCATCCAAGACAAGTGTATAGGGTTTGTTGTAACGCCTTAGCACAAGTGGTCACACCCTGCCACACCATGAATCCACTGCTCAACAAAACACCACCGTCCCTATGGAATTAAGGCAAAGCAGCGGCTGAGAACACTGGGGCACTGTGCCTGGGACACACACTTGAGGGCAGCTCAAAGGCAATGCTAAAAACTGGATTAGAAAAAGACCACTTCCCTCAGCGTGACCAGCAACCTGCCACAAGCCCACCACACCACAGACATGTCCCCACTCACGACCAAGACAGATGGGCGCCTGTTAAGGGTTTGCTGGCCAGAAACAGTAAAAGAGCCTCAACCAAAAGCCAGCAAGCTAAGCAAGATCTTTTAAGCCAAGCAAATGGAAATGGAAAATCTTGCAGGACACACTAAATACTGCGCTGCACAACTGCAGATGGCTGTCATGTGGCGTGGCCCATTTCAGTGTGGTCAGCTAATGCAACACACATGCTGGTGAGCGCCCTGCAACCAAAGCAGAAGGTTCTCTTTGGAGCAGCCTCTCCTCACTGTGGTCTGGAAGGCAGTGAATGGCACGGTACTTGAAAGGGAAGCCTAAGACATGAGCACACCATTATGGCACTGCTCTGAGATCCGCATCCTCCTATTTGGATCAGCCAAGGTGGCCACCTGTCCCAGCTGCGCCCGTCAGACAGAGCGGCAATGGCAGGACAAGCACGGCGCTGAGCATCTGCTAGTGGCTCCCTGGAAAGCGGTGATGTGGCTCCCCCAGCATCCCACACAGCCCCCTGGGGGCAGTGATGGCTGATGGGTGAGAGCCAAGACCATGAACACAAAGCCATCACCCAGAAGGGGCCAGCTGTAAGTCTGGAGACACTTTTAGAATCACATTTGGAAGACTGCTGCAACAGCTGAACAATTCCTTCAGCATGGCCAACTGGTCCAGCATCCCCATCACCCACGTGTCCCCCACTGTGAAAACAGCACTGGGAGTGAGCCCCCCAGCACCTGCTCACACAGACCTGGGGCTGGGAGGGGAGGGTGAAAAGACCACCCCTTGCTTTAAAAGGTTTGGGCTTAGACCCCAGACTGCCAGCAGCTGAGGGTGGTCCTGACAGCTCCAGGAACGCATTGGGGCTGTTACCACACTACCATGGCAGGCGCCAGCAAGGTAGGGGACACTGAGGGCAGGATGCAAACTGAGCTCTAACTCTGCCTCTGAAGTCAGCCCTTTGCTCAGCTTGTGATGCAAAACATGTGATGACCCCTCTTAACTCTCACCAAGGAGCTGCTGGAATCATCTCACCAGAGTTATGGGCCCCCAGCTCCACAAGTGCTTCTGCTTCCCTCCTATGAAAATCTCTACTTGTGTGAAGAATTCAGTCGGTTTTAACCAAGGCAGAATTAGACTGAGTGGTGAATCACACTCAGAGCATGCAAAACATTTCAGAAGTTATAAATGCCATGTATTTTCACAAGTGAAACAATTATTCACGGCTTTGCTTACTCCTTGGTGCTGGTTCTGAGACAGTATGTGCTCATTGATGTGAGTAACTATCCAGGATGCTGGAGCTTTAAGCCCACTCTTAATTCTCTACTATTTTATCTGATCACGGACCTGTAGGCATTGTAGAGATTCCTCTTTTCGTTCATGCTCTGACACCGTCCCTCAACCGAGCAGGGCAAGGTGAAGTTTCTCGCAGGGAATTCCATGAAGCAGTCGCTGTTACTGGTGCAAGAGCTCTCCTCAATGCTGGCATCATCCAGATCTGTCACCTTCAGCTCCCCATCCACGATCACAAACTGCCGGGGGCGAAAATCCAGTAATGTCACTGAGCCAAGAGGAGAGTGAGCCAAATAATGCAGAAGCCGAACTAAGCTGAGACAGATCTGAAACACAAAAATGGGTACCTCCCATTATTTTCTCAGTGCAATGTATACAACAAAACCACTTTAGCTGAAGATACATTCATACATTTATGACTTAATATAAGCATTATAACTTACCCTTGAAGCTGAGTGTTGCAACCAAGGTATTTTTCACAGGATTAACATAGCTGTTTGTAAAACCCTGAGAGACTTGAAACAGAAATAAGCTTCTTTACAAGTGTTTTCCCACACTATTCTTGAAGCAGGGCTCATTGTTGCTATTCTTACTTTTAACAGAAATAAAAGCATTAACTTTTAATAACACATTACGCACAGGCATTGACCACACAGTCTGATCCTGCTCTTTTACAAACTCCAGGTCTGGAAATTTTGGCTGGACTGCCCTGCACCCGTGCCTGGAGCTCCAACTGCAGACAGTGTCTGTATTGCCTCTGTACTGATCCTGCCTCTTGACTGTTTTTATAAAATTTTTCCACTATTTCCTCTGATGTTTTCCTTTTTCCAGGGGAGAAGGAAGCAAATTCCCAGGAAGAGGAGCTCCACAGCTCCACTGTACCTCTTCACCATGCCTCAGGGTAAATGCATACATCTGTCTGCCTCAGTGGGTCTGCCTTGGAGGACCCTCATACACCACTTTGAGGCTGAGGTGGGAGCTCTGTGCTGATGTTTCACTTTTCCACTGCAGGTCAGAAATTTGACTAACTCTTACTAGAGAGCAACCCTGATGAACATTGAATTCAGCCCCCTTACCAAAGTCCTCTTTTTAATTCATGCATTCCTTTAGGGTCCACTATGCAAGCTATTAATCCAAATGAAGCAGTAATATGAACACAGTTAAATACTGGAATTTTTATTTTAGGTATTAAATAAATAACAGGTCTTGTTCAGTTTAGCAGGCTTTTTACTGTTTATATACAATCTTTCATTTCTATTAAAATACAACGTTAAGGACATGTGCATTGATGTAGTCAAATCCAAATTCAATCTTGGGGCACAAACAATACCTCAATGCATCCTCGATAAGAAAGTTGAGCACATCTGAAGTTATCCCTCCCAGACCCTTCACTTGTGGGACATTAGAACCATCTCATGCTTCTACATAATCCTTCTCCTGGCTGAGCAGACAAGAACATTCTTTTCCTACTTACAGGATACCACAGATGTTTGTAGGTGTAGATAGGCCTGGTTACGGGATGCTAAACTTGACCACCTCTGTGGACCTTTTGGAAGGACACAGAACTCAGGCATGTGCCATCCTGCAGTATCCACTGTATAGAAAAAGCACATCCAGCCCAAGCTAACCTACAATAAATGTGTCTTTAAAGCCAACAAACCCAGAATTTAGCTTGAACAAAACCAGAGGGTGTCATGCAAAATAACTGCCTTTTCCCAAATGCCAAAAAGCCCCTGCTCCTGCACCAGCAACCTCTGTGACCAACCCCAAAAGGCTCTGCTGTGCAACCTGCCACAGGCTGGGACTGCAAATGCCCCCTTACAACAAGCTTTAAACACACAGATGACAGCTTTGCTCTTCACAGAGGTGTCACACACCTCTGGCTTACTCAGTTTACTGCTGAGCTCCTCCACACAAGGAAATTACGATTTGTAGGAATTACATCATGGATTTATGCAATCACTTTTAGGACTGAACCACAAACAAGTCTCACATATCAAGAAGACACAGTTTTATTTTCTTCCTTTCTGTATTAGTTGCATCCTAGACAAACTAATGAGTATGACATTATTTAAGACTTCTTTATAGTGGTCACAGGAATGTTTCACCTGTAATTCTACCTCTCTCAATCAGCTCAGCATCTTCATCTAATTCTCCTTTATCTCCCTTTGCAACTGCTTACTCAGAAATATCCTGAAGGAAGGAACACTGGAAGGAAACTTCTCTGTTGATTACCCATAACCTAACATATCTCTTGGTCATTTATTTTAAACATAATTCCTGTCACAGTCCATTATTTGCATTCCCTGCATGAGGTGAGCTAAAGGCAGGTGGTCCTGTGTTTTGGGAACCCTGGTGAGTACCTCTACAGCTTATCAAGACCGTACTTCTTTCAGGAAAAGGGAGCTGAAGCTTAGTGCAGGGAACAGACTTGCTCCAGCTGTATGAGTAAAATAAACCCTGCCAGGGAACATTCCTGGGCACAGAAACTTAATCCCACAGGCACACTGGCTAGCATGGTCTCTGGCTGGTCTGACCAGGACTGAGGCTGTTCTCCTGCACTGTCCCAGACATGATCCTGAAGGAAGCGTGGCCTGGGGACCGTATCCAAGAGGCATCCTGCCTGTGGCCCTCAGAGAGTACAAGAATGCAACAGCACAGATGTGGGCTGCACCTTGCTCTTTCTACTCAGACATCACTCAGGAGCACTTTTCATTTTCTGGCACAGATGTAGCCAAGCAATCCAAAGTGTTTCAGATGGAGACCGCTGCTGCCTTTCAGCGTCCTAGGGAGTTAACCTCAGACAGCGACACCTCCCCATACACACCAAGCAAGACAGCGCTGTCTTGATCAAAGCATTGCTGCAGCCTGGCTTCATTTTGGACAAATTAAGTGTGACCTTCGTGCTCCTGGTAAATTGCCAGTGCAGTGGACAAACCGAGTTTGAGATTTGTGTACATTTATTTCACTCTTTCCCCAGGAAAAAAAGAACAGAGCAGGAAGCAGTAGATAACAATTATAAAACAAACCTATGATAAGGATCAGGAGAGAAATGTAACATCCTTCTATTGTTAAAATCCCAGTTGCAGAGCACAATGCCAAAAATCCTGGGCCTCAAGCTTTAACAAGTAAGAAATGTTTCAAGATATAATGTAAAAACCATATAACTGGTTACAATTAGATAACATCAACAGACAAAATAAACACAGTGTCTTAAACACTGCTGAAGGGGAGTGCTAAATACTGCTCCTAAACCAAGATGCAATCATATGCAAAACAAACATTTAATAAATGTGAATTGTGCTGAACAGTACACAACCCCTGCCTCATAATACTACTTTTTAATTTCTCGCTCTCCGAAAAATCCTTATAAAACAGTTGTCGCTTACCCGAAATCTGTCTTCCCAGGAAGTCTGTAAAAGCTGAATCATCTCTAAAGGCGAACCCAGTTCAGTGATGGTCGTCAGTGTGTCTGGGATGTCGTTGCTGTCTTGGTAGCAATAGCCATAGAGCTGAAAACAATCACAACCAGGCAACATCAGCGTAATGTACTTCGGCATGTGGACTCCCAAAGGAGACTGTGAACAGGTTTTCTGGCAGTAATTATGACCCTGCAGGGAATCCACTCTGGAACAGCCTGGTCCTGAAGGACTACGACCAGTGGAAGCAATGCCCGCTGGAAGAGTTCATGGAGAACTGTAGCTCATGGGAAGGACTCAGCACTAGAGAAGTTCATGGAGGGCTGTCTCCCATGGGAGGGACCCCACGCTGGAGCAGGGGAAGACTATCAGGAGGCTAGCAGAGACACAGAAACAACATATGATGAACTGACCATAACCTTCATTCCCATTCCCCTGCACTGCTCAGGAAAGGCAGCAGGGAAATGGGGTGTGAAGTGATGCCCAGGAAGTACGGAGCAGTGGGGGAAAGGTGTTTTTAAGATTCGGATTTATCTTTCATTACCCTACTATGATTTGATAAACTGAATTAATTCTTCCCCAAGTCCAAGTCGAGTGCTTTGCCCATGCCAGTAACTGCTGAGTGATCTCTCCTGCTCCTTAACTCAACCCATGAGGTTTTTTTGATATTTTCTCTCTCCTCTCCAGCTGAGGAGGGGAGTGAGAGAGCGGCTTTGGTGGGTACCTTGCATCCAGACAGGGTCAACCCATGACAAATGTATAAGACAAAAAATAACAATAACAATAATAATAAAAATAATAATTTCAAATGTCTATGAATGCAGAAACAGGAAACTATCTGAAGAAAGGTTAACCATAGGCCCCATTTAGCCTATGCAATACCTGACTAAATAACACTGATTTCATGCTTAAAAAAAATTGTAAAATAGTTTTGACATTTTCTATAGGACTTCTGTGTGTGCCTTGGGTGACAATGCATATTTCAATGACAAAGTACCTTGAAAAGCAGTTGAAAAGCCAACACTTATCTTTTTCCAGACAGAAATTGCCTCTCACTATATCTGATGAAATTCTGTGTACAGTATCATTAAAGCAGGCCAAATATTCCAAAATACTATTTGCCAGTAGCTTCTACAATTTAAAAGTATTTAAATGGCAATTTCAGCCATACTCCAGCTTCTTCTTTTATTTGCTTTCCAAGGATATATGAATGATCTCCACTTGCACAAATAATTTAACAAGAAAAATATTTAAAGACTGTGGAGGAGAGATTGTCTTGCTTTATATGGAGTGGGACAATGTCTGACAGGCTGGAGGACAAGCTTTTACGAACTCCCTGCCAAGCCCTGGCAGAGAGGATGTTAAATGAGCCTGATAAGGATCTGATCGCAACTTTCCAGCCAGAACAGCATGCACATGAAATAAAACTAAATATAATCTCTGCCCTCAGTCAAATAAAGCATACAGTAAAAGGGTCGGTGTGAAAATGCAGCATAAAAAAAATGCCCTGTGGCTACTCCTCTACTGCCTTGCCCTGAGCAATTTGATTTTTCAACCCTCTTTTAGTTTTAAAAAGCTCAGGGAAGATGACGGGGGTTCCTCTGCGCTGAGGGCACTTGGATATGGCCCTGCAGAGGAAGCCAGGCTCAGGCAGACCAGAACAGGGATCGATCCCAAATCATGAGGAAAACAGAGTGCCACGATCGGAGGGAGCGGGCTGAGGCTGGAGCAGATTCCAGCATCTAGCACATTCTTACAGCTTGTGACCTCCCCAGGCAGAAAGCAAAGACCAGGCTAAAGTCAGCAAATATGGGATTTGTTATGAACCATGCTGCTAGTTTTGACTGTAGCTGTCTATGTTTAAAGGAAAAAAGGGTGCCAAAAAATGTAAAAGAAGTAAACAATTTTTCTTTTTGGTGTAAAAATGGCACTGGATTTCAAAACAGCTGCTTAAACACGGACCTTAACCTAAACAAAAAAAAAAAAAGAGTTAGAAGATTTTATTTTAAAACATGCCAAAAAGAGAATTTGTGATAGATGTCGATATGAACGTTTGAAGTAGGAAAACTTTGTCTTGACTGCCATAACCATGACAAAGAAATCAACAGCAATAATTTCTTAATCTAGAGCCATTCAGACCTGACTTGGGTTTGTTCCTTATCATCTCTGACACCATTTTTGTGCAGTTTATCGCCAGGAGCTAAATCTTCATCTGCTACCAGCTATCTCAGAGGATCACATCAGCACCACTGTTTAAGCCATCTACGCTAACCAAAAGTTAAACCAAATGAAAGTATTTAATACAATATGTGTTATTTTCTCGGGGAAGGCTGGATTCTGCAGTCCTGACTAGCTACTTCACACCTCTCGTGTGTGTGGGCACATTACAGAGACAGGATGATGCTCAGTAGATTTGAAAACCCTCACTTCTGAGTGTCAAAATCTAGCCTCCATTTCTGTATCATCTGCAGAACTCAGCTCTTGTCTTTAGCACAGTACTTCTATCCACTGGGGGAAAAGCCATGAGGGAATTTAGCAAGCAATCCAGAGTGGGAAATGACAGTATTGCAGTAACTGTTGGTTCTCAGTAACACTGGATACAAAGAAAGGTATCAGCCTCCATCAGACACTGTCAACATTTGTGAAAACAACTCCAGGAATGGAAACACAGAAAACAAACAACATTTATCCATTCCTTTTGATTATACAAACATAATAGATACATATAGTTACACAAAAAATATTGAAAAATTAGTCTATTTATGTGCATATGAACACATGAACAGAAATTAATTACAGTACCTATTTGTCTCTATTGTATCTCGATCCACAAATGTCAATAGTTATAATAATGAGTTAGGTTTGCTCTCAGAGAGCTGGAACACTGTTTGTAATTCTTTCATTTTAGTGTCCAGTTTGTACCTTGGCAAAAGTCTTCAGTGCCCAAGTATCTGACTATATCTATAATCTAACCTGAGCTCTGTATTGATTTTACTTACGAGCACCCTCTCCAGATACAGTGTTACTACATCATTAGATAGAGTCATAAAAGCACAGAAGTCTGAGATACAAAAGATTTATTGGACCATATTTGTACTTTTCTAAATGAACTCCTGAAACTAAATGCAAAAAGGCACATGTAATTAGCCGTACTTGTATGTGCAATTACCATGATTACAAACTGGGCAAGTCCCAACAGCCAGTTAAGCATCTGAAATGGTTACCTTCATCCCCTCCTGATGAACCACCACCCAGCACACAGATTTTACAAAGTACAGAATATATATAGACACCAAAAATTCCCAGACAGCAATACTGAGGCCTTTCCTTTAAAAAGCTGACTTATACAACACAAGAAACAAACACAAGGGTACTACCCAAAACACTTTTTTTTTTTTTTTTCAAACTTCCTTTTGTTTTTGTCCAATCCATTTTAAGGTCAGAAATGAGACAGAATGGTTTGTATTCCCAGACAGTGAAGTAAGAAACAGATAGCTGGTGCATAAAATAACAAGAAAAATAACCACACGGGGAAACTGAATATAGCTGGAAGCAAAAGATGAGCCAAAATATCTCCTCTATCTGAAATTCTATTAGGTTGGACATCATTCTCAGTGTCACAAAGCTATACTTCAGACATATTGAAGAGTGATGGTTTTCATACGCTTTTTCAGTATGGTTCCAATTAAATGAATGGGAAGAAATACAATCCCACATCTTTTTGCTATCTCGAGTCACTGCATTTAAATGCCACCCCAATATATTTTTGTGTAGAATCTAATAGCAAACAGTCACGATACTGGATGCCTTTCTGTCTGTTTAGAAAAATGTATGCCAGATATGAAATGTTGACCTGTTCTCACATCATGTGCCATAATTCATTTCTTTCAAGTAGCCCCGTTTTCCAAATTATTTCCTCACCGTTTGGATTCTCTTGGTCATAAAGGCTCAGTCCTGCATTAGTCTTCCTGCACCCAAAATTCCCACTGACTCCCAACAGTTTCTAGGCATACTGGGCATACAGGGTCAGCCCCTGTGAAAGTTATATTGCATTGTAGGAGCCCGTGTCCCTACAGCCAGCCAGTTCACCTCTCTTTACAATTCCTTTTTACTACAAATTATGGGGACAGAGGTGCCCCTTTCAGAGGAGCTGGGGCAGCAGGGGAGGGCAAAAGCAGAGGTCAGCCTCTACACAAAAGCCAACAAGCTTACTGAATAAAAACACAAAATAAAGAAGCTTATTAAGCTGTCATCAGCAGGGTAAGTCTGTGCGAATGATGAGCCCTCCTGCATCGGTGTAGACACCCTGGCTGGACTTTCACAAAAACAAATGTCAAACCAGAACTGTTGCCAAAGCATTACATTTCCTTTATGGAGGTTGCTCAGTCCTACAAACAGTAGGACCCACCTTTTCCAGATGAGTCTCCAGCCACTTTCCCCAGCTGGGGCTCAGCTCAACTCTGCTGCTGTGGCAGGATTACTGGAGGGCAAAATGCCCCTGTACAGATCATACAATTTCCCTAAAAATTACAACACCTAGTGAATATTCTTCATT
Organism: Dasyornis broadbenti; assembly: GCA_013397935.1. Taxonomy (NCBI): domain Eukaryota; kingdom Metazoa; phylum Chordata; class Aves; order Passeriformes; family Dasyornithidae; genus Dasyornis; species Dasyornis broadbenti. The sequence goes on from VZRN01003941.1 coordinate 2,402,018, forward strand.
CTCTACAACACCAAAAACTGGAAATTTCTCCCTTTTTTCTTCAATGAACATGAGATTTCTATGAGCCAGGAACATGAACTTCAAGTACATTGTTACCAGCTGTAATGTAAGTGACAGGCTCAACTGCATTACACCAGAAGTAATTTTCAGAAACCTAACTCTCTTCTCTTTTAATTTGGACTACTATTCTTTTTTAATTTTGACTACAGTAGGACCCAACTGCTGCCCACAATAGAAAAGTGCAATTAAATACAATCTCACATGTATGAAGAGTGACAGTAGTCAACACTTGACACCGCCTTTCTTTTCAAAAATTCACAGAGTTACTTAATCAAAACTGGTTGTATCGAGATTGTATTTTGTAGTGCTTTAGTGCCTGGGGGAAATTAAAAGCTCTTACTGGCCTTTTGATGAGCCATTTGCTTGAGCTGCTACATTTCAAAACCAGAGCAGAGTATTTTAGAAGCTCTTGCTACTTTATTGCTAAGTTAATGTAATATTTCTAGGCAAGCAGTCCTTGGATTCACCTTTCATCCTTGAAGCACTCAGTCAGTCCTTCCCTGCAAGAGCAGAAATCCCCAGCACAACCTGATACAGTTATGATTTACCAATACATGATTTGAGACATTTGTGTCACTCTAAGATTTGTTAATCATTTCGTGTTTTAAAAATTTCCCCTCATCGCTGAGAGTACATACATAAATAAATATACATACATATACATACAAGCACATATAAACACATATGTTTGTGTATATACGACATATATGTATATGCCTGGTTTTATATCTAATGTATACACAAGATATTTGCATCTATATTTTAAAATGGTTTTTATATAATTTAATATATATATTAAAATATTTTTATATACTGCAAATCAGCCCAAAAGCATATGCAAATCTGTAATATGCAGGGAACCTGGAGAACACAGGGAACTCAATACCTTAACTTGCAAAAGATCGATCCAATGCCAACTTTCCTATATATTAAATATTGAATATATTGAGAGGGCACGTGAGATGTAACTTGATTTTCTCCCATTAAAATCTAGCAATCAAACCCTGCAAAGTGCTGAGTTTCACTCGAAAAAGACTTATACAGAGCATCCCCAGCACCATGCAGAACCTTTTGAGAGTGGGACCCAAACTGTGTGCTGGCAGCTATGCGACAGGATTTTGTCTGCTGCTGGATACTGGAACCAAGGGCAAGCAGTGGGTAATTCAAATATTAAACTCTAAATTCACAGTTCTGCCTAGGCTTTATTTATAAATGTATTATTATGATTAGCACTAAACTCCATAAGAACTAAAAGGTACAAGAATCTCATTCCTGGCACCATTGCTAAACATTTTCATTAATAAAAAAATTGGAACATAGTACTCAGAAACAGACACTATGTGTATCCATCCATATCTGTCGGTATATCCATAAAGGTCCACAGGTATCTCCATCTATTTCAGATGTATATATGTGTATACATATCCATGCATACCTGCTGCTCTGACACGTCTTATGTAGGCTATAATCTTATGATTTAGTAATGTTATCTCCCTTTTACTCTCCCTGCTTTCCTTATACTCTGAAGTGGAAAATTCTTCTACTAAAAACATTTACAGCACTTTGAATTTGCATTGCACTGCACAAGCTCAAGGCCTAACCCTGCAAATATTTAGTCACACAAGCAGCCTACTCTTGTAAAGCCTTCCAGTGAAGACAAATAGATCACTCATACAACCATGATTTCAATGGAAACAGGCTGATATCACTGGAGGCATAGTTCATTATCTTGTAAATAGCCAGATCAGAAGCGTCCCTGACCTCCATCCTCAGCCGGGTATTCAGTTCCACTGCATCACAAGCTTAACCCTTTGTCATGACATGATTTTGCATTACAAAACTGTCAAATAACCTCTGTACAGCACATGTTCAGAAAAGCTTGTCTTGGATTCATTATAATAAATCCATCTGTTTAATTCCTCTTTCTTAGGTAGGAGTCATATCATTTTGAACTTTAACATGGCAAGCTTTAAAATAAGCTTGGAGTCTATCTATAGCTACACAGTCCAAGAAAAAGGCAAGTCTTTCCAAACAAAGTTGTTCCAAATTTGGCCTAAAACAATATAAAATACCCATGTTTGGTGTCTATTACCTAAACTAAGCAGTTCAGCTGAGTGTGATGAAAAATAACAACTCCTTTAAAATTAGTCTAGAGTCAATATTAGTATTAGCACACTGCCTGTGAGAACTAGTTCTTGTCAAGTATTTCATGGCCATCACTCAAATGAAAAATGGCAACAGAAGTTAGATGCCATGAGGCATCTACCTGAACCACCACATGACTGTGTTGATGTAAAAATCCCTAAAAAACATATTTTAAAAAGCCCAGCTTGTATACTTGACACAGACAACTTCACAAACCTGGGCTGCGACACTTCCAAGCACGGCCCGAGCTGATGCCTGAATCCACCAGTGCTGTGTCCATGCAGAGAGCAGAAAGGCAGAGGAGCAGAGCTATGCCAGCCCTGGTGGATCCTTCCAGGGGTCACCTCCTCCCCCCTGGCCAACCACCACATCCCTGCCTGCCCTTCCCAAATACGGCTGCAACTAGAAGACAGAGCATGTGCAAAAGGGCCACAAGGAGCCGATTCAAGGATAGGATTTGATGGGATATTCCAGTTGGTCGGTTGGAAGGGACATGAAATGATCATCTAGTCCAACTTCATTTCAGGGCTGACCAAAAGTTAAAGGATGTTATTGAGGTCACTGTTAAAGTGCCTCCTTAACAGTGATGGGGGCTTGGGGCATTGACTACCTCCCAAGGAAGCCTGTTCCAGTGTTTGACCACTCTTCCTAATGTCAAGTCTCAACCTTCCCCAGTGCAGCTTTGAACAATTCCCAGGTGTCTTATCCCCATATACCAGGGAGAGGAGATTTGCCTAGCTACCCCACACTGCGGGGCAGGGGGAATGAAACGATAAGTTATAAAAATCATGTGCTTTCCCTTGCAATTCTGTCCTGGTCATAACTAATTCCAGGCCAGGACATTGATGGCCCGGAATGGCCTTGATCAATGGCATTCATTGTTCCTCCCGTGAAAAAAGGCAAGCAGCAAGGGAGAACTCGATCATACCCACAGCATCCTGTGGTGACCACTGATCTCTCCAAGCCGCTGTACAGAAGAAGCAAGGCTGGGCTATCCTCAAAGAAACTGGATGAGGTTGCAAGCCATCAACTCCCACAAAGGATGCATAAATTCAAACCAGTCTTCTGGAATGATTTATGTGGCACATAAAACTGAGAAGCAACCATAGAAATCATTCAACAAATGATTGGGATTAGTTTTATGAATGCTACTTTCAAAAGGAGGGACAACGTAGCCCTTTTAACTTATGTGATGACATGTGCTTTATGGAAAGCCATCCCTGCCAGCAGCTTTGCAAGTTGAACACGCTCTGCCATCCCAAGGAATTCAATGGCAAAAAAGTATGATTTGGTGTCTTCAGTATCACGATGTGCAGCTTGCCTTCCAGGGACAGGAATAGTTAAGAGCTGGTTTGCAAGTGTATCAGCTCTATGCTTCCAGCAGCTCTTGAGTTCTTGTTAACAGATCCTTTCTTCACTCTTAAAAGTGCAGGATAACATCTGGGCCTTTTGGGAAGCAGTCTCACAATAAAGAATCACTTTGTGTAATTCTTCTTTCCTCGCCAAACCGCATCTGTCTGCTCTCCCTGCCCTTCTCCATTCCAGCCCGAGCTCCTTGGGGCTGTGGGGACACGTGTTAGCAGCAGCAGGCTGTCGCCACAGAACCATCAGTAGGTGGCACTGCCCACTGTTTTTCTTACCCACATGAATGTCCAGCCCCAACACCTTGTGTGGACCACCACTGACCATCTCGAAGGGTGCCCAAGAGACTTAGATGCCTCATGTTCCTCAAGGTGCACCTGCAGTAATGTCAAGCAAAGGATGGACTGGGACAAAGAAGCAGCTCCATCACTGCTCACCAGGCAGCGGTGCTGGCAGCAATTTCCAGAGGGAGGAGATGGCCAGCAAGAGATGCCAAACTCTCCTGCCACTGACAAGATATGGCAAGCTCATCTGTCTGGGAGCTGAAGTTCCTCTGATCCCAACTAAACAGCCAGTATCAGCCTGGTCTTGCACCCATGTGATGGCCTCAGTCATCTTTAAAAAACCTGTCCCAAGAACAGCTCAACTGAGGTAATTAAAAAAAACATTAGAAAGCATTCCCGGTCTAAAATGACCTTCCTAAATGCAATAATCCTGTATGCGGAGTGCACGTTCACAGCCCATTCAGCCCCAGCCTTAAAGGTTAATTCTCACTAGGCACTTGGTTTTGAAAGGTTTGATCCCCAAGAGCTGAGAACCTCTGCTGCCCCATCCAAAAATTAAGAATGACAAATTCTCCATGTAGACACCCAACAGCTTCTACCAGCAGCTGCAGCACTTTTCTCAGGCCAGCAGTTCCCAAAGTTCTGATGGCCAAACTCCAGCCAGACACAGACCAAGACTTGTTGCTGGGAATCCTGCACCACTGCCACCACAAAAGGGATTCAGTGTCCATCCGCTGGCAACAGAGAAGAGGTCCCTGAGTAGCTGTTTCCACTATAGCACAATCTCCCCTTCCCCCCTGCCTTCTGTGAAAACAACAGTGGATTCCTGCAAAAAAGATGGTGAAGGTTTAGACCTCCAAGAGTCCATACATTCCCCATGCAAATGAGTTTGCACTGGAAATTAATTGTATATTGACTTTCTTCACACTTGGAAAGATTGTCTACTTCCACTTAGAATAAGCAAACTATATACAAAGCTTTATTATTTTAATTCTCACATTAAAATTAAAACTGCCCTATCCTGTTGGGTATGCATATGTATAGGGAAACCATCAGGGTCAAAAAGACTCATAATTACCACATGTAAAGAAAAGAAAATCCTGTTTAAAAATAGGTATTTAAAAATATTGTGATCGGCTAGCACATCTTAAGTCTACTTGTCAGCAGCAAGTGATGTATTATTTGCAGTCTATTTTAATCAATTAATTTTGCAGGAGACAAATATTCTCACTGTAATCGTGACCATCTTAAAAAACATCAGTTCCAAATGCAATAGAGCTAACTGAACTAATTCATACAGAAATTGCTTTGATACTTGGATGGTGACTTTTTTAGTGTGCTTGCCATCTCAGTATTTCATCTATACATTTTAACTTTACACTATAGCTAAATAAGCCAAGTGAACCGGCCTTGTCTGGGCAGCCAGCGAGCCACTGGTGCTGTCAGCAGCTAGTGTCTTCCATCAGCTTCAGACAAAGCCAACCCTTTTCCCTGAGCTTTTGTGTGCGTTTTATAAAAAGTGGTAGCTCCTTCTTAAATGAATCATTGTGAACTCACACTGGAAGTGCTGATAAATAGCTGTCACAAAAACAAGCTTGCACTTTTCCAAACATCTGCAGTTTCAGACCTTCCCTCCTTTCTCTTCGGCAATGCAAACGAAGAAAGAATTGCAACGCCCTTAATTCTGATACTCCAGAGCTATAATTATATTATTACAGTAAATCAAACATTGCCTTTGTGTCACTACAATCGTGCTTGTTGTTTGAAATTAACTGCCAATGGTTTGATTTTCTTTTCTTCCTCAAATATGGGCAGGGAGGAATTAAAGCACACTAAGTCATCTTCCCCACTAAAATGCACAGAAAGCCAGGATTCAGACAGCAGCATTTGAACTCTGCAAGAAAAGAAATCGCAGCACGGACTGAAAGCAAGAGATCGGGCACCGCATTTGACACAGAGCGACTGCAAAGCAATTAGCGGGCCGCTAAATCCTCTGTTACAATAAATCAGTGACCCAGTTCCCCCTCTTCCCCGGTGCCCTTCATTATAAAATCAACTTTAATGAACTACTCCTCTCTTCCCCACTCCAAAGCAAATGTATTTCCACAGCAGCCTGCACCTGCCCTTCGCAGCGGCTGCCGCCTCAGGGAGCCTCGGGCAGACCCAGACGGCGGGGGCAAGGGGGGGCGATGCCCAGGGCTGGCCCATAGTGCAAGTGACGGGCAGAGCATGGAAATAAAAACAGGAAGGCAAGCTGCCTTCGCCTCCACATTGCCTAATGTGAAACCACTCTCCCTCTTGCTGGTTTTCCGTGTTTCTTTTGCTAGACTTGATTCACCACATCTGCCAGAGCTGACACATCTGGCTCCCTCCCCAGGCGGAGGGCACGGTGGATATGTCAGCATGTTGTCTGAAGGCACTGGTACTTTCTGGAAAGAGCTTTTTTTCCCCCTCTGTCATATATTGTACAACAATCAAATCTTTTAAAAAGGATGGCTAAAAAAAAAAATTAAAAAAAAAAAGCTGATTTTGACAAGAGACAGGCCAGAATGAGAACTGCTGAGACAGTAAAGAACAAGCCTGTTATCTTACAAACTACACTTCAGGCTGTCAGCTGCCAGAGATTTACAGGAAAACCCCCTTTTCCTAGGACTGAACCGACACCAAACTTTATTTTCAGCAAAAGAAACTCATGAACGCACTCGCCGCCGCTAGTCCCTGCCCGGGGCCGGGGATGCTCGGGAGCGGCCGGGAAGGTTCCAGCTGAGGCAGGGCGGCTGCCGGCCGCCTGCGTGGATGCGTCCCCGGGGTCGCTCCCTCCTACGCCCGCGGCGTGGGGAGGCGGAGGAAGAGCTCCCGCTCGCCTCAAGCGGCCCCGGCTCGCCTCCAGCCCGGGCGGTCGCCGGAGGGGCAACAGGGTGGGTGTCACCACCCTGCCCATCCCTCTCGGTTCCCCCGCCTGCCCCAGCCGGGGCTGCCCGCCAGCCCTGCCCTCCCCCGGTATGGCAGGGTGACAGGAGGGTGGCATGTCCTTCCTGCTATTTATAGCAGCCGGCTCCCATTTGGGTATGCCGGGAGCCGCCGGGGAGCGGGGGAAAGGAGCAAAACCGAGGTAAGAAGCAAAGGCAGGAAAGCTCCCGGCCCTCGCTTGCCCAGCAGATGTGGGGTCGTGCCTTTGGCATCTGTAAGCCAGTGCTGTCCTCCTGCTCCAAAGGGAGCTGAAGCGCCTGTCAAAAGCCAGAGGAGGGAGGAGAAGCAGGCTTTGAACTGATTCCTCTGCCTCGGCAGCAAGCCCTGGACAGTGAATTCTAAGGCCTGGGCCGGCTTCTGCTGGAAACAAGTTAAAAATCACGAACGCGACCGAACCTGGCCTGTCTACGATTTTAACAGAGGCATAGCCAATATATTTCATGTTGTTCGCCGCTGCCCATTTTCTGCATCGGCTGTGTCACTCCTGCATGACACCAGAGACTTACTCCTGGCCCTCGGCGCTGTCCCGACCGTGTCCAGATAGCGCCTGTCAGGTCGATATTTACCGTCTCCTCTCAAGGTGATGCCTTATCACACGTTTGGCCCTCACTCAGGCCGCAGCAGCCAGGCCCCGTGCGCCCCAACAAACGCGGGTGACGTCCGGGAGCTCCGGGGTCTCCTGCTCCCGGCCCGGCAGCACCGCCGGGGCTGATGCAGCACGAGGGCAGGCAAAAGAAAACCCAATGACAAAATCGGAGCGAAACTGAAAACGTGTTTCTGATTTAGGCGTAATCTTTTTTTAAACTGGGTGGCATGTAAATACGAAACCCTAATTAACAGACGGGATTTTTGTCCATGAGAGCATTTTCCCAGCACGGAGGCTGGGCGTGTTTCTCCTGGCGCTGGTGGAAGTGCCTGCTCATCCTCCAGCTGCTCCTGCCCCGGCCCCTCCACCATGGGACACCCCGCACCTCGCCTGCGGTTCCCCCTTCAGAATCCACCTGACACCCCGGACCGGAGAAGTGAATTTCTGTGGCTCCTCCACGGCATGCCGGCCCGGAGAAAGTTACTGCGGCTCTTCTAAGGTTTGTTGAGGGGGTGGAGTGGGGCGCCGGGCAACTTCGGCAGCGCTGCCAGGGGACGCCCCGCCCGCACATGCGGGGACAGACAGTGCACCTTCCTTCATTTTTGTGAGGGAGACGGCTCCAAATTAATGCCAAATTAATCCTTCCAGAGAAGAAAACTACACACGAGTAACACGGGAAACAAACACTAGTGCCTACCAAAATGACTCAACTTAGAAAACACACGATTCAAGTTCAAGCCGGCCAACTCGCTTACACTGAGGGAAAAA
>VZRN01003941.1:2412022-2450566 GCA_013397935.1 Dasyornis broadbenti
GCAGCGGCCGCCGCCCAGCTGCCGCCGCCGCCCGGTGCTGCCGGTAGCGCAGCACCTCCTCGTAGCGCTCTCGGATCTGCCGCGCCAGGGCGGCCTGGCCGCCGCCGATCTCCTCCTCCGGCGGGTAGAGGGGGGCGCCGGGCGGGGAGGGGGGCAGCTCCTCGCGGGGCGGCGGCGGGTGCTCGGAGCCGGGGATGAAGAGAAGGTTGAGCAGGGTGCCCAGGAGGAAGGCGAGGCAACAGCCAGCCGCCACCGCCGTCTTCCTGCGCCTCATCGCCACTTCGCTGACGGCTTGTCCAGCCTTTCGGGCTTCTCTCCTCTCGCCCCTTCCCCGGGGACCAGGTCCGGGTCTTTTTTTTTCCCCCCTTTTTTCTCCCCTTTTTTTTTTTTTCCCTCCCGGCTATGCCGGCGGCAGAACGGCCCCGGGCGCTCAGCCGGAGCTCAGCCCCTTACGACGCGCCCGCATGACACTTGCCTCCCTGCTTTTAAGGCTCTGAAGCACTTATTATTAGCGGGACACGGGGCGGGCGGGGGGATCCCCGTCCCGCTGCCCCCGCCGACGCACGCTGATTGACAGCCCGGCCCTTCCCGCGGCCCGGCCGAGCAGCAGGGGGGCCTGGGAAACGTAGTCCCCCGCAGAAGCCCCGCCGGCCGCCGGCGAGCCCGGGAGCTGGGACTACATCTCCCAGGCTCGGCCGAGCCCCCCGGCGGGGAAGGCGCGGAGAGGGGCGGGACGGCCGGGTAGACCCCACCCCGACGGGCGCTACCGGGCAGGGCGGGCTCTGGGCGCTGCCGCCGGGCGGGGAGGGAGCTGCGGGGCTGCGGCTCTTCCCACGCGTGGCCGCGCAGCCCGGGGAAAGTCGCGCCCGCAGCGGTTTGCGCGGGATGCCCTTGTCCCCCTCCCTGGCAGCCACGGGGTTTGTGGGGGTGCGTTGTACGAGCACCCGCGTACGCACAGAGCCACACAAAGAAAGGAGAGGGGTTGGATGTCTTTTCCCCACCGAAATAGAGCGAAAGCAGGCGGCTGCAGCCGGCAGCTGTGGGTTCGTCATTCGGAGTGAAAATTGCAGCGGTCGCGCCCCTTCCAGCCGTGGCACAGTGCGGGCGCGGCGGAGAGCAGAGAGGGGATGGGGGTGCGCGTTACCCACTGGAAAGAACAGCCACAAATCACGGGCTCGGCAGGGGGTAGCCCGGGCCCTGTTGGAAATGTGAATTGCAGGGGTGAGCGCTAATGACATGGTTATCCATCAAGCCCACATTACGATGCTGTTAGCAACTAATTAACAAATACAATCAGCCCGCGAAACTTCCACAAAGGAGAGACCATCAACAAGAGAAAAGCCGTAAAGAGTCAGGCGAGGCAAAGTTCACCACAATAGAAGTGGGAAATCATTTTCAATAAGGGAAAGGGACGAGACGTTTCGGTAATACACACACCATAGGAGGAAAAAAAAAAAAAANACACCAAAAACAAGGAAGAAAAAAAAAAAAAAAAAAAAAAAAAACAAAAAAACCAAAACAGTAAAAAAAGCCACCCAGCAGCCGCGGTTCCCGGGAACCAGCGATCAGTGATCGTCAGCGTTTCCTCCCGTACTGACAGAAAACGGAGCTCGGGGAAACTCAGCCCCCAGACCCCGCCCGTCCGCTGCCGGCGCCCAGACCCGCGAGGAAATGCCCGGGGACCGGAGGCAGCGGTGAGACCGGGAGGAGGCAGCCTCGGCAGGGGATGTGAAAACCGAGCGTCTCTCCCAGCAGCCTCAGAGTCTTTCTGTCGCTGCTTCCCGAGAGCCCTCCGCAGGCACCGGGAGCACGGCCCACCCGCGGCCCCACACACGGGGCAAGCAGAGGTTCGGGCTGCTGCCGGACCAGGCGCCCCATCCCCGCGGTACTCCCGAGCCTGGCACCAGCCACCGCAGAAAAGTGACGGGAGGGCGCATATCCACCCATTAAAATAAAAATAAGAACTGTAGGAAGGGGCGGCTCTCTGCCCCCGAAGGGACAGCAGGCTGCGGGGCACCCAGCCCAGCCTCCGCGGCCGCGCCGCTCCCGCACCCCGCTGCGCAGCGCCCCGCAGAACTCGCTCCGGCCACCGGGGCGGTGCCACCTGCCCACCCCGCCGCTGCGGGGAGCACCGCTCGGGGGGAAAGGCTTATGAGTAGGGTGGGTTTTTTCGCTGATTGGGTGTTCGGGTCTTCTTTTGTTACTTTTTTGGAATTGTTTTTTTTATTTTTTTCCTTTCCTCAATCGTTTCTGGTCATACCTATCGGGAGCAGCCCTTTAGCTTCCAGAGTCAGCCCGTTCCAGCTGCGATAAGTGGGATTTTCACGGGTCTAGAGGACGGGTTGCAGGCCGGGATTTTTTTTTTTTCCCCCCAAAGTAAAAGGGTTCATGATGGTAGGAAGCGCATTTTCAAAGATGATGTAACACCTGCATATTTCCCACTTTTGAGTGGGATTCCCCTAGCCCCCGCAGGCGACGGGAGGCTCCCGTTGCCTTCCCGCGGTAGGTGTGGGAGATCTGAATGCACCGGACCTCCCCCGCTGCGGAGCCCTTCCTCCGCCGGGCCCTGCCTGGGCCGAGGGCTCTTGAAGAGACACGGTGCAAAATGAGCCAGCCGTGGTCATCCCAAGCCGTGCGTTGCAGGCTAAGCCAACGCGGCGGGACCAGCGGTGCGCTCTTCCCGCCGTCCTGCGCGTCCTCCGCGGAAATCACGGCCGTTTGCCCGCGCCTTTGAAACGTGCACGCTCGGCTGGATTTACGGCTCGGCTGATACGAGCCAACACTTTTTATTATGGCACAGATAAGAGTCAGTATATAGCCCCGCTCAGTCGGAGCGGTTGTCCGAGCCCACAGAGGGGGCGGCCCTGGAATCGAGCGGTGTGAGCTCAGCGGAATATCGTTTACAGGCCAACTCGGGGGTGACCCGAGGCCGACGGGCTCAGGGAGCGGGGAGACGGCTTCTCCGAGGGGCCGCGCCCGCCCCGACAGCGGAGTGTGTCCCTGGGCATGCAGCAGCGCCTTGGGAGCGGCTGAGGGCCCCGGCAGGGCCAGCGCGGAGAGAAGAGAGATCTTGCTTTGCCAGGTACCCCGCATGGTACCCGCACCCCTGGGTGTTTGAAGAAGGTGCACATCTCCCCGAGGCAGGGGCAGTGCCTGGTTTTCTTGCAGGACGGGAGGAAGAGGGTCAGCAGCGACACGGGGATTCTCCCGAGGGCATCGCCGGGCGCTACGGAGGTTGCGCGCCCGCGGAAGTTGCGCACCCACCGTGTTTGCGCAGTTTACAGGAGCACGACCGGATTGCAAAACAGATGCTCCGCAACAGCGGTCCACCTGTTTTTTACATCATGCTCCGCCTCAAAGCCGGTTTTCTTCATTATATCCTTCCCGACAGATACCATGAAATACATCACTCATTTAGATATGGGAGCCGGCCTCTGGAGGACGACTTGCGCGGAGCACTTTGATGTTGAGAGACAGATTTTAAAAGATATAAACCCCTTTCAATGTTTCTAATTACCCCGCGCCCGGGGCCTGCCACTGATTAGAGCGGCGGTGCCGGGGTGATGCCGAGGCGGGCGGCCCGCGGGGCGCAGCCCGGCTCGGCCAGGCCCGGCTCGGCTGGGCGGGGAGGGGCGATTCTCCTCCTCCATCCGCCCTGCCAGGGAGAACGACACGGGTGCTGCAGTAGAGCTGCCCTGAAACCAGCAGCGAGCCGTGGCGAACAGCCCGTGCTGGCTTGAAAACGGAGCAGCAGCCTTTGCTGCATCCCCAGCGCCTCCCCGCCGCGGGAGGAGGTTTGGGAGCAGGCGGGATCAGTTCCCGCAGCCAAGGCCCTTTTGCAAGAGGCTGCGCTGAAAGCATTACAGCCCTTGCTAACACTTCTGCTCACATGCGAGCCTTTTATCTCGGCAGCGCAGTTGGAAAAGCTGAATCACCGCGGAGAAAGTGAGGACTGAGGGGTATTTTTTCATATGCAACAAGCTGCTCTTTATTTAGTCCTCACAGCGCCTATTTCTATCAATATTCCTAAAGCTGGGGGATCAAACAGAAAAATTAAAACCATGCTACCACGCTAAATAAGATTAAGATCGTGGCAATACATTGACTGCTCCTTGGGGAAATAATTTTGTTGCTGCAGGAGCCATGGCCATCCTGGAGGCAAAGGCTGTGTTTCAGGAATGGGTGATGAGAAAGACGGTTGGGAGTCAGCCTCCAAACCCAACCAGGAGCCACCTCAAATGTCCACGCTCATGTGCCCTTCTGCTCCCAGCCCAACTGCATGGGCATAACTAGTCTGTGGAGTCGATGAAATGTGCTGAGCTGAGCTCCATTATCCCCGTTTCACAAGCAGGCATCTTCAAGTGAGTTCCACTGTTGGTCTCAAGGGATTTTTATCTAGGCCCCAAAGAAGTCCCACATTTTCAAGCATCAGTAGCTTCAAGACCTCACTTAAAAACCACAAATGAGAACTTGCATCTGCAATAGTTCAGAGTTTCTGCTGAGGTAGTTTGTTCTTCCAGAACTGTCCTGTACTCACATGATTCCCCTTTGACACCTAAGGAGTTAATTTTTTTTTTCTTAAGATTACTTCATAACTTTTTGAATTCCTGGCCACCTGTTCTGGCTGCTTATGTGGAAGGAGAGCTTTCCTGGAAAGTCCATCCTCAGATGTGAGGCCAGAAGTCTCTTGAAAACAGAGGCACTGCATGCCTTTTCACTGAGGGGTCTTCCATGTCCAACCTCTCCATCATTCCCTGCTTTGCCAAGAACTTGTCAGCTTTCAGGGCAGGGTGGAAAGCCTCTCTTTCCTCAGGGGTGTGGGGCCAGCAGTGGACCCTTGCACATGTACATTTTGTAGCTTTTTGTATGTTTTCTTGCATGGCAAAATCTCTATAGTGCTTTGTGCTTTGAACAGGATTTCTTTTTCTGATGTTCTTTCTTTCTTTTCTCTGAGGAAACCCACTCCAACCCATTCCCTTGTATATTTGAAGCAAGCTGAGATGCAGCCAATTGTATTAATTCTGGCTGGAGCAAAAATGCATGATGAAACACTGGATGTGTGGTATGAGTCCAAAATAAATGGTCACTAGCAGAGCCAGCAAAAACCTACGAGCTCAGATAGCCTGCAGAAAAAGGAAAAGCTTGGATTTTACCTGCAGTGCTCTGCATTTTTCCAAAGAGAAGAATGAACTATGGGGTTTAGAGAGCTTGGGAAGAGACACTGGGGCACTGAGCCTTTTTCATTACATTTGTGAATTGTGATGATTCTTGCATTTTTTGTGAATACAGCATCTGTAAGTGGGAGAAAGTGTGTTATCTCCTAACCTGTTATTCTCAAAGCACAACAGTTTGGGTTTTATGTGCCAGATGTCAGTGTGTCCTGATTCTTCAGGCAGCTGGGATTAAAGCTTTGCTGTATCAGAGAGGTGTTATAAGGATAACTCAGTTAATGTATGTGGAAATCTGGTACTGCAGCGATAAAGACCCTGTAAATATTTACACAGACAGACGAGCTCATGGAAATTTTACATTATTAGCTTAACTTCATTACAAGGAAGTAGTTGAGAAAGTCAGTAGTGTATTACATTATTTTTTTTTTTTTTTAATTAAACATTGACAACACATCTGGTGCTGCTTCAAGCCTCTAGATTGAGAGGGTCACTCTTTAAAATATTTTACAATCTGCAGGGAAATATCAAGTCTCAGGCAAAAGAAAAAAAGAAACGTAGCTGCTATAAGAATAAATCTTACCAGTCAGACCTTTTACACTTTTAAGAGTTAATAAAATAGTGAGTAAAGAACAACCAGAGAAAATAATTTATTTGGACATTCAAAAGCCTTTTGATAAACACCCATACAAGAAACTGTTAAGGAAACTTGGTAACCACAAAGTGAGAGGTAAAGTCCTGTCATGGATTAAAATCTGGTTATAAATGGGTGTGGAATAAATGGCCAATTCTAGTAGGGAAAGAGATTAATAATGAGGTGCCCTAGAGAGCGAGACTCAGACCAATATTGTTTAATGCTTTATTAATAACCTGGGGGTGAATAGTGAAGTGGCAAAAGTTGATGTCAATAGAAAAGTACTTAGCTTAGGTCGAGAGCAACTCCAGAAGAATTTAATAAAATGGCAGGACCATATGTAGAAGTATGAGGGCAGCTTGGGAAGCGCCCTCAAAACCTACAGCAGCACTCCTGCTCCTTCTGGCACAAGGGTGTGTCTCTGCAAAGGTGAGGATAGGTAATGAGAGGACAGGCAGGTATTCCCAAGCATCTCAAGTCCTTTTTCACCCTCTCAGTTGTTATGCCAGGTGGAAAGACAGAGCTCCCACATGGCCCCTCTACCAGTCTTTGAGTAGTATCTCCACAAGCTCCTTCAGTAATTGTTTTAAAAAAACCTGTGTGAGTCCCCCTGGCTGATCATTCCCTGAGGACATGCCCAAAGCTCTAGAGGTCACCTCTCACAGGCGTTTCAAAAATTACGTGTTCGGTCTGATGAGCATGACATGGCAACAAACCTGAAGTCCACTTAGTCTGAGGATGTAAGCTCCTGAGTGGTGCCTGGCACCTGGAAAAACAAAACCAGCACAGCTAGGGTGCAAATACCTGTATGAACATAGTACTCACATTATCTAGTGCATAACGGGGTAAAGGCACAAGCGTCTACCTGAACAGCTGGGTGAGTTGTTTAGGTGAGTTGTTTACTCGGTGGCTTTTTTTTCCTGGTGATTTCACTTCTGCGGTGTGGCTGCATCTTAACTGACCTGTGCTGATGTAAACTGTAGCAGCATGAGCTGGCACAGGCCTGAACTCACATTGCAAGCTCTGTGTTTGAGCCTGCTGCACAGGCAAATATTCTTACCAGCGCTCTGGGTGACGTTCGATGGTCCCTTCTGTAGTCTCAGTGCTGCCAACTATTGTGCCCTCTCCACAGTGCCACCCAAACACAGTGCAGGCTTTTGAAGGTAATGACATTCATGGAAATTCAAATGGCTGGTTTTCACGGGGATTTAGTATTGCTTTGTTTTTACCCAGTGGGTCATTTCCAAGGGTACTGTTCTGGAAAAGAAAGCAACTCATAAAGAAAGATTTTTAAAAATCCTCTTGATATGACTTGTAAAGTATTTTGAAGTACCAGCAACAAAAGAAGTTGTTTTAAAATCCCCTCTTTCATCTGATGGTTTATATTACCTTAGAAATGCCCTGTGTCCCCAGCATTGGAACCCCAGAGGAGTAGGTGAGGCTCTGTACCCACAGAGAACTGGAAGGCATCACACCCCAGGTGGGAAGTGGGAAGTCCACGTGCACATGGGAAGTGACTTTCCTCTGATCCTGCAGCACCCAGGAGACAACCGAAGGCAACCCAGGACAACTTCGCCTCTCAGTGAATCACACTGCCTTGCCTTGTCCCCACATTTGTAGTTCAATCCAAGCTCTCCGTGGCTTGTAGGCACTCTTGGGATTATTACCTTCTTTTTTTCATAATCTGACGTACCAAACCACATACACATGCACATAGCATCTAGTCAGCCTAATCACAATAACCTACACTTTAATGAGGTGCTGGGCTCCCAGTGTGAATAGACTTCATTTGTGGAGCTTCATGAGTTGACATCAAATGAGGACCTGCTCAGAAGTGAAGAAACAGCTTCAAGCAGCACTGGTCTAATCACTCAGCACATGGAACCAGGGGTTCTGCTGAGGATCAGTCTGGAAAGGAGCAGTTTTACAGGCCAGGGATGGGTGCTGTCTGTGCTGCTGAGCCTCAGGTGCGCTTCTCTCTGGCCACAGCTCACACAGTTGTTATGGGAGCCAAAATGTTCAGGCAATATCATGATAATATTTGCAGCAACTATGATACTACATGAGCGTAGTGTGCAGTCACGCAAACACGAAGGTCACTAAATGTCTTGGGATTTATGGCTTAAAATTGGTAAATTTCACCATTAGCACCATCACTTTTCTCTGTGCAAAGATAAGCTTTGGAAGCTTGTTCTGGGAATCAGGATAGGCCGGAGTCTGGAGCAACTTGTGGCCCTGGGCAGCTGTAGAATTAAAGCAAGAAAGACTAAAACTGAAGTATGTGACTTCAAACAGCTGAGGCAGAGCCCTAGCATTTCCTTGGAAGTGTCTGCCCTCTGCCTGCCTCACTGCCCTGCTGTGTGGGGGGAGGTACAGCTGCCTCTGTTGTATCTTTATCACTCATCTCTTCAGGCTCTGCTTGAGGTCTTCTTGTCCTTCCCCATCTTCACCACTGAACTGGCTTCTCCCAGCACATCCCTTTTTCCTTCCTGCAGGGAGCCCCTCCAGTCATCCCTTCTGATTCTTGCCACTGCCAACAGAGAAAATGGCAGTTTCTCAGCCTCCTCCTCCTCTGCCCTTTTGCAGAATGCAGTGACTGCATGCAGTGACTGAGCCACTTCCAGCAGGGCAGTGCTTGTTCCTCTCCTCCTTAGTCCCTGAACAGTAAGCAAAAGCTGGCATTTTCTTAATCCAGGCATAATTAATCACCACCAATGTTTTTATTTTAATTCATCTGTTTACACAGTGTTGAAAAGGTCTAAGAGCTGTGAGCTTTTTTTTATGCATGATTGTAGAAGATACCGATGCAGATATTTTGCCAGGCTACAAAATCCTTTGCAGCAGTAGTAGTTTTTTAGGGGGCTTAAACAATTTTGGTTTAGAATCAGCACAGAAATAGAAGGGTCAGACTGGAGAGATACAGAAGGAGGTTGTCTGAATCTTAGTTGTTCCAGCAGCACAGAGCAATGGAAAGGAGCAGGAGCAGAGTATTTTGTACTCAGAAGATGATTTCTTGCTATCTACCAGTTCACAAAGACACGGCAAAGAGGAAGACCTAGATCTGTAATTTATTCCTGTGCCTTTGGTATCTACCTCCAAGGATGCTGACAGGCAGGATAATTGCAGCAGTGGTTCTTAGAGATGGGAATGCAGTACTTTCTATGAGAGAAAAGGAAAGATGTCAGGTCCCTTTACAGCCTTTCCTTTGAATAGACAAGATGTTTGAATTGTTTCTCAGAGTCACTTAAAAAAAAAAAGGCATGTGAAAATGTCAGAGAATTTCCTCTTTCCCTTTCCCACCCAAATACAAAATCAAATAAAAGCAAACACATGGGACACAAACACAAGAGCAGCCCCCTCTGCACGTATTCGCTGTGATACACAGGCTGTTTCCAGATGTATGGATTAGATTTCATCCAGCTACTGCTCAGAGCTCGGCCTTAGAGTATACATTGATCAAGCTGGAAACTTCTGGGGAAACTAAAGCACTCAGTGGTCAGGCTCCTGCCTTCGGCTCTGGTATTGGTCACTGCATCCACTCTGTGACCCTTTTGCCATGTCTTCATTTTAATTAAACCATTTTCAAGCCACTGAAGTATAAATTTAAAGTCCCTGGTGTATAATTAAAAAAGAAAAATAAATTATATGAGGTTTATTTTGTCTTTTGCCTGAATATTTTTAAATCAACTGTTGGCATAGTTTAGGGAACATATAGCCCTGTTAGCATGAGCAGTGAAATACACTCACATGAACACTGCATCACATATAAAAACCGACTGCATCATGTTAAACAACCTCACAACGAGTTTAGGATTTTCATACATCACGTGGAAAATATCTCACATAACTATTTTTGCTAATTGAATATTTGTGTCTGTGGTTGGACCCCGGATAGGAATTTCTCAGACAGAAGTATGCCTTCCGTAATAATAGTGAGTATGTGGGTGAAAGGGATCACTTGTGCAGACCTCAAGCCCGAGGCTGTAGTTATTACTGCCTAACTTGATGCTCAGTATTTTTGGTCCTGATTCCAATCCTGGTGGTTAGGATTGTCCTGCAATCCAGGAGACCTACATACCTGAATCCCAGAGGGACCAGAGTTCATCCCTTGTCCCTCATCTCTTACTGGAGTACTCTGGCAGGAGACTACATGAGGGGTTCCTCTCCACCATGAGTACTCATAATGGGCTGAGTATTGAAAAGTATTACAGAAATTATTCTGTACCGCAGTGGTTTTTATCGGCTGCTGCATAGAAGCACTGAGGCAGTCCCTGATTAAAATATGAACTAACGAAACCAACACACAGCACACACATTTCTAGCAGCTGGGCAGGGTTAACAGCACAGAAGGTGGTTTTAAAGCCCATTTTGCTAATGCCAGCTTTAGGACAGTTAATGCACTGACTCACAGGCAGGGGAAGGTGCCCAGTGGGTTTCTGCCAGGCCAGCCAAACCCTGAATTGGCTGCAGAGTCAGTATGCTCACACCTGCATAGCTCAGCACATGGCCATGGGAACAGGAGCACCCTCCTGCCTGACTGGTGGAGTCAAGATTGGGCACCCCTGGCTCAAGGGTTAAAGAGATTTCTGAGGATTCATCAGGTTATGTGCTGTTATTCAGAGGAAAAATAAAACAACAACCCCACCTCTCCCCCCAAAAATAATTAAATTTTTTTTAATCCTCAAATCTAGGTTAATTCTGGACCCACCTCTGAATCTAGCAAAATCACATCGATCTCAACTGCTTTGACAGAAATGCTGAGAATATTACATTTTTTGAGCACCCCAGTGGGTTGAAAATATTCTTGAGAGATTATTAGGCTCTCAGCTACTGCTCCAATTCACAGAAATTAAACCTTCCATCATCTGGTTTTTATATTTGGAAAATGTCAGCTATACTTCCTATCACGTATATTGTTGCTTCAATGCACTGAGCCTTCTGTGATATTCAAAACACATAACTCAGCTCTCAAGCATTTCTTTTGTAAATATTGATAATGGTTTCAAGTTCTTTATTAAATAACTTTTTAATGAGTTTGAGGACAAAGAACTATTTTTTCACAGTCTCACAAAGATAAGAATCATAACATATCTTTCTGTACCATGGAACACATGGTTCTCAATACCTCATTGTGCAGCATAGGCTTTCCTCACTTTAAAAAAGTTTACTTAAACAAAAAAAAAAGCCCCACAATTATGAGAAAGAAAACCTAAGCATGCCATACCAAAATGTCCAAAATTGCATGCAAATGCTATGTGACAGCTTTGCAGAAAAGTGTGTGCAGGCATTGGAGCAGCCTTAGAAAGCTCGATTTAGTCCAATGGCAAGAGCTACAAAATGCCACCATCACTGCTTAATAAGGTTCAATGTATAGACCTCTCCTCACTCAGCATTATTTACTGCCTGTGTTTTTACCAGAAAGGATCCCTTAAGTGTATAAGCTTAAGATCGAAGACAATAAAATATTACGATGAAGTTCACCAGGGGAAGTTTCCAGGGAGAGGCTTTTTATCAGTTTGCAGGCATAGTCAGAGTCCTGCAGGAGAGCTCCTCTTTGGAGCAGGCTGTAAACAATTTACATGGGAAGGTAATAGGAAGTCTTTAGGGTGCCTTGGAAAATATGAAGTTATAGAAATTCTGACCTCTGTCTTCTAGACCTGGCCCAGAGGACTGATGTTTACTAGCAAGTATGCGGCTCTCTAGGAAACTGCACACTGTCAGTGAAAGAAGGGTTATATTTTTAATACATTTCAATTAAAAGTTGGACTGGGTAGCAGTATACTAAATCAAATATGCTGTACAACTAATTTTCTCTATAAAAAGCCAAATGTTTACCTTTGAACTTAAAAATGTTGCCTTCAGGCAAATCGTGTTCCAGCCAGCTGTAGTTTAAATGCCTGGTACAGGTTCTGTTGCTTGCTTCTTCATTCAACACTCAAAGTCATTCATGTTTGCTAAGTGGAATTAAAAGCCAGCTAGGAACAGATTACTGGTCCCCTGATATTAGCCTTTCTTCTCACACATTCCCTTGAAGACTTTCGGGTCTAATAATAACATTTTCCTGTGCTGGTCCTATTGACAGCTTGAAATCTTAATGACGATCCACTTCAAATGTAAATACCTGGTTTTACTTGCGTGTTTATTCAGGGGAATTTGTATTGAATCACTTGGCTATGACTGAAAACAGAGGTCAAGAGACAAACAAGAAAGTTTAGGTGATTTTAGGTGGTGTTTTAGGCCCAGGCCATGGGCCTAAGGCCTTCCACATTTTCAAAATTATGTTTTCCCAGCAGGCTAAGAGAAACATCTCAAGCTCTGCAGTCTCCACCTGATCAATTGTTCTTGCTAAAATTAGATACAAAGACATGCACTGGCACTGATGGTTGGGATTTTTGGGTGTGCTTCTTTTTTTTCCTGCAGTCAGGATGACAACAAAGCCACAGAATGTCTGTATTAAACTTGAAACCAAACTATAGGGACTGGGAAAGGAGCTGTTGTTGATTACCAGCTAGCAGGTTCTTATTTGCATCTATTGTTTTAATGATGTTGAGATGTGCCTGAAGTGTTTAGGATGTGTTAGGGCACCAAGAGCATTCCAAGGGTATCTTTTCAGCCGTTTCCAGTTAAGAAGTCAGTATTTACTGAGTTGTGAATCAGAAGAACCATTCAATCTTCCATCTTTGTCACTGTGCCAACACACAGGAAATGACCTCTTCCTAAATGCTGAGCACCTGCGACTCTCATTAAGATCGGTCTAATGTCACCCATTGCTTTTCAGACTCCAAAAAGGGCCTCTTACAATCTACCTGCTTCAAATTCCCTGAGGATTTACTGGCTCAGAACATAGATTACTTGTCTTGGTATCAGGGATTTCCTTTCTTTTGAACAGGAACATAAAAACACAAAGAAAGCCTAAACTCAAGTAATGTGAAAATATTGTGTTTGATTCCAACCCATATATTCAAAGTTACAGATGAATGTCTGACTTGAACTTGAAATGTGATGCCTTGAGTCTGCACATGATCTTGTGGCGTATAAAATGTTTGGAAGCCTTTGAAAAAACGGAAATATTCTTGGCTTTGGTTGCACTCTTATGATTATGCTTTCTTTAATGCATTTATAGTTGGCTCAATAGATCTTTACATATATCAAGCTGGGGTAGCAAGTCTCAGGACTCATGACATCTGCGTTGTTCCTGGCTGTAACAGCAGCACACAGTTGAGTCTTTTGTGCACGTTACACCCGTTGTGTCTTTAGGTGAGAGGGTCCTCTCGCGTCAGTGGTGTAGTCCATAAGCTTGATCCAAATCTTCCTGAAACATACAGCATCAAAATTTATTTCACTGATATGCAGGACTAAAAGTTTGAAACACTGAGCTCTCCTTTCTTAAGAGGTGAGCAGTAAATTACAGGCACCTGCAACTTTACACTGACCTGAAATTGCCCTACTTTTGTCCTTTTAAATTCAGACAAAGCAATAAAATTTAATGTATACATGCATTTACTGCATTAAAATTAATGGTTTCATTTCCAGACTGATTACTGACCACAAGCTTAAATGAAATTAGTTCTTCTAAAAGATTACTAAGTACCCTTAGCAGTGAATACTGGTTTTTAGACATTGTTAAAATGCACCATAGAGGGCAATGAAAATTTCATGCTCAACATGCTCAAATGCCTTAGTGATCTCAGGATTTTTTGATGGGTTCTGACAAGAAATAATCTCTGAGCTCCATTCAACAGCTCACTCAAGTCAGAGTTAAAAGGGAAAATATATCAGTCATCTTGAAAGGTTTAAATGTAATCCCTTCTAATGAATATTTTTTTCTATTGCTGTACGTTCATTTAATCCTATCAGAAGAACACCTAAGTGACTTCATACGTGGCTTCTTTTAAAGAAGAGATTGTACATTCATCAGGCATGTTCAGCAATGTTCTCCCAGGGGTGACTTTTGTATTATGAGAGTAAAACTTTAAGCACATAATTAATTAGCAGTCAGAGCTAGCTGAATGTGAATGGACACGAACAGCTTGCAATCAGAACAAATTAACAGTCACGTAGTTTGCAGTGCCTGCAAACTTGCAGCTCCATTCAGCCAGATGCTGCGTGACTCCAGGAGGGATACAGTCCCCATCCCACCAGTATTGGAAAGAAAGCCTTTGCCATTCTGTGAAGTGATCTTCAAGGATTTTAAGCAGTCCAAAAGCTGATGTTATTACCCATACGAATACTGATCAGTGCTTCTCTCTTCAATCAGTTGACTTGAAAGGCATGGAATTGCTCCAAGGCTGGAGTATGAATCAAGAGGAATGAATGTGTTCTCAGATAAGGCTTTAATAGATGGGAAATGGCGTCTGAACTCGGAGGTGACTGGAAAACATAGTGTTAAATAACCTTGGACTGTGATTTCACTGGGACCTCACCAGCTCTGAAGCCAAGGTTAGTTCCACTATGTTGTGTGCACTCACAATCGTATTCAGAAGTTGGCAAAGTATTATCTCCACTGCTGGCTATGGTGGGCAGCCAAAGGATGATGGCAATGTTTTTGTGGGGGGCCTGTTACGCTTGCAGCACTTTCTAACACAGTCATCTTTGCTAGCATTGCAGTCATTACACGTGCTCTTAACAGATGAGCGAAGTTGTGTGGTGTGAGTTGTGTATGCAACGTTGCAGGTGCATCAGGAATGCAGGGGCTCTCCCTGAGCATCTTCTGTCTAACATGTTGACAGACATACATGCAGGCTACATACTTAGCAACCAGCATCTAGCAGCTTTCACAAGTTTGGTAATCAACATCTGGAAAGCTGGCAGAACCAAGCTTGGGATTTGGATTACAGTTTTTTTCACAAGGTATGCAATTGTACTGTCAAATAAAGCCCTTAAGCCCCATAAGGAGCTTTAGAGTATGCAATTACTTTAAAGGACGACCTTTTAAGGGACACTGAAAGCCTCACAAAGTTTTACAGCTTTTGTGGCAAGATCTTCTGACTCTTAACTGCCAAACTCAATACAATGATAACCATTTGTCTTGTGAGGGGAAAAATGCCCTGGTGGATATTTCTAATCTTACACATAGTTCAGGAGCTAGGGATCTATAGATGGAATAGTACAGGTATTTCTTTAGTTCCTTCTGTTAGTTACCTGTCAGGGAAAAAACCAAATTGTGTAGGTAACCCAACATTCCCCTTCTTTTCTCCCTGAATATGAGCTCTGCAGTGCTGCCAGGGAGCAGAAGCATCTTTATGTTATATTGCAACAATGGACCAAAGGACATAGACCTGAATTTAATCACCATGCATGAGAAAGGCAGCCTTGTAGCTAGCACCCAGAGGGAAGAAGCCCTTTTGTAAGAAGTTTTCTCCTGGAAAAGACTTTAAAAAAAATGCTGTTGAGCAGCTAATGTCATATTTACTTTCCTGTTTTTGTTTTAACACAGACTGGCTTACGTAAAAGGAGACTCCAACACACTCACCCAGCACTTCTTGCCTGAGGCAATGAACGTAGCAATTTCATCTATCACTTACACCAAACCACAGCACGCTTTTCTAAGCTTAGCTTGTTATTGTCTCTCAGTCTGCAGAATAACTCAGGGCAATGGAACAGTTACTGGCACTATAAATGTTTTCAGACGCTGAAGCTAGTAATATGCAACCTTACTTGAATTAAATTACCTCTTTAAGAGAGTCTGAAACCGGATGACTTCATATAATTCATTATGTTTAAGAAGGCAGTTTAGAGTGGCAAGTTAAAACCCATTAAATTGCTCTGTAGTTTTCTTGGCTGTGGTTGTTTTTCTTAAGTGAAAGTAATTAAACATAAATATTTACTAATATCCTAGGCTGTGAAACTCTATAGCAAGAGGAACAAGGAGAACCAACCCAGTGCTGGCTCCCTGCATTAATACCTCACGCTGGCTGAAACACGCTTGCTGGCTTTTTCACAAATAGGGCTGGCTGATGTGAAGCTCTGATGGGCAATTTGGAAGCTGAGCAGTTGAATTCATTTAAACAAGAGGAGGAAACCACTGCTCAGATGTGATCTTTTTTTTTTTTTTATATGCAGGATTCGTGCAATGGGCAGGAAGACATCACAAGCAAAGCAGCATTTTCCCTGCTGATCCTGGACAAAGACCTGCTCCAAAAATCTTCTGTCTATGGAAAAACTGCACTGAGTTGCATCGAGGCAGCATGTTTGTAAGCTCTGTGTATAAGCACAGGTGAGCCCAGCCATTGAGGCAGCAGCTCCACCCCACCTCACTGCTGCTCTCCACACCAGCACGAGCCTTGGTGGGGCCACTCGGAGAACCAACACCAACAAATACCAACCAGGGCTGGTGGCCCCAGCTTAGCTTAAAGCTTCTGCAAGCTAAAAGCCCCCCACTTGCCAGGCTGCTGCAAATTTGGTGAGATGGCAGATACTAGTAGAGGCAGCAAACTCTGTTAGTTTAAATAATATAAACTCACAATATATATATTCTTGAGGGGCCTGTCAGGACACCAACAAATGGGTCCAGCATGCCCAGTGAGCATCTCAGGGTTGATACTCCATCTGAGACCTCTTCAGATCTGATTTTTCAGACACAGACATAGGGGACTTAGCCTTGAAATAGGACTACTCTCTCTTTATACCTCATCTGAAACTAGAGGGCCTCTTGCAACTTTTTAGAACTCCAACACAATTAAGCAGACTTAAATTAGTTGCATTACTTGTTGAAAGTTGATTCATGGACAGATTTTTGCCCTTTCTGCACAGACTGGGTCCACTTCATGCTTATGTTATGACCTCTCTTCGCCAGCATCTGATAAAAGAATTCTCATAAAAGACCCAAGTCCTCCTGCACTGTCAGAAAAGTACAAACCTGCTTAGCTTGAAGATATCAACTGCTGACCCAGGGACACTACTCCCCAAGTGAGGTGCCACGCACTGGGAAAAAGAGCAACAAAACCTCAAAGCAGATGGTGATTAGGGTCAGCCCTAAGCCCCATCCTCCACCTTCTCTGTTGGTGCTGCCTTCTGTCATGTGCGCATGGTGGGATGTGAGGGCAGCCGGTGCCTCGCAGCATCAGGATGGGGCAGCACAGCCTTTGCAGGGCAGGGGGTGCAGGAGGGCTTCCCAGTCCTGAGGGTGGCTGCTGAACCCTCTGGCCCCCAACACACCACTTCCATCACGTGATTTGTGCTGAGACACCCCGGGACAACAGTGGCACCCGTTAACTAAGGGCCAGTCAAGCAACATTATTAAAAATATCATGAAGCCCAGACCCAAGCAGCTCAGCTGGAACAGGTGTCAGGCAGAAGAAAACTTGAATGACATGGCTGGGGAGGTTTATTAGTACACTCTTAGGTTGAGCATTTACCCAGAGATCTTGTTGCTGCACGTTTAATACTGCTAATATGGCTGTGCCGTTTAAGGTGAGTGAGGAGCACCGAGTGTTTGCCTTCCACATCCACCCCGAAGGGACTGTGGGAGGCTTGCTTGGCAGGGTGTTCGGCTTGCAGGCGGAGAAGAGGATTAGACCAAGAATAATTAATTTGTGGAGTGGTGGTTTTTGTGTCCTGTGAAGTAACAGCCCTGTAAACTATCTCCCCTGCCCAGCAAGCAGATGTCCCATGAGGAGTGATGCAGCACTCTTTTGCTCCTCCCTGCTGTCCCCTCGGAAGACACACTACGAGGGTTCAGGTCACCCCTGAACCACTGTTTCTTTACATCCCCTGCCAAGCAGGGTGGCAGTTCACACAAAGCATGCTCTTAAGGCACATGACGTATTTCAGTCATGGTTAAGTCCAAAACCTTCTGCCAAAAACAAGCTTGTTAAAAGCTGCTTTAGTCAAAAAGATGAAATACTAAGCTGCCTGCCTTTATAAGACAATTGCTCATAGGAGCTGAAATTCAGACATTTTCCTTTGGAATAAGCTGGCTGGATCATTTCAGTCTTTTGGGGGTATAAAGCACAAAGAAACTGCCAAAACAATTTTTAAAAATGAGTTCTATACGTGGCTGGGAAGCAATCTGTATGTTCTGCTGGAAGAGGCTACCCCACACGTGCTGGGCGCCTGCAGATCCCAGCCTTCCTCCTCCTTGTGCTGGAGTGCTGTGGCCTTGGCTCCTGACGGGCAGAGCATCATTTACCACAGGGCTCCTGCGCTCCATGGCAGCGCTGCAGCAGTGGGCTGCTTCTCCTGCC
The DNA here is from genome assembly GCA_013397935.1 of Dasyornis broadbenti. Taxonomy (NCBI): domain Eukaryota; kingdom Metazoa; phylum Chordata; class Aves; order Passeriformes; family Dasyornithidae; genus Dasyornis; species Dasyornis broadbenti. Next base: position 2,430,010 of record VZRN01003941.1, read on the forward strand.
AGTGAGGGCCAGTGGTAAAAGGGAATAGCTGACATTTGATAAGGCTGTTGGGTACATAGGAAGAAAACCGGTCTAAACTGTATTCGGTGAACAAACAAGCCCTTATCTAATTTATAAATCCGTCAGCCAGAGCATCTTCCGGCCATATTACCCCAGGCTGAATTTTTGCCAGGTTTTCATCGCTGATTCTGTAGCATTTGATCAAATTGATGCATGCAAGTCAAACTGCAAAAATAATTCAGGTCTAAAAGCGATAGTTCAGTAGATGGCATGTTTCTATCCAAGTAAATGCAACTAAATAAATATCAAGAACAGGCTTAGTGTTTTTATTTGAAATCTGGAAGGCAGCTTTCAAAAGTCTGAGAACAAAGTCATCTCCATTCAGTCTTTGGCACACAAAGGACGCCTGGAGTCCGAGATGCTCCATGGAACCATGGAACTGTTAAGGCTGGAAAAGACGTCTAAGATCAACTCCAACAATTAATCCAGCAGTGCTAAGTCCACCACTACACCATGTCACTAAGAGCAACATCTACATGTCTTTTACATCCCTCTAGGGATAGTGACTCCACCACTTCCCTAGCAGCCTGTTCCAATCATTGCAAACCTCTTTGGTGAAGAAAATTTCCCTAACATCCAGTTTAAACCTCCCTGGCACAACTTGAGGCCATTTCCTCTTGTTCTATCACTTGTTACCTGGGAGAGGAGCGTGACCCCCACCTCGCTACAGCAGAGTGTGGGATTGCTGAGCCAGTCCTGGCCAGCTGCAAGCTGGTGGCCCTGAGAGCATTACCATGGCACCGCTGGACAAAACAGAGATAAAATCTCTGCTAGGTCTGGGAAAACATTCATGTTTTTATGTCCCAGGCAAATCTGGTTCCCAGTGCAGCCTAACAGAGAGTGAACTGCTTTTTTTGCTCGTTTTCTTATCCAGAGGGTCTAACAAACCCTCACTAGATGTTGCAGCAAATCTGATGCCAGCAATTGTCATAATTTCTGTACCTTCAGAGATTCTTCTATAAATTTTTCATTTATTCTAATTGCTGTGGGTATTTCAGTCCACAGTGTAATTCAACCGAGCAAATCAAGGAGAAAGCTGAAAAGGATAAAAGTTTCTTTCCATTGCATTTAATTGGGAGTCTCCCCACAACCTGTGTGGCAGTAATAGGCTTAGAGTCTTATTTGTACAGTAATGCTTGATTTACTTGTTTTTCCCCTTCTTCCTTTCTCTTCCCATGGTGGCACATTATTGTTTCAAACCACTGATCTTTGCTGTGGTCTCTTGTTTCCCACAACTTGCATTGCTGGGATGTTTACTTCCTGGGTTTAATTCTAATTTAGCTACTACACTAATCCTTAAATAAATCTTTTTCAGTTCAACTCTTTCCCTTAGCCCTATACACCAATGTTTACACTAATGTAAATAGGCAGGATATTAGATTAAAGTTAATTGAGGGAGTCAACACACTAATCCAGTTTCTACAGGTTTGCACCCCTGAAGAAAATATTAGGAGCAGCCATATAAATTTCCCTTTCCCATAGTCAGAGTGAGGGAGAATACATTTGGAGGGTAGCCCACTGTTAGGTTTTAGAAACCCAAGTCATTTGTACATAATTTTTTTTAATAGTCAGACATAATGTAAGACTACACATGCAATTAAGCTGAATTCTCTTCCTTTCCCGTTCCAAGACTCAGGAAAGCTGGCCGGTCATAGTTGGAGAAACTACAGGTTTCCATGAGAGCAAAACACAACATATTATCCAAGTGTAACAATCCATACAGTATTTCCAAACAGCATAACTAAAATTAAAAAATTCCCACCAACTTGAATTAAAAGCTTTGAATGTTATGTTTTTTTAAGGAGACAAGACTGAATTTTAAAAACAGCTAATCTAGTTGTTCAATTTCCAGCTCCCAAGTTATTTAGACCAAAATCTGTTGGTGTAAACTTTCACTCATAGTTATGCACAAGTGTAATCTAAATTAAAAGCATTTTTCTAGAAGCCAGTAGAGTGATATCTAAACAATAAAAACATCATCAGATTAATATAGGAAAAAACCCAAAGCAACAACAAACACCACCACCCAAACATTTGAAAAAATTCTGTTCCGCAGACTTTTTTTTCCTGAAGATTATCTGTGCTCTGTGTGGCCTGCAAGTTCTAGCTATTTTCTTGCATTGTATGGGCACAGAAAGCTATGACAGGGACATGAATGCTGGTGGTTATTTTTTATGATGTAACACTGGCACTGAGATAGCACCTTCCAGTAATAATTTTGTTATGCTCTATATTGCACTGGTGCATAAGAATAACTGCATCTGTGTATTTAATTTCTGTTTTTAAGAGTTACAAAAATACCTAGCAACAGAGAAGATAGAGATCTACACCTAAAACTCAAATCAATACCTGTGAAATGTCTCCTTTTCAAATATGAAAATCCACTTTTGATTACGACAGCCTGGAGTTCCCAGAGCTGAAAGCCACATGGAGTCACATCCCTCTCCTTTTAAACTGCAACCACCTACCCTTCTTTCATGTGTCCCTGTAATGAGTTAGATGCTGACTCACACCAATTAATAACGTGACCCAGGGTGAAAGTCAGCAGTCAATGTCAGGAAATCAAATTCTGAACTCCTATCAATCGCTCGCCCAAAACCCAAGCACATATTTATGTAATAAATTCACTCACTGTACTGCGTTGAATCCTGTTAAACCCCGAGTGCTCTGGGGCAGAAGTTGTAGCTTTTCCCTGCCAGGTAGGTGTTTACGAGCCTGGTAGCACCAGAAGCGTTTCTGGAGCCCACAAACATAATTTAGCTGCAGTAATGTGAAGTTACTGAGCCTGTCTCGTGCCGACATGTGTTACACGCAATTGTAAAAAGGAAAAAAAGTTTAACAGCTTAGCCACAAAGGAATGTTTATATCTGATTACACTAACTGCTAATTTAATGGTAGTTAATCAGTGGCATGTAATACAAGCCGAGCAGCCCAATGGATTTATTGATGAATGGCATTTAAAGTTGTTGCTGGAAAAGCAGTGCAGCAGTTACATTACACAAGCAGGCACAGAGCCCTGTCGAGCAGCAGTGCCTTTGCTAAAGGCAAAGTTCTGCTTCAGCCTCTGGTGTTTCAAATCCTGAGTTACTCCAATCTTCCCTGAACAATGGGGCAGCAAGAAAGCTCAGGCCCATTCCTGCACAGCACAGAGGAGATCCCCTGGGGTCATTACCTGTCAGTGCCACACTGCTGAGATGAGCCCTGAATCTCAGGCGAAAGCAGGGACCTTCCACAAGCCTGTGTGCTGCTCCTGCCTGAAACAACCATTACCATGACAAGAAGTCTCTAGGGCTACAACTTGAAGCTTAAATATGGGAGTGGGATTTTTATCCTTCCTTTTCCCGGTGTGCCTGTGCTGCTGCACACAGCTAGAAGTCTGTAAGATGCAAGGAGCACATCTCTTCCCCCATGAAGTCAGCAAGGGCTGAGAGATGGATGCAGACCCAGTGCAAATGCCGCACTGGCAGCTGCACAACAGCATCACCTCCCAGTGTGTGAGCCTGCCTGTTCCTGGGCTGAGGGGGTTCAGTTAGGGGCAAGGGAAAGAAAGATTCCGCTGCCTTATCCCCTCTGCAAGTATTGATTTGCCTGGCTGCACACTCTTCAGCCCTCCAAACCTGACCCATGTACCATGGAGCTGGTTTCCCTTAGCATGAAATATGAGCAGAGGGAGTCTGTGAAGCAGTGCTGGAAGCAGATTCTCATGGAGTGCATCTATGCCCAAGATTAAAAAGCAGAGAAAAACTTTTAAAGATGATCAGACTGAACCTTTTTACTCACAGAGGCTTCTTGGAGAGGCTGCTGCTCCCTGCTCTCCCCAGAGCACTGCAGCATCCAGATATCCATCCTCAGCCTCCTGACCCTCTGGCCAGCTGAAATCATTGTGAATTTTTACTCCTGACTTGGTTGGGATGATGCCAAAAGAAAAGCATCTGTAAAGGAGTAAAAAGTTGGAAATTATGTCAGTTATTTATTAATGGGAGGCAGTTTACTGAATGCTGCCAAAATTTAAGAGCTTCTGTTTCTTTGCGAGCTTCAGTTCCTTCTTGTGCAACTGTCAGGAATGTGTCCAATATTGCCTATTTCATGAGCAACCTCCTTTTATCATTTAACTGGAAGATTTCAAAGACATGAGATGATGAGTTTTCAGACTATTAGCAATGGCCACAAGAAGAGTAGGTAAAGAAGAGCTATTTTACTTGGAGAGGTCTGCCAAGGTGCCTTTTGATCCAGCACTGTAGTGACAGGGCATTGGAGAAAGGCACACTTGAAACAAAACCTCATCACAGCCTTGGTATTATATTAAATTCATCCTGGTGATATTACTGCAGGAAAAGCAGAAAAGCTAGCCTGGCAATAATTTCTTGTTGAGAATTAAGTGCAAGCCAACCCTGAGAGGAGGCAGTTCATTAAATCATCTCTCAGCTCAAGGGGAGGCATAGGGAACCACAACAGGCTTCCAGGTCCTGATGGAAATAGTAAGTGATGCTAAACCAGTTGCATCTTCCTGGAGATATGTATTTATTTATTCATAAAATCTCGCCTTAACATTATAACTCATGGGAATTCTGCATGCATCCTCACAAAACTCAGTTGCTACTACACTCCTTGGTAGCCCTGGTGAAGCTGGTGCACGTAGGCCTGTGTGCACTTGCAAAGGACTGGGAGAGGTGGGATGGAAATCCTTTTCCTTCTCCTTAGCCACTGAGAAGACAGATACCTAATCCATCTACACATCTAGGTGCCCTCTGTAATCAATAGCTCCCAGATGAGGTGGGATGAGGCCCTGGTCATGTGCTTTTTCCTCATTTCTGGATCTAGTTGGAAGAATCACCCATGGGAGAGTCCCTTCCCTTCACCAGCTGTTAAGGGCACGGAGCTGACTAGCAGGAGGTGAAACCCTTCCCTTTTGGGTGGGTATCACTCAACCTTGTGCCCTTTCTCATTGTGTTCTTCCTGAGGGTCACAGCTGGGAAAGCACACAGGCCCCAAATCCAAAGGAAGTCAAAATGCATTTGGAGTTAAATGTCAAATGAGAACAAAGCTGCTGAGGTGTGCAAATAAATGGACAGCAAGCTTGCATATTCCAGAAATAAAGAGGCCTTTCTGATCTTCCAAGATCCACACACACTCAGCACAGGATTAAGGTCCCCAGCAGCATCTGGACAGTCAGCACCTCTCTTAACAGGATAAGCAAGTTAAGGATGGGCTTTCCCCCTTGTCTTCTCTCCAGCTGGCAGCACCCTTCATGGGAAAGCACAGAAACAGAGGAGGAGCGTCATAGTGGTCTGTGGGGAGCTGGGGCTCAAGAAAGAGAAACACTGAATAATTTAAATTGGAAATTACCTTGAAGATCATCAAGTTCAACATCCTTCATTTTAGGGGGAGTCCCACAGGGATGGAGTCTGGTAGCTCAAATCAGCAGAGCACTGCCAAAAGCAGCGGGACAGAAACCTACCTTGTCCCACAACCTGACAGGACCACACTGATTTGTAGCCAAGAAGCTTTTTAGTAGCATTGCAAATGTTTATCAATTACATGGAGGGTAGAAACAGCACTGCTCACTAGGACAGGAGAACCAAGCTCTGTACACAGCTCTGTCAGAGCAACCCATGAAGTCATTCAGAAGAGAAACATTCAAATTAAACATAGGAGGCTTTGCATTTGTGGAGCTGGAACCAGCTACACTATGAGCTAAGTGCACTGCAAACCTGTGTGTGCAACTGCACCAAGTGCTTCCAAATGTGTCTTTTGCGACCCTGTAGATGGAGACAAACATCAACTGGGACCTTTTGCATTCTTCTTGGCTCTTGTCCTTCATTTGCCATTCTTGTTGTGCTGGTCTAATTACCCAGGCTGTACATTTTTGGACAGAACATTAAAAAATGATGGTGCTGGTCACTTCTGAGGCAAGAAGGAACTTTCCAGACATAGGAGGGTTTGTTGCTTGTCGATTTCCAGAGCTGTATTTTTCATTTCTTTCCAGCTCTGCACATATGAAAAAGCAGCAGCGCTAGCCATAGACTGTGCTGTGGAATTTGTTGCTGGTCCGGTATAAACAGCCTGTCCTGTGTATTGACCTAATGTAAACAGCCAGTAGCCTATATAAACAACCAGCAGTTGAGCTCAGGCTAAATGAAACTCCAAAGTATGTTTGAGCAGCAAGAAATCAAATGTCAATACATGTATTTCCAACTTGCAAGCTGTTGTTCTCTGCTTGCCAGAAAGAATTCTCTTCTTTGAAAATTTCTTGGAAGTTTGGCGTTGTGTTGTTTGTTCCTCCAGAAAACACAGTTGCTGGGGGGACATTGCTGCTGTCCCACAGTTCTGGGCCCTTGGCTGAGCATCTCCCAAAATTAGGCTGCCAAGGGATGAAGGAACACAGCAGCATGAGACAAAGGAGCTTCAGAGGGAGCAGATTCAACCTCAACATCCCAAAAGGAACTCTGCAAGTTTCAAAACTTCCCCTTGGAAAAAAAATTTAAAAAATTATTTGTTAGACCACATTTGTATATGTGATTATCCATATAGACCTCTTGTAGAACAAGACTGTCCTGAAAAGTTGTCTTATTTCTGAGAAAATTCCTCTTTCTTCAGGGTAGAAGTCTATCAGAAAGAGCAGAGCATCCATTCCAGAATTATGCCCCGCCCCCTTTTTTACCGCATTTGAGAATCAGCTGTCTTTGAAAATCCCAACCTTTCTTACAAGAAATATATGAAATACTCTTTCAAACTCAATTCAGAGATGAGGTTTAACCTTAACTGTAGATTTGACCACATGACTATTTTGCTGCTTTTCTCAGAAGGAAATATTGGACTGAGCTAAAATTAAATGGAAATGGTGAAAGAGAAGAGAGGGGGTGAAAAGGGCAAACAGATAGAGAGGAGAGGGGGACCCTCATATAGATACACTTAGTAACAGCAGGGAAAAAATAGAAATAGATGCAGTTATTTCGTGTGGCTGAGAGAAATTACAGGAAGAAAACAAGCCTTTTATCTTGAAATAATCCATCTGACTTCAGCCCACCTTGGCAGATAGCTGTTTGCTCTCCAAGGAGAAAGGAACCAGATGGTTCTCATATATCTAATGGCTGCGTATCTACATGACAAACACCATCTCGGATGTTAGCAGTAAGTGCTGGAAGCTTCATTGCTGTGTGTGAGGGGAGCAAATGATTAAGAGAACATCAACACTTTCTTGTCTTTTTTTTTCCCCCATTCTGTGTTTTTTTGTGGTTTTCTGTTTTACCTCCTACCCTAAGCTAGTCCAGAATGGGAAACAGCCTCCCAGCAAGGGCTGCACATCAGACACCCAGGCTGCATCTGCACCTTCATAGAGCACATGGTGGACTCTGGTTTGATGTCACTTAGCACTGTTCACCAAATGGATTCATTGCAAACGTACAGAGATGGTCCAAAGGTCAGCTGTCTGCTGCAACCATGTCTCTTGCAAGACTGTTGGTTTTTTGCATCCATACCAAGAGTGAAAAATCGAGCAGAGCTCAGCCTGAGGTGAACCCTGCTGGGCCATAATGCATTAGGTTTCTGTACTGCTGAACCATGTAATGAATCCCAGGGTTGGTGCTAATGCAAAACTAGTGGCGATGTGCTAAATGGTTTAACTGCTCATAAAATGGTGACTAGCCACCTGTCCAGCTTTTATTGGGCAGGGGAAGTTTAGCACTGGTAATAAAACCATACATATTAAGTTACAGTGGCTAGCTCTAAACAAAAGCAGAAAATAAAATTAAAAATTAATTAAAATAATTATGGTACAAATGGGGTGTCAGAGTGGAAAGCAGGCTGATGTCTTCCCCTTACTGTCCTGAAGGACACAGGTTCTCATTTAGGTTTCACAGCAAATATAACACCACACTACTTTAAAGCTACCGGGGGGTCTGTTTAACTATTCATGGGAATTGATTGGAGTGAACATTAAGAATCCACTTACCCTGAAGCCCATCAGTTGCCCCATTCACCCTTGCTTGGCATAATAACTGTATTTTCATTACAAAAACAAGATTTTGTCTCAAATTGTTGTGATGTGTGAAATAAATGCTCAATGTGGATTTTGGGAGTGGAGACCTATGTCCCTCCTACTTTATTTACATTTTCATAAAATGAAGAAAAAAATACTCTTAAAATAAACTAACTTGGATATTAACAAGAGGGGGGGGGGAAAAATGCCTTTGCAAGTATGAAACATCATGGGTATAGCGATTACTGTCCAAATAAGACTTAGAAATTAAATAAATTCAAATTCTACACTAACTAACCAAGGCATAACTACTAATCTTTAACCAGCAGTAAACCCCAGCTCCTTAAAGACTCTGCAGGGAGTGTATAAATTCATTTCTGTTAATTACAGCTGTTCCTATTTCCTCTGCAGCACTAAAGACAGCAAGCTACTGGCCAACAGTAATGATGAGATTCACCTGAGGAGAGGTGTGCTCCTAGTAGGTCACACTTGCAAAACATTTAGAAAAGCTCATCAAGGACATTGCTCTGAAGAGAATGAGTATCTGCATGATTTTCCAATAATAATGTCGTCTGGGGTGTGTGTGTCTATATATATATATACACTCAGAGTGTTCTTTGTCCTTACACACTTTGTTCATGGCATTTAATTAGGACTAATTTAACTAACATGGCATTTAATTAGGACTTTGCCAAAGACCTCCCAAACTTGGGAGGGAGCAAGCAAGTGATGATATTTCGCTGTTCTTTTTTCACAGGTCTCTGTGGCCACCATCCCCACTGTGCTGTGGTTGTCCCCCCTCACAGGCAATATGCCTCTCTCTGCAGCTTCTGTAGGGATGAACAGTCAGGCTGGCACCCTGGGCACTAACACCCCAAACTGGCACTGCAAGTATTTACTTGCAAGCACGACACAGCTGCTTAAAGCTGATTTTATCATATTCTTCACTTTATGGCAAGGGATTTTTTTAAACCAGAATTTCCACAGGGAGCTTTCAGCAGCATCTTGAATTTGAAATAAATGGATACGGAAGTGATTTTAAAATAGTTATTTTAAAAGACAGTATTGGTGTTCTAATTATAATTTGTTTAAAGGATGAAGGTACCATCAAGGAACATTTCTGTTATAGGAACACAGATTTCAGCCATGAGCAAGTCTTCAAGGTTATTGTGGATGCATTAAATGTCTCAGATGAGCAGGGCTACAAATAAATATATGTTGTATCAACCTAAATTGTGCAACTGAAAATTTTTGAGTAATCAGACTGGAATGATCTCCTTTTACTTCTCAAGTTTTATAGAAAGTCAACATGACACTGTTTCCAAGTTTTAAACCAGGAGTAGCCTTTGGGAACTATTTCAACCTGTAGTGAAGCCTCCTAACACAGAGATGTTTTCCCACAGAGCCCAAGAGCTCTGAGGTGCGTGGTCCCAAGATGCAGGAACAGGAGTTTGACCCCAAACCTCTTTGCAGCACAGGAGTGGCCGCCAATCAGGGCAACAAATTGGTACAAACAAGAAATTACTGTGGAAATTTTTGCCACTGGCTCCTTGGGTTTGTACTTGGGTTGCTAAATCTCAGTGCTCACCTCAGGAGGATCAGTGTTTTGGCACAACCAGAGACACCAGGGCATCACAGAAGCAGTCTGTCCAAGCTCACTGTGAGCTGGGGTGGTGGTAGGGATCTTACAACACATTCAGCACCCTAGTCATACTCACTGTTTCAATAAATTTAAAGATTAAAAATACTGCAATGATTAGGGAATGCATTCCACTAGAAATGTAGCAGGGTAAAGATTTCCATCTCCCTCTTTTGGAATCAGCTTTGTGGGTTTTTGCATTTGTCATTCCAACAGCTTTAGTGTGATGGATGTTCAGCAGAATGTAATGTAAAAGGAGAAGCTAAGTAATGTAAAATCAGGAATAACTGAAATTAAATCTTGACTAGGAAACCAAAACTTTCATAATTAAGCTCATTTCAGTATGATGGATGGTTTTGATTTGCACGGACAGCTCTGTGAGCATTCATCTGGGTAATACCAAACTACTGTCCTGAAAAGATGTCAAATGCTTTAGATTAGGGGTTATATTTTTAGTCTTTCCTTAGTTCCCTTGTTATACATATCATTTCAAGGCAATTGATTTGCCAGTTGCCATAAACCCTGTTTAAATATTCTCCATGTCTAACAATATTACCAAAGGGAAGCTGAGTACTGAAAACCACCCTGGCCCAGTGTGACCTTTTTCCCCTGGAGTGCCTGTAAAAAGCTGCTCTCGCAGCAGCAGCACCTGGCTCTGTAGTGGACTTTGTCAGAACAGTTGGATTTTTAGCAACCCAAACAGTTCAGATCTGGTCATGTATGTATTGTTTCAGAGGTTTCAATGACAGATCCAAATCTTGAAACTCTATACTGAACATGATGCTTATCATATGGCAAAGGAGTAGACACTTGTTTATTATTAATAGCAGCCCATATAAACACAAGCCAAGTCCAGTCAGAGATGCTGCTCCCCACCCAGCATTGCTGTGGATTACATTTGCCTGCTGCTTTTCACATTATCATTATTCATAGTCCTGCATTTCTCTCCGTTGTGAATGATGGACAGCAACGGACAATGCACAAGGGTTCGAAGTGCAGATTTTAAAACATGTGGGAAGAATAGAAACGATATATCTGTGGATACTCCCTCAGAGGTCTCAGCTCTAACACCACAAAGAGGCACTCCAAGCAGTGTCCTTTCTGTCAAGGAGGCTGAGGGAGGCAGAGAGAGAGCACCAGGCTTACACTCTTGGGGTCTCGGCAGTTTTTCGCTTGGCAGACACTTGGGGCATTAATACAAGTCTGGCCAATGATGCCTGCCTGGATGTGTCTTCTGCCTTCAGTGCACGGAAATAAAGATGTATTTTGATCTACAGATACACATGCCTATGTATTTCTACCTACAAGTACATTTGATAAATCCATGGGTTTCCTTCTAGACAAAATACTGGTTTTCAAGCCTAGGCTTGACCCTTTTTACTCGGCCCTCTCCTTCATCCTCTGAGAGCCCAACAACTCCTCTGAAACATTTTTCTTCAAAGGACAGCATCTGAAGAGGGACATATTTATGTCTCTCAATATGTATATATATATATGTCTCTCTGTGTCTCTATCCATATAAATATATTTAAATGGTCTGAAGTGCTTACTGTCATCTCTTTAGCTGATGTGCACCACCAACAGAGACAGTGGAAATAAATTCGTAATATCTCATAAGGATCAGATCATTATATATGTAGCTACAAATTCTTCTTACTGAATTTTATTTTATAGGCCACCTATCACCTAATGATGATATATCTGAATGGATAGAAAGCTTTGAGATAATAAGGTTAAGCTACCACACTGAGGAATGCAGTATAAATCTAGATGGGTAGAAAAAACAGAATCAGATTAGTGATGTTTTACAGCTTGTGGAAGACAGAAAAATATACAACAGTAACTTCTAAAAAAGCTGTACAAAGTTCCAGGTTCAAAAACTATGGCACTCTTGCTCATTCGCCTGTCTTCTTTGAGCCTTTCAGTTTATAAACGTTATTGTTGTGTTTGTCTTCACACTTTTGAGGATATCCTCAAAGAGGTCAGTGTGTTCATAAGAAATAAACACAGTGTGTTTAAAAACGTTTTATATTTTGCCATCCACAGGAATAGGTTGTTCTGATGGGTAATCATTTCAATCAAAGCAGGTAAATTAGAATTTGCAGAGCTGGAAAGATGCATCAAAAATCTGGATGTTTTAGGAGACAGGCTCAATGAAGATTTTTACCTTAAAATTCCTTTTATTTATAGCCTGTGATTTGATTACACTGTTGGATACCAATTATACCAAAAGTTAATGAGCTGTGTAACATCCCATAAAACAAAAATCTCATGCAAAATAAATTAGTAAAGGAGAGGAAACTATAATTGGTGGGAAAAGGGGTTTTCCCTCTTTTTCCCTAAAATAAATAAAAGGAAATTATTTCAAAGTTGTTTTTTTTTTTTTTTTTTAAATAATGCATAGTTAATAATTGACTATGTAAAACTGCTCAGCATGAGGTAGATTCTCTAAGGAAGGGTAAAATGAGGAGGAAAAAAATCCTCAGAGTTGAACAGTGAATTGTATGCAGCAGAAGTTGTGGCTGGGGCTCCAAGGACTCTCCCAGGAAGAGTGGGAAGCTGTGTAGAGATGCTTTCCCCTTTCTCCCATGACCTTTTAGGCAGCAGGTCTCTAACAGCTGCAGCTCCTTCCTTCCTCTGAAGAGGAGCTACCATCTTCCCTACATCAGAGATTCAGACCGGAGTCCATCTGGCTGCTGCAAGATGCGCTTTTGTTGTGCCCAAGGTGAAATGAAACGCATCTGGGATTTTGTTTCCCCAGATTTCCTCCTGCCATGGGTGGCTCTGCTGCCTGGCACTGGGGAGTACATCCCACGCGCAGCACGCCAGCCCAGCACAGGCTGCTCAACATTTGTTCAGAACACCTTACTGTGCATCTGGGCATTTTTAACGTAGCAAATTCTACCCATCATTGCTGCAGAGAAAAATCACCAGCTTTCTTCTCCAGATAACTTATGGGAAGAAGCTTGAGCTGAAGACGCTCAGATGAACAGAATGCCTAGGCTAGAGAAAAGATAGTTTTTCCCATTCAAGCGGCACAGACCAAAATATTCTCTCAAGCACCTAATTATTCTTATTAACGTAACACTTTGATTTGAAACATCTGCAGGTTCTTGAGACCTGACTGAACCTGACATTCTCAACCTTTGGCAACTGTATTACGCCTGGCATGCATGTGTGCATACGTGTGCCTTGGGGGAGAGGCAAGGAAGGGCTGAGTGCATTCTGGTGGAGTGGGATCCCTCTCCAAACTCCTGCTGGGTATAGAGTAGCAGCAGCATCCCTGTCCCTTTGGTTGTGACAGTCCTGACGTCCACACAGAGCAGGACTCGGTTCACAAGTTTGAAGAACCCATGCCTCCAAAAGGATTTCCACAAAGATCGTTTCTGCCCTTTTACCTGAAAGAGGCCACTGCCTCCCTTTACCTCTGCTAGGTGACAAATCCAGACTGAAACCCATCTGGTTGCTACAAAACCAGATTCCTGCATTTTCTTCCAGAACAAAGCAGGTATCTTATCTACCAGCATTCTCCTTTTCGAAGATCACGAAGATTTTTATTACAATCAACAAAACCCAAAAAAAACCCTACCCCAAAACAATTAAACACACCCCCCCCAAAAAAAAATCCTATCGATTTACAGCAAAAAAGTCATTCTAACACAACGACAATTTAAAGCCCTACAAAATAAAGGGATTTCTGAACAACTAGCTAGATTCCCCTCTGGTTAGCATAAAGACATACCTGGGGCTAGGTTTTCATATAGAAATCCTTGAGGAGGAAAAGATATATTCTCAACAAAATAAAATGTTGTCAGCTCTTTAAGCTTTAGTGGGAACTGAAAATGTCAAGCTTATACCTGTTAGGCATTATTTAAATTGAAATATGGACCTTCTTCAGTCTTCAAAGTACTGCACTTCAGGTGATAATGATGGATTAATGTTGAGAGAAAACGACCTAGCAGCCTGTTAGTTACTTTTTCCAATTGAGTGGGAGCACACCAAATTTTTCATCGATCTGCCAATTGGAGACAGCTGAGAAATGACGACTGTGCTCTACTTCAGGGTTCGTACATAAATATTCACTGATGAGCACATTAAAATATGGGAAAGCAGAGGAATACTTTGTTTGAATTCTGCTGCGTTTAGACTTGTGTTCAACCAGCTATATATTTCTAAATAACACTGAGGGTTTACAAGTTCAAAGAGCTGCCCCCTTCACAGTCAAGTTTCTTATAAGTTTCTTATAACATCACACAAATTCATTTTACAAGGCAACGCTGTTACTCCAAGATTAATTCAGTGCCCTTTAAACTGTGGCAGTTGCATTCAAATGTGGTTTAGATTAAAGTGATTTAGCATTATTCCAACATCCAGCAACATGAATGTATGTTTCCAATGGATGAATCTGAAATCAGCTGTTCTGCATTGTTAAGCCTCTTACAACAAGCTGTTTGGATTGCTGGCTGCTCAGCACCCCAAAGGGACAGATTAATCTCTGAACTCTGAGGCTGACTTGTATTTAGAGTTTTCAAGCGTCTGCTGCTCATCTGGGCAGCCCTCAGACAAATAAGACAATTTACAGGAATCAATAACAAGCAATTCCAGACACTGGTGAGTTGGCGATAACTCTCGCCCCTAGGCAGATGCGGAGACCATAGCTGCACTGTTTGCTTTCCAAAACCCACCCTTGAGGCTGTGGGGGTAATCGTCCCCGAGCAGGGAGGAGTCATCTGCAGTACCAAGGACACACACTCTCACCAAAGCTGTGAGGATTTTGCCTGAAACATGGCATGTGCCATGCAGTCCAAGGTGATGCAAGGAAGAGCACGTTCACTGGGAGTGTAGCAAAGAGCCCATGAATGCACACTGTGAGACACCCCAGCAGCAGCAACAGAGGTACAACAGCAAACCCTTATAACGTTGTCAGTCAGAAGTAATAAAGTAGGAACAAAAGTCCCCTTTCATTCTGAAGGGAACAGTTAGCTTTTCCACTTCAGAGACCAGAGAGAGATGACTTTTGTTACCTGGAGCACTGAAATGTGCAGGAAATGGGGCTCTGTGGATCACTCAGGCATTAAGCCTGTGAACCTGAGATCTGTTCCAGAGAGACAAGTAAAAAGCATGAGAAAACAAATGTAATTCAATAATTCTCCAGAAGAGAAAAGCTTTGCCTCCGCTTGTGAGTGAAACCTAACAGTAATAGCAGGTGCATGAAAAGCAAATTCACCACATGAATAAATGAGAAGCAGGGATACCTTACTGGCACATTTGGGTCAAAATGTAAGAGGGAGTCCTTTAGATAACTGGTAAACAAATTAACCAACCTGTTGATTAAAAAATAGTTTGAATTCAAGGAGGTGGTTGTTTCAAGTCGTATTACGTACTGTCATCCTCTGCTTAGATGAATTCCTGTGTACCAGTGCAAATGTGCACCACAGAGCTGCTTACTGCAGTCCCTGTGGGTCAGCATGCACATCAGGTTGAGAATGCCAGAAAGAACATCTTTCCTGGATGTGAGACCGAGGCTATTCCCATGGGTAAGTCAGTTATTGCACTGCTCTTCTG
Organism: Dasyornis broadbenti; assembly: GCA_013397935.1. Classification (NCBI taxonomy): domain Eukaryota; kingdom Metazoa; phylum Chordata; class Aves; order Passeriformes; family Dasyornithidae; genus Dasyornis; species Dasyornis broadbenti. The sequence continues at coordinate 2,445,252 of VZRN01003941.1, forward strand.
AACCTGGTGCTTCACAGAGGTTTGCTCACTGCAGATGTGGGAGATGGCACAAGGCTGATGCAGTCAGACAAAGGGGCTGGTGGCTCTGATGGAGCCTGCAATGAAACTCAGAGGCAGGATACCCGATCTGCCAAAGCAGGTGGAGACATGCTCCAGTACCTAATGCAAGGATCCTTTCTGTAGTCCTAGTCTGGCCTTTTAATGATCCAGTTAATAAATAATGGCAAACATTTTCTTGTGAATAAGACAGAATCAGTAGAAAATAAAGGGAGCAATGAATGTGACTTATCAGACAGAGGGAGAAGTTTGGTACCCTGTCCTTTACTCTTATTTTTCCCAAACTATTTTTTTTCCCTGCAGAATGAATGTTTTTAAATTAAGCTAAAGGAAAAATACCCAAGCCATAGACAAGACTCCCAGAATCTCTCTTTGATTTCTCACAAGTGTTCCTTGAAACAGACTTTCAAATTCTAATAACCCTCTGTTTGTAGGAGAGGCAGGATAAGGAGTGGACAGGAATATTTGCAGATTATGGAATTTCTTTGGGATGGTGAAACTCATATCCCGCATCCCTGTATATCTGCAGAGGACATCCTAATCATTAGTCCTCTAAGCTGTCTTGTACCCATGCTGAGATTCCTGCTACATCCTGTTACAGAAAAGATATTCCAGGGGTTTGTGTCCTCCATGCTGCAGGATACCACAGCCTGACATTTTGTGGTTTCAGAGAAGAGGTGGAGATGGGAGAGGTAAGAGTATAAGGCCGCCAAGTTGAATATGGGCTTTTACTAGGCAGAAGGGACAGTCAGATCCCACAGTATCCCTTAGGGGATCAGTCAGCCACAGGATGGACAAGACCACAGGCTCAGTTTCAGTCTTCCTTTTGGCAGGATACGCTTGGAGGAAACACATGTGATTCCATCGGTGACACAATCCACACTCCACACCCTTTCAGGACTAGTGGCAACACCTTAATCACTCCAAGGATCAAAAAGGAGACCACAATACTAAGTCCATTTAAAGGATGGTGGAAGGATTCCCCATCCCAGGAAGAAGCAATCCCAGGGCTACACTAACAACTGTGAGTGTGAATGAAAGGCACCAGCCTCCCCCAGCGCTAAAGACAGCCCAGATAACACAGGGCAGGGCTGGAAGGCTGGCTGAGCTCCTCAGAGGAGAGCAAGAAACACAAGCCGTCATTCTGCCCCCACCACATCTGTCCGCTCAGTTTGTTAGGCTAAATTGCCCGTGGATGTCAGCACACTGCCTCAGGACCTATCTGTGACCCTTCCAAGGGTCAAGCAAAGAAAGAAGTCAAGCCCAGCTGTGGCCGAAACATTCGTTTCTCTAAGAATAGCAATGGGAACCAAGAACGGAATTCTTTTCTCCTATCAAAAGCTTTCCTCAGGTTTGATACAGTAACCTAACTCTGCTCTCATACTTCCACTCCCACCACAGTCACCAGGAGAGACCTGGGGCTGAGCAAATATTGAACTTTCAGAGCAGATCTCACCGAAACAGTGTAGGATGGTCATTTTGATATGCTGGAAAAGATTCACAGTCTCAACCAGTGATAAACTTGCCTCTGAGGCTGGGTCTGTGTTTGCATTTTTGTTCTGATTTCTTACCCCTCCTGCCTCTGGGTCACTCCTCCAACAGTTGCAACAGCAGGAGCACTTTTGTAGACCACCAAACTGTTCACAGCTGGTGCCTTATCACATGGATGCTTTCCCCACTTTTCTCATTGCTATATTTAATGCAGCTTAAGTATAGAATTGGATATCTGCAATATGCTGGGCTCTGACAAGTTTTGTAGCTCCCATGTTCATAACTGTCTGGTTTCTTTATGACATTACCACTTTTAAAAACCTTTGATTTCAAAATAAATGTGAAATATGGCTGGCATAAATACTAGCCTGGAACAATAAATAAAATCTGTGCAGTAAAGACAGTCTTGTTCCTCCCAGCTATGTGGATATTCCTGTGGGAGTTGAGCAGACATAAGTTAGAATAGCCTCAAGGCAACTCTAATATGCACCTAGGACACTGATGGGTTGCATGGCTGGCAGAGGAATAGAAGAATTTCAGGATTACCATAGTTACTGTTTACTCACCATCCCTGGCCCTACATAAAGCACAAATCATGTGGAACTATGGGTGAAAGCCAAAAACTTTAATACAGAATTAAATTATGGCTAGCAAGAAACAAGAATCAGAATTTTGGCAATTAGTTCATCTTACATAATCTCCTCAAAGCCCAGCTGCTTAGCAGAATTATCCAAAGTAAACTACCATTGGTATTCCTTCTTTTTCTTAAAAAAAAAAAAAATCTTTTTAAAAATAACCAAAAATAATCCCTGCGTACAGATTTTGTTCCTAGTTGGACTTGCCTGTTTATTTTCACCCAAACAAAACTCTCTTAAGTGAGAGGTTTGTCTTGGACACAGCTGTGAATTATGTACTTTTCTGTCATACATTTTAACTTATAACACTATGTTACTCATTAAAAAATAGGCATTTGTCCTGTGCCTAAGATGTGAGTCCTTGATGTAATAACAAAATCAATATATTGTGTTGCATAGAGGACATGCAAATAGGAAGGAAAAAGATTCTAAGTAAATTTTGGGTCTTTTAAAGGCAAGTGTGGACAAAAGCAATGAGAAAAGTCTAAACCATATTATTTCCACATACTGTCCTGAATTGGCGTACATTTGTATGACTCTGAGTTTTAGGCTCACAAGAGGCTGGTGAACCTTGGAAGACCTAGGGCTTCTTTCAGCTTTGAATTTCAATTTGGAAGTGAAATCTGATACTGAGCAAGTTTCACCTGGTTTCGGGTTTCATTGGAAACGGGGACACGGCTGAGGAAATGCAGGTAGCTGTCAGGAGGCAATTACAGCGGGAGAGGCGAAGTTGTGAGCAGCTTCCTACTGCAAACAGCACAGCACTGACAGGTGAGGAGCATCCATAGCCCTGAGCACACAGGGCTGCTGTGTCTAACGGGGACACGCAGCAACCATGCTCAGCAAAGGGGGTTTGGTGCTCTTTAGCCAAATGTGTCTGTCTGTGACCTTTCCAAATGGCAGGGAGGCAAACCACTTCCTCCTGTGTCAGAAGGCACAGCCAGACTCTGCAGATTTTCCCACCAATATTGCCTGCCCTGAAGCCCCATTCAAAAAAAAAAACGTTGTGGGATGATAAAGTATTTGTCCGCTAGTAAGATAAATGCACAACAGCTGGAATGTGAGAGCTGGCACCAGAGGGCTTTTGCCAGCAGGCCAAGGAAAAGTGTGCAAAGCAAGTAGGAATGAAATTACATGCCTTGTCTGTCCACACTGTGTAAGAGTGCAGAGCCAACTAACTGGAGTGACAGATCAGCAATTTGTCATTGTAAGGGAAGCAGTTTACAAAGGGCGTCAAAATCCTTGAAAGATGTGTAACACATTGATTGAATTCCCTGAATAATATTTTACCAGTAAAAAAGAAAACAAGAACAAGTGAGATTTCATTATATACCCCCTTCCCCCAAAAAATCATTAAGCACTACAGCTGCTTCATTCCACCCTTCCCAATTACTGATTGGTATCAGCAGATTAAAATGCTTCCAGCTGAAAGGCTAATTAACTGATTTCATGTTTCCTGCCTGTCCTGATCACAGGGACAGTCTAGAGTCAAGGGAAGCGCAGCCATAAGCGATGGGAAGGATTACTGCCTACACTGTGTAATTCCCAGTGGAAGAGTGCCCTGCTCTTCAACTCCGTTCCACTCTCTTACACCCATGCACTCAAAAGCTCCAGTGTCTGTCTTCAAGCTAATAGTGCTCCTTTGTCACAAGCTCTACCTCCTCCCTGTTAAACACCTTTTCTCTTCTCTCCATTCTCAGATCTTATTCTTAGAAGAATTCAATTGTAAACACGGAAAAGACTGGGAGCAAGACCTGCTTTTGCAGGAAACACATGGCAGTTTATGCTGCAGCTTTTCAGGGAACACACTTATGTTTATTACTGTAGCACCTAAGCACTGTAGGCAGAGAATCACATCCCAGGGTCTCTGCACAACCAGCTACTATTAGTTTGATTTTACATTTTCCATATTTGACCACGTGAATATCTTAATCACTGAATCAGAGTAAATGCAGAAATAATATAAACAAATTTTTCCTATACTCTTCAGTACCCACAGTAAACTATCTACATATTTATAAAAATTATCTAAAACTGTCTAATTGGATAAGAGTTTACAAATTCACACATTAACAAAACTCCTTTCTGGCAGACATAGCACTGTGTCTGTTTTGGACTAACATCTAGTTGTTTGCATGCTTTATATGTGTGTATATATATACACACACGCATATCAGTCCAAAACATTCACAGCCTGCATAAGAATATCGTCCTGGTTTTGATTTTAAGGAATATGTTGTTTTATTTTTACTCTGGTTTCATTCTCTTTTTTTCTTTTTTTTTCCCCTTTGTTTTTGAAACTGTTGCATTTATAACAGAACATCATCTCTTATGAAAAATGGGAAAGCTCCACAAAGGAGCACTCTGGACTACGTAAAATAAGCTTTTGACTTGCATGAGGGTCTGGTGCTGTATACACTTTATTTCATGTAGCAGAAAGTCTGCTGAATGTGTAAAGTCAACCATATATTTTGGTAGTTTAATGTTGAAAAAGCCAGATTCTTCAGATATATTGCATAGCTTTCAATGAAACAAGACCAATATTGCACCAATTCAGAATAGGGCCCAAATCAATCAACCTGTTCAAACATATCTATATATATATATGAAAAACATATATACATGCATTCTAATGCATGCATAAAACAGATGCTGGAATAATATTGATATGATTATTTGATACGTCTGTCATTTTTGAGTTTTTCAAACTATACCGTTCAAAACAGAGCCCAAACTCAGCATTTGGACAAAACCCACAGCCTTTTATTTAAGATATTTGTGACACATGTTCAGTACAAGTACGCATCCCTCCCAAAAATCCCCTGTTGTGCTTCAGTGCTTGTCATGGGCCAGTGAGCATCCCATATGGCTACCCTGCTGGGGGATCAGACCCTGGCTTACTTTCACCAGTGTCGAAGTAGCCAGATCCAGGGCTCCCAAGAACCCAGCCCAGACATCACCAGACTGGGAGGGCTGCAATGGTCTCCACAAAAAACCCTGACACACCCCGATCCCAGCTGATGCACAGCAGTCTCACTGCCCTGCCACCAGTATTGCATAAACCAGGAAAATATTACTCCTAACATAGGTTCAATATAATAATAAAAATAAAAAACCCTTAAAAAAAGAAAC